>CM040126.1:13856087-14387260 GCA_022559845.1 Amorphophallus konjac | reverse complement strand
ATCCGCAGCATCCGCGGCCAGGAGAGGCACCTCCATCCCCTCCTCCGCAGCAATCTCCTCTGCTGCAGCCTCCTCGGCATCATCCCTCAACCTCCTCGCACGACGAGCCAGTCGTTTTCGCTTCCCTGGACCCTGGCTCGATCCTCCTCGCTCCATGGGGACTAAGAATAGGTCGTCTAGGGTGACTGAGTCGTCAGATTGAACAGTAAATGAGCAAAAGGGGGGGGCAGCCCTTATAAATAGGAATTAGCTTCTTTGGGGCGTCTAGGCGCCTGGACGCCCCCATAATTTTTATTTATTTCAAAATTCAAAAAATTTTGGGGCGTCCAGGCGCCTGGACGCCCCCAAAACAAAAAATCAAACAAAATAAAAAAATAAAAGTTGGGGCGTCCAGGACCCTAGACGCCCCCAAAACAAAAAAATCAAATAAAAATAAAATAAAAATTAGGGGCGTCCAGGCCCCTGGACGCCCCCATAATAAAAAAATTTTTCAAAAAAAATATTTATATATAATAAAAGTAAAAAAAGACAAGAATATGTATATAATCCAAACAAAATAAAAAAAAACATAAAGAAAAAGAAAAACCATAAAAAAGATAATAATTAAGGGGACGGGGGTCCAAAACATCCAAATGCCAAATTTTATTCCATCAGAAAAGCAGAGTGAACTACATCAGGGGTTTAGGCACCTTAGGCCTTAACTTTCCCTGTTCGGTTACATAAGCCCTCCACGGCTCGCATTCTTCCACCACGTGCGCTAACGCCTTTCCCGCAACACTTGTCTTCCAGGGTGCTTTAATGGCCTTCGCTTCCTTCGCGTCCGCTTCAGTGCCCAACTCCCTCTTCTTCAAAGGAACGATGCCAGTCGGTGGCGGGAACGAATGGCGTGGGATGCCAATCTGCAGGCAGCACCGATGCGCGTTGTAAAGAACAAACTCGGTCGCGCCGATCAGTTGAAGATCAACTTCGGGAGAAGGCCTCATGAGGAGATCAAGCGAAAGCAAACATGCCGGTGCGCAAGTAAAGAAGCCTTGTGTCACGGTACGGAAGTGAGACCGCCAGTCTTCACGTTTCTTCAGCCACGGAACGCGATTCACTACAGTACCACCGAAGCCTAACACGTCGGCTATGTGATGAAGAGGGCTTTGTTGGAAGAGCTTCGAAGCGGTTGGCATTCCCTCGCGGTGGTCGAATTTGAAATGCAAATCCAGCCAGCAATTCAAGACAAGTGCACAACCAAATAGAGGCTTACCCATGCTCGAGGCAGTAAGACCGCTGTAAAGATAGGCAAGGATGGCAGGTCCCACCCTCTTTCCACGCCAGATCCCGCAGATAGCACCCAGTTGGTCTTCCTCCACCACGTTGTCGGTATAAGGGAACAAGAGAGCACCCGCCAGACAGATAGTGAACCCCTTCATGATTCCCTCCAAATAGTCATCGTCTGGTAACCCTCTCAGGGCGTCCATAACCCACTCCGCAAGCTTTTGGAGATCGATCCCCTTTTGAGTACGGACCTTTCTGGCTGCATCGGGCGGCATGAAGCTTCCAAGGACGCTTTCAGAAGTCCCCCGTGTCAGCATCCGCATAGCCTTCACCTTCCCGTCACTTTTGAATTTCTTCAATCCGAGTAGAAGTTCCACCTCCTCGAGGAGGATGGTCACCTCGAAGGTCGGGAAGATAAAAGTGTGGGTCTGGGGATGCCAGATCTCCACTAATGCGCCCATAGCCGCCCAGTCCATACGAACCTTCTCGTAATGTTTGGCGTGAATAAGGAGCCCCTGCAGATGCCATTTCGAGAGTATGGCCCTCATGCCAATGGAGATATTGGAAGTCAGCTTTGAAAGCCACGGCAGCTTGGAAAACTTCCTCGGGCCTGGGAAGAGTGGATATGGCTAGAAGAGGAAAGAAGAAGAAAGGAAGTAAGTAAGAAGAAGGCTCACGTGGAGAAATTTGAAATGAATCAGCTTACCATATGCGACAAGATCGTCCTACTCAGATGACCCTCGAGGTCGGAGAGTTGCCTGATCTCGCTGCTAGGCCTGCTCCTCTTCATAGCGCGGGAAGACTCTCCTTCCATCCTGAAATCTCTAGATTCTCCTCTCCTTCCTCTCCTGAGCTTCCAAAACCCACCTTGGTGCATTTGAATGAACTAGCCTAAGGGGAGTTCTTATAGGAAGGGAAGATCGCTACAGGACAGAACATGTCACATCAGCGGTCGCTATCGAGATTTTGTCTGGATCTCCTTTGAACTGTGGTGCGTTTCTGCTATCATTCTGCTACTTTATGATGTTGCTAACCTTTGCTGGCCTGTGCAGGTTTTACTAACGGACGTCTTTATCCTATCTCCTGTCCCACCTTTCATTGGTTGGTCCCACCATGTCATGCATCGTAGTATATAATACCTACGCTACTAGAACATGCCGAGGACCTTGCGGCCCGAACGAATCTGGGACCTGAGTTCCCCTTCAACAAAAACGGTGATGATCCCGGAAGAATTTGGGTTGTACGGATAGGCCGTCAATTTGTGATAGAATGGGGACGACGGTTCCATTCAGTGAGTTGGTGCGCGGATAAACGGGCCCCAGCCCAGTATCAGCTCACCGGGTCGGTATCCTGACCCATTCTTCACAAGTTGACAATATTATCCTTGGCTATTTTCTATTTTTGTTTGTTTTAAATTTTTCTTTGAACCCAGCATGCATTCATATAGGACTTTGATTTATTGCGGAAGATCATTCAAGTGATTCGATTGTGAAAGCCGTTGTGCTCCAATTCCCACAAATATGAGATATTCCACTCCGAATGAAATACTGAGTTTCCTTGAGACAGCCCTACGCTGCTCTTCTAAAGGAGACCCTTGTTTGGACAGACCCTCAGATATTCCTTTACCTTTTTTGACCCACCTTGGCCGCAGCACTTCCACATTGGCTGGTAACCGCTCCCCAAAGGTGAAACCTCAGGTTTATGACCCAGGTACTTCCACACCGAGAAGTTGGTCTCCTTTTGTTTCGTGCCTGAGCGCACATCTCACCCTCCCTTATTTGATCTCCGTCCAAGCAACCATCAATATTTGAAAGACCTTCTGCAAGGTCGCCTCATTGAAACTCCAGGAAAGATTCCAAACAGTTACGTCACAAGCGTGTCTCATCACACCTTGGCATCCACTTATCAGTTCGCTCCCACTACATTTCACTCCACTTCGATACCATTCCACTACGTGTCGCTCCCTTGCAAAGCAGACGCCAAGACGGGACAGCTGTAGACACGCCATTCCTGACGTCTCTTGAGAAAGTCTCATATTACTATACAACGCCCCGCAACGACTTACGCATTTTGAATCGCTCGAGTGCTTCCTTTTCTTGGGTCTTCTTCTGCCTTTTTCGGCATCCGGAATCGTCTCGTCACGGCATTCGGACGACATCAACACCAGTCGGACGCATCAGGAGGTTCCGGAATCAAGAAGGGGGTCTACCGGGCGGCCGCCGATGCCTGATCTGAGGACCCGGGTCGATTTTAATGGGGGCGTCCAGGCCCCAGGACGCCCCCATCTTTTTAATTTCTTTTATTATTTTCTCAGGGCCCTAAACAAAATAAAAAATATATATATTCATGGAGGCGTCCAGGCCCCTGGACGCCTCCATGAACAATAATAATAAAAAGTATTTGTAAGATGCCAGTTGGCATAAAAACATAAAAAATAATAAAAATATATATATATATTAATGGAGGCGTCCAGGCCCCTGGACGCCTCCATAAAAACATATAAAAAATATATAATGCCAAGCCTGGTATAAAAGACAAAAGAAAAATAATAAAATAATATAATTTTGGAGGCGTCCAGTCCCCTGGACGCCTCCATCAACTCCCTCACGGGTGCCGACCACCGATCGAAAAAATCCAAATTATAGAGACGTCCAGTCAACTGGACACGCCCATTTCTGAATCACGAGGCGCCGCTCACAAAACCACGCGTTGTGCCAAACCGCGTGCTGCCGTCGTCGGCTTTCGGTGGACCTACTTGAGGCGTCTGGGACCCTGAACGCCCCCACAAAAGTATTCCAAAAAAATATATAAAAATAGAATAAAATATTATTTCGGCCCTGATGGAGGTGTCCAGGGTCCTGGACGCCTCCACCCTCCGGAGCTCTATAAATAGAGCCCCACCCCCTCAGTTCTGGGGGAGCTAAGCAGTGATCCGATAGGCTGCCGGAGCCCAGAGGCTACGGAGTCATTTTCTAACCCGTTGGGTCTTTTGTAGGTGGAGGTTCTGCCGGCTTCTCGGGTGCCCACGCTCGCAAGAGGAAGGTCGTCTTCATCCACCACGCTTCCACGTCATCCCCACGCTGCCGGAGCTCCGCCGGATTTCACCCTCGGCTCATCCAATAAGCCTTTTCTTCCCCTTTTTCTCCATAGTTCTTTACATTCATCATATTGCATCCTCTATCCCCCTTCACAAGGGTGCTTCTTCTCTTATACTTCTTGCATCCATCATCTCGTTTTCCTCCTACTCGAGTCCGAGAGGGGTTTAAAAGATAACACCAACCAGGTGTGTGTCTTGCCATCATTTCGTTATTTTTATCGCAAGGATTTGAATACTACACCTCCATCTTTCTAATCCACTTGTCATTTATTTGTCGTTGTTTTGCAAGGGTACCCGAGGAAAGCCCTCTCCGTCGGCCGGCCGGAAGGAGAGGAAGAAGCAACCCGCCATCTCCCGCTCTTGAGGTAGGCGCGATCACTTTCTTATTTTGGGGTCTTTCGGCCCCTGGCGATCACATCTTGTCATCGAGGCCGCGGCGAGTCACTTCCCCAATGGCCGTTTAAATTTTTGTTTCCTATATTCTCTTTATATTTTGTTATATTCTGCTTATATCATCGAGGCCGCGGCGAGTCACTTCCCCAATGGCCGTTTAAATTTCTATTCCTATAATCTCTTTATATTTTGTTATATTCTGCTTATATCATCGAGGCCGCGGTGAGTCACTTCCCTAATGGCCGTTTAAATTTCCGTTCTTATATTCTCTTTATATTCTGTTATATTCTGCTCCTATCATCGAGGCCGCGGCGAGTCACTTCCCCAATGGCCGTTTAAATTCCCGCACTTTGTATTCTCTTCATATTCTGTCATCTTATTATCTGCTCATATTCTCGAGGCCGCGGCGAGTCACTTCCCCAATGGCCGTTTCAATTCTTATTATTTAATTTTTGCACCATTCCCGTCCCCCCGAGGTCGCGGCGAGTCACTTCCCGCTATGGCCGTTTGAACCCCATATCTTGCTATATTATACTTGTCCCGCTCGCCCCGCCGGAGCAATCTCCCGTGGTGGCCCCTTCTCTCTTCTCTATCATCTCTGTGTTGCAGCAAAACAAGCAAACAAACAAAAAAGAAGGAGCCTGCGCGCTCTCCGCTTCCTCTTCCCCGCTCTCCTCCCGAACCGCGTGACGTCGCTCACACCCGGGGGTACACGTAGTGTTCGGGCGCTCCTCCCAGGACTAGACCGAGCCCTTAATTGTTTTGCCAGTCATTGATTTCTTTGGATCAAAGATCCCACGAATCTAGACTTCCATAATTTATGGCCAGAATTCCCAGGTTTGAACCATGTAGCAATAACAATTTCAAGTAGGAAGGAGATTCATTTTCAGAATTTCAAGGTAAGCACAATCATCAAGAAGATTGAAAACCAATCACAATAAGAGTTAATCATGCTGCGCTACTGTAGTACATCAGCTATCCAACAAGCTAATCAACATATTAATCCTAATTATCAAGTTAATATGTCAAAGATTATCCATTATCATTTGCATTAAGACAATTGCCAAAAGCTGATTCAAGATGATAAGGTAAAGGAACAAGCTTGTACATGAAGGAAAAGAATGCATTAACAGAGATTTAATTACACCATTAATCACTAATTATGTGGGTTTCTATTTAACCATTGTATATATTGCAATTAAGATGGTGAATGACATGCTTTTACATCGTGATAGAACATAGGAACCAATGCAGTTTGAAAATCATAAGGTTTCCAGAACAGGTCACTGGTTCTTCAAAAGTATAGTTTTCAATTGGTCTAAGTTCAATAGGTCGATCCCCTAATGATCCGGATCGATCCACGGGTCGCAAAACGATGAAAATCGGGCTTCTGGTACATGGGTCGACCCCTGTAAAAATGGGGTCTGGCAGCTGAATGGGTCGACCCCTGGGGTCGACCCCAGCAAATTCTGAAGGATGGGTCGACCCCTGGGGTCGACCCCTTCATTCCTACGCATGGGTCGACCCCTGGGGTCGACCCCCTTGCAGGGAGTGGATGGGTCGACCCCTGGGGTCGACCCTCGGGCCTGCTGGGCTGCCCAGAAAATGGGTTGACCCCAGGGGTCGACCCCTGCAAGAACAACAACGTGAGTTGCCTCCGGAAAACACATGAACTCATCCAAATGAGGTCCAATTGAGTTGAAATCAAAACCACATGATCTAGGAATCCTAATAGACATTATAGGGTCATGATACATGAGTTTAGAAACATGAATTTTCACAGTAATCAATTAAATCTCAACTTATACATGATAAATACATGAAAACCCTAGTTCCTGACCTACTTCTACTAAATCATGCAATTCTCTCGACATAAGCAATGAATTTTGGGGCTTCTTGCGTCAAAAGAAAGCTAACTCGATTATGAATCCAACCATGTATGATATGCTACATGAAGATCAGGTTACATGACTCAAAATTAGCCCGAAATCAAGATCTGACTTAAAGGAACACTATATGAATCATGTTCTAGACATGCTCTTACTTCGATGCAAAATACTCTCAACATGCTCAATACAAATTAGGGGTTTCTTCGTCAAATGAAAGTTAACAACATGCTGATTACATCATGTAAGTTAATTAGAGTTTGGTTGTTAGATCCTACCTCAAATCGGAGAAAGAATTCGAAACCCTAGAATGAAGAACAAGCTTGACAGCAACTCACAAAAAGCTCGATATCTCCACGGATACCTAATGAAATTTGGGGCTTTCAGTCCCATTGGATAGATCTCGACGAGCTGATCAAGATACTATATTTACAAGTCTCAATTGGTTAAGGGTACCTACCTTAATCGACGGATTAAAGGGCTGGAGATGAAGAACGACGAACTACCAACACCCTCCACCAAAACGACGAATGCTCCCAGATCTGGACTCCTCGTCGGCTGACCCAGCTACCAAATGAAACTAGAGTCGAAGAGCTACATTTCTATAGGTCATGGGGCTTCTGGATCCTTCGGAGTTGGGAGTATTGGGCGCTACAAGTTTCGTGTTTAGAAACGGCGTCGGAATCCTTGACTCGACCAAATCTATGTCGGCAGCACGTTTTAGGGCTAGGTTTACCTCAAATTGATTGAGGGTAAATGTTCCTTACCTCGTGGCCTTCCATTTGCCCTTGATTTCAGATCATTTGGTTGAGTAATAAGGTCGAATTTCACGTTTTAAGTTACGATTAGGTAAAGGGTAGGTGGAAGTCAAATTCAGGATTAATCATCTAATTAGACAAGGTTACGCAATTAATTTGGGTCAAGTCCAGAAGACAAAATTTCTATAAAAATGATCTTTTACCCAATTACTATTTTTACAGATTTTTCTAAGGTAGTCGAATTTTATAGGTTCTATTTTATAATGAATTAAATATTAATATTTCAAAATTCAAACATTAATTCATTTTAATTCAATTTTTAATTAATAAAAGCTCAATAAAACTTAATAAATAATCGGGGTATTACAGGTCCTGTCATAACTGCGTTCTGTCAAACTTGTTCCAACCCGTGGTTTGACCAAAATGGGTTGATTATACTCTGTTTATGATGGCCTTATGACTGTCTGACATCTAAAACCTTAATCAAGACACTAATGAACTATGGTAATTGATTAATATACCGTCATGTTGTCAGATTCCTCCCGTAACGTAACATTCTTATTAATTCATTATTGATCTCTTGTGTTCATTTTGGTGCGTTATTACCTTGGTTACATTCGCCATAAAGTTATTGTTTGAACTTGATATTATTGGCCGACTTTATTATTATTTCTCATGGAAGTAGCTTGATTTATAACTCGAAGATGCAACGACGGGCACAGACGGGGTCCAAGGGCTCTAGTATAGTCCCCTCGATAGATGGTCGGAAACATACTATTAACGATTGTAGACACGCCGTTTTGACCTTACCGTGAGTAAATCTCATATTACACTATGATTCCTCAAAGTTACCTTCACACTTTTAATTACTTTGGTGATTTCTTATTTTTTTGATTTTTTTACATTTTATAATTCTTTTTCGTGAAATTTTTTTTTGACGTGTCAAGATGGTTTGACGCCTCACTTTGAGATGTCAAGGTATCTTGACGTCTTCATAAAAATAGTTTGTATTATTATTTTATTCTTTTTTAAATATTTCTTTTCCTTTTTGAAAGTGGCAGGGTAACTGGACGTCTCTTTTAAAGGCGTCCAGGACCCTAGACGCCTCCTTCAGAGCTTCGTGCAGCACGCGGGCGGCGCCGCTCCGGCCGGCTAGTTTGACGTTTCAAATAAATCCAATCATGAAGACGTCATTGATCCTAGACGCGTCTTAAGAAGTCAAAGTTTGGCGCCGAAACCACTCGCTTTCTCCGCTATTAACGGTTTTCGACGCCGTTTTAATGGAAAGTCATTGAGGCGTCAAGGGTCCTAGACGTCTCAATAAATAATAATAATAAAAAAAATAATGGGCGCGTCCAGTCAGTTGGACGTCTCAACATTGAGGCGTCCAGGACCCTGGACGCCCCAATAATTTTTTTTCCTATAAATAGGGACCCCGAGGGCTTCAGATCCGACAGAGGAGAGGGAAACTCTGCCGGATTCTTCTCTAACCTGTGGGTTTTGTAGGAGGAGATTCTTCCGGATTTTCGGGTGCCCGTGCTCACGAGAGGAAGGCAATCTTCATCCACCGTGCTTCCACGACGTCCCCACGCTGCCAAAGCTCCACGGGATCCCGTCATCGGCGCCTTCAATAAGCCACTCTCCCCCTTTCTCTTTTGCCATTTCTATTGCATGCATCATCCACCATCTGTCATCTCGCTCCTGTTTTATACACGTTTGCACGATCCTTCATCCATCATAGCATTTTCCTCCTACTCGTGTCCGAGAGGGGTTTTAAAACAACACCAACCAGGTGTGTGTCTCGCCATGATTTCGCTATTATCATCACAAAGGAACTAATACTACATTGTCATTCTTCTGATCCATTCGCTCTTTGTCTGTTTTCGCAAGGGTAACCAAAGAAGGACCTCTCCGTCGGCCGGCCGAAAGGAGAGGAAGAAGCAACCCACCATTTCCAACTTTTGAGGTAAACGTGATCACTCTTCTTATTTTTGGGGTCTCCAGCCCCTGGCGATCACACCATGTCTTCGAGGCCGCGGCGAGTCACTTCCCGCTATGGCCGTTTGAATTCTATTTTTTTTTAAATATTGCCATATTCTCACCTCTTCGAGGCCTATATCCCACTGGAGCAATCTCCCATGGTGGTGCTATGGCCGTTTAAATTTTGTCTCTTAAATTCTACGCTATTGTCATCTATTCGAGGCCTATATCCCACTGGAGCAATCTCCCGTGGAGGTGCTATGGCCGTTTAAATTCTGTCTCTTAAATTCTGCGCTATTTTCATCTCTTCGAGGCCCATACCCCATTGGAGCAATCTCCCTTGGTGGTGCTATGGCCGTTTAAATTCACGTCTTTTAAATTCTGCACCATTCCCATCCCCCCGAGGTCGCGGAGAGTCATTTCCCGCTATGGCTGTTTAATCCCCGCATTTATTACGCCATATCTATTCTGCATACTCCACCGGAGCAATCTTATGTGGCAGTCTTTATCTCTCTCTCTTTCTGTGTCACAGCAAAATGAGTGCGCTTCGCTCCCCGCAGCAATCTGCGTGACGTCGCTCACATCTTGGCGATCACGGTGGGACCTTCTTTCGCTTTCTTTTAGTTACCCTTGCGATTTCTTGTGGTTTGCATTACTATCTCTCTTGGGTGCTGTTGTACCTCTATTGTCTCTGTTTTTGTTATATTCTATATATCTATTCAGCACTTCATTGCATACATCCACCATTTCTTTTCATTTTTTCTAAGGATCACCCTCTCTCGGTGAAGGAAGGACTCTCCGTTCAGGAATTCCTCTCGACGGACTAGGATCTCCTCTACCGGGACCTCTGTAAGTCTCTGACAGCGAAGGATTCCCTCTTCGTTCACCGGGCCGGTTGTACCATTGAAGTTCCTCGGAGTTAGTTGCCCCATTCATGGTGAGACGAGTGACCCTAGTTGACACGGCGGTGAAACAAATTGAAATTAGGGTCCTTCCTATTTTGTGTGAATTTCAGGTCTGGTTAAAAATACAAAAAAAAGTTATCAAAAACAGAAACAAAAAAGGGGACGTAAAAGCATCTACTTGTTTGATAATTTCTGCTATTTGCTTGTTGGTGTATGTTTTTGCGTTCCGGAAGAACTTTGAGCGTGGCTCACGAGTCTTTTGAGGAGAACCACCCCGGTCGTGGTCAGTCAATTGAGCCACATGTCCATGCTATGGACTCAGGCCCTTCCCATGAGCCCTCACGCGAGGTGCAGGCAACTATAGGGGACGCCTCCCCGCCACAGGACATTTCATCCTTGTTAGGTGCCCTTGCTAATACGGAGCTCACCTCCGAACAACTCCGAGCCTTCCAGGCCATTCTAAAGGGGAAATCTGTTTCTCCCGCTCCCCAGGAGTCAGCTCCAGCCATCACACCCCTCCAGGAGTCGGTGCAAGCTATCCCCTCTTCTACACCAGTACAAGCCATGCCTTCTCCCTCACTTCAAGGGCAGGCAAGCCAACATCCCCCCTCTTTCCAATTCCCTTCACAATCTCAAACCCATGTTGTTCCCCACACACCACTCCAACCAGGGCCAACTGCAGGAGGGCCGCTATATCCCTCTCATTCGGGGTTCCCTCCTCAAGTCTCCGGGAGACATCTTCCTCCCTAGTGGCAGGTGCCACCTTCGCCTACCGAGGAGCTTGCCCAAGCACTCCTCCATAGGTTCAATAAAATGGATGAACAGTTTCGCAACCTAAAGCAAATGGTGGACGTAAATTCTACCCCTGAGGTTTCTCTGCCAATCCTACCTGTGTTCCATCTCCCTCCCTCCGAAATGCATGTACTGTAGGTACAATGGCAATGGCAATCCCTCTATTCACCTCGAGGATTTCATGTATGAATCCTCCTATTGGCAAAATGACCAGAGATCCCTGGCATACCTCTTTCGGAGATCATTGGATGGTCCCGCGCTAGAATGGTTCTATTCTCTGGAGCCGGGCGAGGCCGAGAATTTTGATGCAGTGCAAAGAAAATTCTTGCAAAAGTATCGGGATAGGGTTGGTCCCCCTCTTTCCATTACCGACCTAGTGGCCGAGAAAATGAGGTCGGACGAAGATTTTGTTTGCTATGCTGACAGATGGAGGTCTCTGGCATAGAGGATAAGAGATACCCTCTCAGAGCCCGAACAAGTAAAAATGATTGTGTCCAATGCCACCCCACAGTTCAGGTACGTCCTGGCTATGAACAAGCTTACCACAATGGAAGAGCTCTATGAGAGGGCCCGGTATATCCAGACTCAGCTAAAAGATTCCCCTATCATGCACATGTTTGAGCCGCCGAAGCCCAAAGTGGTCAGAAAGATAGGCACTGGTGCCCCAGGTGGAGCGACAGAAGGGGTCGTAACAAATGAGCAAGTGAGTGCAGTCAATAACACCAATTATGTAGCCAACCTAAGGCATCCACAAATGCCACAACTTCCCCTCCAGCAAGGTCCTTTCCCCTCTCGTCCTCCGCCCCAAAACAATCCACCCCAGAACCATATGCCTCAACCATTTCAGCCCCAGCAACAACAACCACCACCTCAGTACCACCAGGTTCCACCCCCAGGAAACTACGCCCCCCCCCCCCCACAGCAACAGAGACGGCCGATTGGCCCAAAGAGAGCCCATTACCCGCCATTGCCAGAAACTTTGGCGGATATTTTCAATGCCCTCATGGCCTCAAATACACTCATTCTACCAAGGGAGAAGCCCGCGTGACCCCCGAATGTTGACACCTCCAGATACTGTGTTTACCACAGGCAGCCAGGACATACAATAGAGACTTGTTTCCATTTTAAAGACTGCATCTATGATATGAATGACGAAGGCGGAATTGACTGGGATGAAATGAGGTGATACATCGCCACTCTCAAAGCCAGGAGACCTCCTCCTAGACCACAGTCCCAACAACAGCAGCAGTTACAACAGCAACCAC
The DNA here is from genome assembly GCA_022559845.1 of Amorphophallus konjac. NCBI lineage: Eukaryota > Viridiplantae > Streptophyta > Magnoliopsida > Alismatales > Araceae > Amorphophallus > Amorphophallus konjac. The sequence goes on along the minus strand of CM040126.1, from coordinate 14,374,921 downwards.
AGCAACAACCACAACAACAACAGCCTCAGCAGGCCCAACCACAACAGCCTAACATGGGCATAATCCAGGATCCATTGCCGGAGCACCAACAACCCAATCATCAGGTAAACCCCATCTCCTCCTTCCCGGAGGTTGGGAGGGAGCAGGGTTGGCACTCAGAAAGTATGTTCCCACAGCCGCCACCCCTATCATTAGGCAACCACCTCGCCTTGCCCGGGTGGCACCTCTCTCTCATCAACCCGCATCACAACCCATAGCGCGGCCTTCACCATTTCCGCAGCCATCACGCCCTCTCATCCGCACCCCTCCCACTAACCCACCAATGACCTATTAGCCAACGCCCTCCACTATGCACTCACACCCTCTCATCTTCTTTCACCCTTCCATTTCGCCATCTACACCTACTACATCTACACCTATGCCTTCCAAACCTCTTATCATCCGTCAACCGTACGTGACCCCGCCTACCCACACCATGCCTCCACTAACGCCCTCAAAACCACTCATCACCCACCATCATCTCAGAACCATTATCCATCTCAGGCCTTATCCACCTCCACTTTACCTCTGCCTCCTCCTTCCAAGCCCCTTACCCTCCATAGCCCATATGAGGTCCCCTCCACCTCCACCATGCCTCCACCTAACAAACCCCTCATCAGAATCCCCCCTCCCATTGTCACCCCTGCTACGTCAACAATTCCTCCACCATTACCCCTCAAACCCATGCTAAAACACACATCTAACCCCATAGAGGTACAAAAGCCGCAGGCAATGGTGCTCCGGAGTGGAAGGATTTTCTACAGGGTTTTCACCCAGAACAGTCAGGACCCCGAGCAGTCTCAGCCAGAGAAAGACAAGGGAGAGCAGCCAGAAAATTCCATCCCTGGAACACAGTATGATTTGTTAAAACACCTGGACAAGATGCCCGCTCGGATCTCCATCCTTGAGCTGCTTCAGAGATCCACGTCTCATTAGGCAGCCTTAATGGAATATCTTCAAAGGGTCATGGTGAATGAGGACCTCCCTGTAGAGAAGATTTCAGCCGTTCTGACGCCGACGGACACACAGCCGGCCATTATGTTCCACAACCACAAGCTTGCCACCGAGGAAGCTCAAAAATATGCATTGTGTGTTTCAATAAAAATCAATGGAGTGTCCATAAACCCGTGCTTAGTGGACACATGTGCATCCATAAATGTGATCTCCATGAGCACCCTTCAGTTGTGTGGGGTCGATGAAGAACAGATAAGACCTTCTTCAATCACAGTCACGGCTTATGACAATAGCAAAAGACCACCACAGGGGATGATTATCCTGAGGGCAGAGTTAGGCCCTGCGTCAGTCTCCACGGAATTCCATGTCCTCGATATGGACCCCACATTCAAGGCCATACTGGACCGCCCTTATATTGAAGCAATGGATGATGTGCCTTCTACCAACCACCAATGCCTAAAGTTTCCGCACAATGGGAGGATTATTAAAGTGATCAGTACACATGTCCTTCATACAGTGGATGCTATTAATAACTCTCTGCCCTCTGTTTGGCCATCTCATCGGCCCATATTGTCACTGCTGGATGTGTATGACCCATCCCGTATTACACCAAAAAAGCCGCTTTCGGTACCAACGTCACGTCTCCCTTTTCATTCTAAAGGATGGGAGACTATGAGGAATATCGGCTATCAACAGGGCAAAGGCTTGGGCGCACAATTACAAGGAAGGCTAAAATCGCACAAAAAAAATAATGTTGAGCCACAAGTTTGGTCTAGGCTTTAAAGGACCGCTCGAGGCGGATGGGAAACCCCTCACGTGGACCCTATCCTCTCATTTCAAGAAGGGGCCCGTTGTTCAAATGGGGGATTACCCGCAAGAAACACATGGGAGATCGCACGTTGTATACTTGGCTGAAAAATGTTCAAGGCCCACTAAGAGAGGCAAGATCAAAAATCCAGAATGCGAATGGAGCAAATGGTTTGACATGCAAGATATTTCCATCGCACTAGGAAGAATGTTCTCGCCTCCACAGCTGGAAGGGCCGCCATTGATCTCTGAAATGCCAGGGAACATCACTACTGTTGCCAAAGTTCCAAACCATCCTCACTAAGAGGACTCTGTCACCGGCAGATCTTCATACGTCATCAACATTACCATCGACGGCTCATTAGCCGTCGTCTTCTCCATTCACTCGCCTCAGCCTTCGCTGATGTCTTCCTCCTGGGCCAGACGGTTGTCTGATGATCTTCCCAGGTCCCCTTCTCTACTTACATATCTACGCGGGTTTCTCAACCCGCGCCAGGTTTTCAATCACGATCTGCTCTATGAGCCTCCTAACCCTTTAGCCATAATCATTTTCCCCCCTCCTCCGATTTCTTTTCATTACTTTGTCATTAAAAATGAAAACGAAAAAAAATTGATTTTTAAACCCCTTAACAACACATCTTCGTTGAGGAAACCTCCTACATTTCCCACGAGTGCGTCCCGACCTGCGGGCCACTCATCCAAGGTCCTATGAGCGACCTTTTCTACCCCTCCTCTGAGGGGTCCTTCCCTGTACATTCTTCAGCATCTTCTCCAGCTTCTTCTTCGTCCGTAGGACCGCTTAGTCAATCTAGGAATAATGGGTCGAGGGTAGTACCTAAAAAGAAATCCAAGGGTAAGCAGATCCCTCGTCGATTCCTTCTAGATCTAGCCAGTAGGTGTCGAGCGTGCCTATCCATTCCTCAATTGCTAGAAAATCCCATCCAACTGCCAGAGATAGATTGTGAGGAGAGTTGCACAATTGATGAAGGGTATGGAGTCTACGAGATCACAGATGAAGAATGCCCTATTGAAGAAGAGGATGAAGAATATGAGGACGCGGCTGGCGCATATGCTAGTGGGATGAGGAGATTCGACGAGCCGTCAGCCGCCGTAGAAGAGTCTACCAAAGAAGTCAACTTGGGAACTGAGGAAGACCCTAGGATCGTCCTCATAAGTAATAATTTGCCATCATCTGAAGAAGAGTCATTAACTGAAGTTCTCAAGAGTATAAGGACACGTTTGCATGGAGCTATGAGGATATGCCGGGTTTGGATTCCACCTTGGTCGAACACCGCTTAACTTTAAAACCAGGGTCCATCTCGTAAAACAAAGGTTAAGGCGTTTCCACCCTCAGATGGCTTTGAAAATGAAAGAAGAGGTCGACAAGCTCCACAAAGCCAGGTTTATTAGAGTCGTCCTTTATCCTCAATGGGTGGCGAACATTGTCCCGGTCATGAAGAATGATGGAAAAGTCAGGATTTGCATCGACTTCCGGGACCTTAACCGCGCGTGTCCAAAGGACGATTTTCCCTTGCCTCGCATTGATGTATTAATCGATAACACGGCAGGCTATGAGACCCTCTCATTTATGGATGGATTTTCGGGATATAATCAAATTCGTTTGGCAGAAGAGGATCAGGAGAAGACGTCATTCACTACACCATGTGGAACATATTGTTACGTGGTCATGCCATTTAGATTAAAGAATGCTGGAGCTACTTACCAAAGAGTTATGATGGCCATATTCCATGACATGATGCATATATATCTGGAGGTGTATGTGGATGATTTATTGGTGAAATCAAGAACCAGGGTGGAACATCCAAGGGTTTTGGCTAAGGTCTTGCAGAGATCAAGGGAGTTCCAATTGAAAATGAATCCGAAGAAGTGTGTGTTTGGCGTGTCATCGGGCAAATTACTAGGTTTCATTGTGAGCAAAATGGGGATTGAGATAGATCCCGATAAAGCTAAGGCCATAAGGGACATGTCGCCTCCCAAAAATTTGAGGGAAGTCCGAGGTTTAATTGGGAGGCTGCAATTCATCCGTCGGTTTGTGTCTCAGCATTCACAAAGGTGTAGACCTTTCTATGAGTTGACCAAGCCAGGAGTAGAATTCCATTGGGATTCTAAGTGTCAAAAAGTTTTTGAAGGGTTAAAGGAATACCTGGCTAGTCCACCCGTTCTCATTCCACCCAAGCCCGGAAAACCTCTGATCCTTTACATCTCAGTCTTGGATGACTCCGTAGGAGCCGTCCTCGCACAAACCGATGAAGAAGGCAAGGAACGGGCAACCTATTACTTGTCCAAACTCCTCAATTCTTGTGAACAGAAGTACACAGCCATGGAGAAAACCTGTGCTACCCTCGTTTGGGTAGTGCAGAAATTGAAGCACTACTTCCTGGCTCATGAGGTCCATTTGATTGCCCGCATGAACCCTATCAAGTTCCTCCTAGAGAAATCCGTCCTTACTGATAGGCTAGCACGCTCGCAGAGTTTCCTATCTCAGTTTGACATCACCTACATTCAGCAAAAGGTGATTAAAGGCTATGCTATAGCCGAGCATCTCGCTCACCATCCTCTTCCCAAGTTCAATCCTGTCCAATCAGAGTTTCCAGATGAGGAACTAATGTCCATCACCCAATCTGACGAGCCAATGTGGACATTATATTTTGATGGAGCTCTGAATTCCCAAGGGAAGGGTATTGGCATTGTCCTTCTAACGCCCGAGGGCGTTACCATCCCAGAGGCATTTCATCTCGCATTCCCAGTCACCAACAACATTGCTGAATACGAGGCTCTTCTAGCTGGTTTGGAACTAGCCCGTTCTTTCTATATCACCGAATTACGAGTTGTGGGTGATAGTCAACTTGTTCTCTGCCATGTGCTCACCAAATATCGCACCCTCGACCCCAAGCTCAAGCCTTATCAAGAGCTGGTCTCCGCTTATGCCAAATTGTTCACCAAGCTGATCTTTGTCCATGTTCCTCGCGAACAGAACATTCTGGCCGATGCCCTCGCCTCCTTGGCGTCATCTTTTAAATTCCCTTTAGGTGCATGGTCTAAATCCATTACCATTTACAAGCGTCTCATCCCTGCCGTTCAAGATCCTTACCTCTTAAAAATCAAAGAAAGAGTCTTACGGAAGGTTCAGGAAGGAGAAATTCTTGAGAAGAGGGAAATCATGTTGGCAGAATTTGAAGAAGAACTGGCTGACGAGGAGAAACCTTGGTTCTATGAAATCGCCAAATATTGCAAAGATCAGTCTTATCCTGAGGGAGTCACCACAGAAGATAAGAAAACCATAAGAAGGGTGGCCTAGAAATACACATTGGTTGGAGGTCTACTCTATAGAAGGAGCCTTACTGGTGTTCTATGAAGATGTCTTGATGACAATAAGGTCTGGAAATACGTAGAGGAAGCACACTTAGGTGTGTGCGGTGGCCATGTAAATAGCCAAATTCTCGCTAAGAAGATCATTCGGCAAGGCTTTTACTGGCCCACTATGGAAGAGGATTGTGCTATCTATGTCTGTAGGTGTGTCAAGTGTCAGCTTCACGCTGATAAGATTCATTCACCATCTTCCTCACTTCATCCAATATCCTCCCCATGGCCTTTCTCCATGTGGGCGTTCGACATCATTGGTCCCCTAGGTGATCCCAACTCCCTCACCAAGCAGAAATCCTTCATCCTCACTGCGACGGAGTACTTCACCAAATGGGCCGAAGCCGAAGCTTACGCGGAAATCAAGGCGTCAACAGTCTGCAAGTTCATCATGAAGAATATCCTTACCAGGTTCGGCATTCCAAGCACAATCGTCACCGATAATGGGCCACAGTTCATTTCTCAAGACCTTTAAGACCTCTGCAAAAGGTACGCAATCGCATTGCATCATTCATCACCTTATTACCCACAAGGTAATGGTCAGGCAGAGGCCACCAATAAAACATTGATCAAAATCATTAAGAAAACTTGTGAGTCTAGTAAATTCTCGGACTGGCCAGAAAAGCTTATCGAAGCTCTATGGGCCTATCGCACTTCCATCCGGACCCCCACCGGGCAGACTCCATTTGCCCTTACTTATGGGACGGAAGCGGCAGTCCCGTACGAGACTCTGATTCCTTCTCTCAGGGTACAATTGGATAAGGAATTTTCCCTCGATGAACGTCGTGATTCGCTCCTTGCCCAGTTGGAACTCTTAGACGAGAAGCGCTGGCCGCTGCCGAGCATGCACGTGTTTATCAAAATAGACTCGCTCGCTTTTACCAAAAGAAAGTCATTGAGAGAAAATTTAAAGTCGGTGAGATGGTCGTAAAAAGAATTTTTGTCAAACCTGGAGGGCCGCGTTCTAAACTTCAACCCAATTGGGAAGGACCATATGTGGTTCAGGCTGTGTACCCCGGCAACGCCTACAAGCTAGTCAATGCCGAAGGGACCGAGTTATCCCACCCTTGGAATGGGCTTTATCTTAAGAAATACTACCCTTAGATAGGTGTAACAACTGGCATGGTACGAGGACCATCGGAGCGGAAAATTCACTCTTCGGTCTTTGTAGTCTAACTCAGGGTTGAACTCCGCACACTCCCACACCCCACTTTTGGGATCAAACGAAACGGAACTCGAGAGAAGCCTAAAATAATAATAATAATAATAATAATAATAAATGCCTGGTGATCATCGTGCAGTCGGATCTTTGCATCTGTCCTTCATATTAGGATAGGACCCATTAAGGTTCGGTAGGTCTCGGGTCTTGGTCTGCCAGAACTGTGGAGATTCCTGTCCGATCATGTCGGCTTACGCCCACTAAAAGAAGGCAGCACACACACACGCAGTTGTTTTTACCAAAATTGGTAGTATTACTTATGTGGGACTGTACTCGAAGGTCTCTAGGAAAGTCGTAATCTTTGTTCTCTTCTTTCTCGACCCAATGAGACAGCCGGCGCCCTTAAAACGCTGAGCATAAGAGATCCAAAGTACCATACCTTGAAGGCGAGAATAGGATTCATCTCCTCGAACCCGAATCAGAGCACGAGAAGCGGGCAGTGTCCCCGCAGGCATACAAAAGGGACTCCCACATATCGAATTATCATGTCCCCCTCAAAAAAAAGAGGGGGGGGGGGGGTCAAATAAGAGCATGGTCGTGGCCGTGCCTGATTTTGACAAGCGAAAACCCCTCAAAACAAAGGCTAAATTCCAAAAGGGGCAACGCGATCTTGTTCAAGGCTTGGTCCGAAGTCACCCAAAAGGGAAAGGTCGAGTAGGTCCTGATTAGCTCGTCGGGTTAACGGTTTTGCCGGTCCTCTCGGAAGGTTTACCCCACCGCACTCTTCTTTCTCCCCTCAAAGGTGAAAGCCCAATGGAAATCCTGAAAGGCGCGCCCCGCTAAGGCAAGCGACCTCGTTTTAGCAAAACACACATATAACTGTCTACTTCGAAAAGCGAAAGCCATCGCCGCGAAGGAGTCTCGGTGTTTCTGGCCGGTCAAGACCTCTATCTACCGCCTCGGTGGATTCTTACTTCAACCTCGGGCTTAGGTCAATGCAAGCGCGTCACCATAGGTGCGACAACGTCTGATTCCGGGTCAGCGTCGCGCGGTTGGCCGTTAGGGTTCCAGGGTGTTACATCCTATACCATCTAGAGTTGTGAGGAAATAGACCCGGGTCGGGTAAATCTTTTACCTTGAACGCTCTTTCGGTGTATCCTTGCGATCGGAAGCAACTGGGAGCCTAAGCATGGCATGACGGTTTTGTCATCAGGTTAAGTCTTAACCGGCAGGATTATCATTTGAGGAGTCTAGGGGCCCAAATCACTCTAGATGTGCACACAGGTTACCTGGGAGGTTAGTAAGAAGCCCTGTCTTCATAAGGGTTAGGTGCCATAAGAATGGTCACCAGGCGTTGGCCAAAAAAGAAGAAGAGAGATGGTAGTGATGTGATGAAGTGGCCCTCGGAAGACGCCGTCGGTTGAGTTCCCAAGTGAAAATTCTTTTGGAGCATGTTAACCCTGCATTAGGCTATTTAAGGACGATTTAAAGCACCCCTGATCCAAGAACCATGACGATTGTGATAATAGTGTCATTCGTTAAAAAATAATAATAACAAAATAATAATAATAATGAAAATTCCAATAAGTCAAAACAAAAGAAAAACAACAAAAAGAAAAAAAATTGCATCTGTGTGCTACATCTTTACATTTTGTTCTCATTTGTGTGTCTGTGTGTTGCATTCATCATCTTTGCATTTACCTTAACTAATAAAGACTTGACCCCTTGACTTGTTATCAAGGTTAGTCTCAAAATGATCACTCACTCTTTGAGCAAGGGGCCAAGTCAGAACGGAAGAACTGACTTGTTTCATTGAACAATGTGTACATGACTGAAAAGCAAAGAATGAAGGCAGAAGACACGAAACTGAACATTCATTCCTTTATTTCCTTCTAGAAGTTGTACATTAAGTTCCGTCCTCTCTCTCAGAGTTATCCCTCTCTCCGCTCTCCAGGCGAGGAACCCTGGAGGGTGTTGCTAAACCATGCAAGGCGGTGCCTCTACTGCTCGGTACTCCTCTTCCCGTCTCTGCTCCCCGTCGATCGACAGGGGCGGCTTAGAAGCTACTAACACGAAAGCCACGCTCTCGTGCTCTTCGGTAGCGCTCTTCACCATCCCTCAGCCATTGTTCAGCAAGACCGAGGCTGGTTCGGAGTTCAAACAGTTGGGCCTCCATGGCCCTCCGCTCCTCCCTCTCAGCCAATCTGTCGGCTCTCTCTCGTTCGGTGTCTCTTTCCCTTTCCGCACGTTCTCTCTCTCTGTCCTCCCTTTCCAGCTGAAGGGTAATCCTCAGCTCCACGGCGTCTCGAGAAGAGCCATCGTCTGGACGATGCCGCAACTCTTCCTCTAGTTCCGCTATTCTGGCTTCCCCCTGCGCAGTATGGGCAAGTGCATCTTGCACCTCTTTCGTCTGCCATAACCATCATCTCAGATATGTGGAGGCGCGAATAAGTGAAATTCAATGGTGAAACTCTCACATGTGTGGAAAGTATTCCTTCTGCCTCCGCAGCCCGCTGCGTAGCGCAGGCAAGCTGCTCATGGAGCAAATCAAGTTCTGAAGTGGGGATCCATAAGCTGGAAGAGACACCATCCGCCCCCATGGCTGAAGAAGCCGCGTCAAGCTGGGCGCGCTGCAACACGCATGAGGTGGCATTGAGGGTCTAGCACCAGGAATCTTGGTCTATGATCATGAGTAAACAGGCTTACCGAAGAACTCAAGGCTGCGCGAGTATCACGTAACTGCCGCTCTGTGCCTATCAGGCGAGCTTGCAGGTTCGCTATCATGGTGTCGCGAGCATCCTATGGCCAGAGCATAAGTTAACATATTAAAAAATAAAATAAAAATAAAAAAATGTGTTCACCTCCACAGTCCCCTCGGGATGGAGTCGCTCTACGTACATCGCCTTATAGAGGTGTAGATAATCCTCGCTATCTTGAGCATGTGACTCCACGAGTGTGCCACCCCGTTGCCAGTCTTCATACTGTTCGGGGAACTGCACTCGCCAATCAACGGAGGTCGTCAGCCCGCGCGTCTTCCTCCCAACGCGGGGTGTTGTAGTCATGTCCACCCATTCCTGGGCGAGCCCTAGGGTCCTCATGGCCAATCATAGTCTAAGTGGCTCGATTTCATTCAGACAGTGGATCCAGAGGTCACGCCCGAACCGGGGTATGACTCGTCATGACCCATGGCTGATCGCCATCGATCATACCCGCATAAGGTCTCCAGATCACCTAGGTCAGGTCGCACACGTCTTCTTAATAAAAAATTCAAAAAATTCAAATAAAAATAAAAAAATAAAAAAAATTAATAATAACCACCATCGCTGCAGGGAACTCTTACAACTTGCATCTTAGCACCATCAACTGGTAGGATAGAGGGGCTGGGCTAATGAGGGGCTACCACCGCCTTGCCAGCGGCACCATCGCTGGGCGCCAATGATGGGCCTTTCCCATTGGAAGGTAATAATAGCTCCACAACTGCACCATCATGTGTCTTTAACATATCAAAAAAAAAAGAAAAAAAAGGATCGGGAGGGGGTACCTGGATGAACGGCGTGAAACCACTCATTGTTACCACTCTGTCTGCTCTTTCAGACAGACCCGCAAATAGATGCGCCAGCATGGCTGCTCCTCAGGCATATCGCCCCATTTTCTCAGGGTCTACCAGGAATTCTAAGAAGCGGCAATGGATGCTGTCTCCTTTCGACCCTAGCAACAATTTCTCCAACAGGAAGAAGAGGAATCTCCTCAAATCCATGTTGGCCCTTTCCTAATTGCTCGCATCTACACAATAGACGGCGCGGCATCCCCTTTCGGTCCTCTCCATGAACTCTTCCAAGGACTCATCATCACGGGAACGGATGTTAGTAAGCCCCAACGTCTCCATGATAGGCGTCTTGGCTACGGACATGTTCTTGCGATCATCCAGGTCCACTCCTAGTAACCTCTGGGCAACCTCTCTGTAGTCGGAGTAGGTGATACCGGTTAGCGCCTCGCCATCCACTTTGAGACCTGTAATTCGGACCACATCTTCCAAGTTGGGCACCATGTGCCCCCAAGGCATTAAGAAGGCGCGACTCATTGGATCCCACCTTTCACGTAACCCTTGGATGAGAGCGAGGTCGAGCTTGATTGGCTCAATCCGGAGAAAGGCTCCAAAGCCCATTACGTCTAGCCTGGCCTTCTGAAAATCCGAAAGACCTCTGTATGCTGCCACCACTAGCTCCCATGATATGTGTGATTTCATCACACTCTACGCGTACACAAGAAATGAAAAAAGGGCCTTTGTCAAGAGAGAAAAAAAGAAGAAAGAATGAGGGAAAGGGCAAGAAGGCTCATTTTACGAGTTGCGATTGGGTCCTTTCACTGAAGTGCCCTTCAAGGTCCGAGAGTCTCCTGGAACTGCTACCGCTGGACCTGCTTCTCTTCGAGGAGTGGGAAGATTCGCCCTCCATTCTGAATCCTACAACTCTCAGTTCTTCCTCTTCCGTGGAAACTTGTACTCTGCGAATTGGCTCTCGATGTCCTTGGAAGAACGAAGGAGGGAGGTATTTATAGAAATGAGAGAAGTGCAACCCAACTGCCTCCATCAGCTTTAACAATAACCCTCGTGATAGAGCACCTTCCCTGCGATCCCATGTGTCGCTTCACCGCTCGCGCAGGGTAATCGATTGGATGGTATGATGCGACCACTCGCTCCCTACGCAGTCTAAGGATGCCCTGTCATGTTGTAGAGATCGTCCAGGAAGGTTGAAATGGAAAAGCGGCTAGAGCCATCATTGTTGACTTCGGCGGTACATTTCCATGAAAAAGACGGTCACAGCCAGACGCGATTCCCCGTTTCATGGCGGAGTCTTGTCGAGCGCATCACATGGGAACAATATAAAGGAGAAGAAGCGTAGGGGAGAAGGAACGCGCAAGAGAACAAATAAGCAATAGGAAACCAAATCACTCTATTCATAGGTCTACATAAACAGTCATGAACATCACAATCATAGAGAGGAGGCAGGTATGCTAGCCCGCTAACCCTCGCCATCACCTTCATGCGTCCTCGTCCCTCTCCTCTCCCCTAAGGTGAGGGTCCCTCAGGGCCTTCTGGGGCTCCGTGAAGCAGCAGTCCCCTCACCTCGCAATGCCTGCTCAGCAACGCTGACTCGCTGCTGCTCCCCTGGCGTGGCGAAAAAGCCACCGACAGAAAGGTGGCCAGATTGGCGGAGTCGCGCCCGAACTCTCGCGCCCTCTCGTACACGTCTCCATGACTTCAAGCCTCTATCCCATAACTCGAAGGCCTAGCTGGAGCTCCCTCACCTGGGCCTCCAAGGCCCTCCTCTCGTCCGATCCTGCTGTCGCTCGCCCTTCTTTCCTCTCTCCTTCTCCCTCTCCTCTCTCTCCCTCTCTGCCTCCCTCCTCGCTTCCTGAAGGAACACCCTTAACCCCAAGATGTCTGGAGGCGGCCTCTCCTCATCACAACGACGCAGCTCGGCCATGGCTGCTGCCCAGGCATCACACTCCTCTTCAGCCCGGGTCGCGCGGGCCACTGCACTGGCAAGTTGCTCCCGAAGGGAGGAGATCTCTAGAAAAGGAGCTTGAGAGTTGGAAGACGATCCGCCGGCCATCCCCGCCATCACTGCCTGCTGGGCACGCTGGAATAGGCAAACAACAGCTATCGGCTAAGCCCCGGGTAAAAAAAACAAGGACTCTGCTTTCACCTTTGTCCGTCTCCCGAGTTGAAGGGGCCCCACATGGCTCTCCCTGCACTGTCGCGGGTAGTTGGCACTCCCCTGCACATGCACGTCACCTCGCTGCCTATCTGGGAACTGAGCAGGGAGACGTATGCGCCAGTCTTCAAGTTTTACCTTGCCGCGTTTTTCTCCCCCAACGTGGTTCGGCTCATCCGCACTCTCCCACTCATCAGCCAAGCCCGGGATCCTTGTCAGACCATGCGCATCAAAAGGAAGGGCCACATCATTACAAAATAAACAAAAACTAAAAATAAAACAAAAAAACGTCTCATGTCTAAGACGCGTTCATCATTTGAGTGCAACATTCACCAAACCCTCTCTCCCTCTCTACTTGTTCGCTACTAAAAAAATTTTAAGAGGTGGAGATCGAAGGAGCTTATCGGGCCATGCTCGCCTCCCTCCACGTCATCAAGTCCCTCCGGCCCCTCTATAGCCAGAAGAGGCCTTTCCTCTTCCGTGGACGCCTCTCCGTGCTCTTGCACGACCCTCCTCGGGCGAGGAGTTCCTCGTCCCCCTCTCCCTTCACCACGGTTTGGCCCACCGTACTCCATGAATCAAGAGTGGAAGAAGTAAAGCTAGGCAAGCAAATCTCGACGAAAGGAGGAGTTATTTGTTGTGCCCCTTGTGCTTTGTTGATAATGTGGTGTTTTAATGATAGCAACATGAATGAGTCACCATATTATTTTGCTCACATGATTGCATATGACTGATCTATTCTGTGGAGAATGCATGAGTGTGCTATGTCTGATCTGTTCTGTGGAGAATGCATAAGTTTATACATTGCATATATTTGTGCTGCACTCGTAAGTCTATACATCGTGCATTCATTGCTATAGTCTTTGTGTTTAGCATACACTGCATCAGTGCAATAACAGTTGCTGCATGCGTCTATTAAGAAGTCTGTACATTGCCCTGCTTCAGGCTGAGCAAGTCTATACACTGCTGCACGAACATCAAGTCTATACTTTGTCTTGCACAGCATGCAGGCAAAGTCTGTACATCGTCTTCTTGTTCATGCATTGCATCAAGTCCATACATTGTTTGTGCACAAGTCTACACATTCTTCAGGAGCATCATCTCAGCAAGTCTATACTGTGCATACTACATCCTCAAAGTCTATACAATGCATGCTCATTCATTTAAAGTCCATACATTGCCTGGCACATTCACTCAAAGTATGTACAGTCTTCCGTCTCATGTTGCGTCTCACGGTGTGTCTCACATAGCGCTCGAGTCTATACATTGCATCATCTTTCTTAGCGTCTATATGCATAGTCCATACATTGTCAAGTCTACACATCGTCAGCCTGCTCATGCATCGTCTTGGTGGTAAGTCTGTACATTGGCCAAGTCTATACATCCACCGTCTCACTCAAGTCTATACATTGCAGCCTTTGCATTGCACATACATTGAAGTCTATACATTGCATCATCTTGAGACTAAGTCTGTTCACCACCGTCTTACTTAGCGTCTCTGTGCATTGTGCCGTTCATGCACGCCATGTAAGTCTATACATTGCATCGTTTCATGCAGCGTCTCATGTGCATCATTCAAAGTCTGTACCGCGTCTAGCGTCTCATGCAAAGTCTGTACACTGCATTGGTTGTATAGACTTAGAGCTGAAGTCTGCACACTGTCTGGTCGCACACACTTATAAGTCTATACATTGCTTCTTCATGCATTGCACGCAGAGTCTGCACACTCATTGTCAGCAAGTCTGCACATTGATGTAGCACGCATGCAGAGTCTATACACTCATAACCTTAGCCATTACATCGTGTGCTTCAAGCTTTTTCTTAAGTCTATACATTCTTGGCTATTCAGCGTCTCATGCAGTGTCTCATGCAAAGTCTTTACATTGCTGTTGCATTGCAAAGCCTATACATTGCAAAGTCTACACACTGCTGTTGATTTGTTTGCTTCCCTTCTTCTTTTTGTTTGATGTGCAATAAAGATGATAAGCAAAAATCAAAGATCTCAATCAACCCAAGGACATGTGAACCATGAACCTAGGCAATCAGAACAAGCTCTAGCATGGGCATGCTATCTCAATCATCAACTGAACTAAAGAAAGAAAATAAAAAACACACGTCGGGGTGTGGAGCAAAAGCAAATAAAACACACCGCGAGGGTGGAACAAGCAAAGGAAATATGAAGAGATATGAGAGAGAAATCAATGCCCAATACTAAGGAAAGAACATGATCGCCACCAAAGTAAACACAAGTCAATGACTTAAAAATACCTTGGAAATAGGTGGATGAAGCACCCGCCCACGGGAGATAAAGACCAGTGAAATCTGTAGATCGGCTAAATGTAACGGCCCAGACCCTGTGCGTCACAGGATTGTGACGGTCGCACGATGAACCGTTATATGAACCTGACGCGCCTTCTCAAGACCGTCAGACAACATGCAGTAAGAGCTTATGAATCCTTTGAACTCCAAATCTTCCAACCGGCCAGAAGACTTGGGCCTCATCTAATGAACCTGTAACCCTGCCAAGGAACGTGAAACACAAGAAAACAATCCCAGATTAGCCCTTTAAACAAGCGTAGTATCAATTCTTAAAGAAATTAAGATCATTCAAAAGGAAAGGGAAGTACCAGGAAAGTTTTGATTTTTTAACCCCTCTGGGCGTTTTAAAAGATAGGAGGATGTTTAGATGATGAAAAACAGATGCAGAACGTGGAAGAAAGTAATGGGACAATGCTTATGATGAGAGGGAGGAAGAAGAACACACGATAATGATGATGAACTTTGAAACTCAATGGAACGAATACTCCCTTCACCGTGAAGCAGATGGACGTGAGGAACAATTCTCCTTGGTTGGATGTGGCTCCAGAATGCGGCAGCACTTCGACGAAAACTCCAGATCTTCCTTCCTCGGGCCATGAAGTTAAGGGTGCTATTTATAGGCCCTCAAACTCTCCGGTCGAACAGAGGATAATCCAACAAGAAAAGAAGATAACTCTTAACAAATCTTCGAAGATAATATCACCAAGAGTCCATAGAAATAAACAGAAGGTTCTGAGGATCAGATTTGGAAGAGAAATCACCAATTCAAACTCTTATCTCGACCACGGAGTAGCAGAGAAAAGACCTGAACTGCCAGGACTCTCTGTTGGATGTAACGGCTGCACGACAGACCATCACAGGCAAATAACGCGCTAAGGAGAGACCGTCACATTCAACCTTATCTCAAAAGAGATAAGATCAACGAAGGAAGATCAAACAATAGGACTCTTGAATGAAAGTAACGGCCATGGCTGGACGTGTTGGATGAAAATAACGGCTGCACGATAGACCGTGAGAATCAATGGATAAGCAAAAGATAAGGATTGAGCAAAGGCCTTAAACTTCAGGACTCTTCAAGATATAACGGCCATGGGAGGACACGTTAGAGAGAAGTAACGCCCCAGAAGAGGACCGTTAGAAACAATGAGGATCAAAAAATAAAACGAAGGCTTGCTAAGCTTCATCCAAGGAAAAGCCACAAGGAACCACACTCAACCAAGGAACTAAGACCCCTGAAATGAACTTCAAACTGATGAAGGAGACTCAACGAAGGAGTGAATAACTTGGAGCATTATATAGAATGAACAAGGAGATGACCCGACTTATTGGTCATAAAACGGGTGTCAACAACTGCATTACTCCCTACAGAGTCTGTACAAGGTTTGTTGTCTTAAGCTGATGATTCTCTTCGACTGACTGACAGGTACTGTCTCGAGGAGATTAAGAAGGCACGTGATCCAAGGATGGACGAGGTGCCCAGGATCGTGACACGTGTACATCAACAGGCTGAGATGCTGCCACGTGGTCAAGGCGTTTGGGCGGGAGATGTGGAAGACACACACCCTATCTGTTTGCTGTTGCTATATATATGAAGCCTTGCTCCTCAGAAGAAGACTGATCGAAATAGAAGAGGCAGAAACAGAGAGAAGATAGCCTGAACAATCCAGAGAGCAGAGAAGAAGAAGAAGAAAGAGAAAGAAAAAGAGAGTGAGAGATCGAGAGCAGAGAAGAAGAAGAAAAAGGAAGAGGGAGAGAGCGTGAGTTGAGAAGAAGAAAGAGAAAGTCAGATAGAGAGAGGAAGAGGAGCTTACCTGAAGATCGTTCCTACTGGAAGTTGGATCAGATCCACTCCAGTCAGCTCTTTTGAGAGCCACATTGTGCTTTATCTTTTCCATCTTTCAGTCGCTGTTGTTCTTGCTTTTGTTTTCTTTTATACCCTTTCTTCAAGCTGTTTGTCAGCGGAGCAAGCTGTGTTGCTCAGCATTTACAGTGGAGGATTCCACTGGACGGCTAAGCTGTATTGCCCAGTGGTTTACAGAGGAGGATTCCTATGGACAGCAAGCTGTGTTGCTCAGCGGGGCGAGGTGGATACCTCGGACAGCAAGCTGTGAGGCTCAGCAGTTTGTAGGCAAGCTGTGATGCCCAGCGGTTCAAGCTGTGAGTCAGCGGAATCCACACTCGGGTTTGAGTGTGGGGTGGATGTAGGTCTGGAGGACCGAACCACCTAAAAATCCTCTTGTCTTCTGTGGTTTGATTTCTTCTATCTGATTGGCGCTAGATGAATGCTTAGGTGCGCTTTGCATATTTGTCTACTGGTTTAACAGAAGTTTGATTAACTCTTCAGATTGTCTAAATCTGTCTAGTTAGCATTCCAGATTTTAATTGAGCGAATTTTTGAAGGGGAGATTCATTCACCCCCCTCTGAATCGAACGCACCAAACCCAACACTTGGTATCAGAGCGGGTGTCTGCACAAAGGGTCCAGCGACCTGTAGATCCGATCCGTATTTGGATTTGGTGCGATTTGAGTTGATCTGTTCGCTTGCATTGTTTTGAGCTCTCTACTAGCATTGCTCTTGATCTGATCTGTTTCATCTTGCACTTATGGCTGAAATTCCTGTATTCACTGATTTAGATGTCTATGGCTGGTACAGTCGTTTTAGAGACTATGTGATCCATATGAATTCTGATTTATGGATACTCATAGCTCACAGTCCATATGAAGTTCCTGAGGACAAATCCAAATGGAAGTCCTCAGATAGACTGAAATCTGAAGCAAATCAAAACGCCCTAGATCTAACAAAAAGGGCAATAGACTCTCATTGCTTTCCATTTGTTGATGAGTGCAGGAGCGCAGCGGAAATCATCAATCGAATATTGGAAAGATCATGGAGAGATGAGGAAATGTGCTTCATGGTCAGAGATCAGTCCGAGGATTCATCCTCTCAGGTAAACTCTGAAATAGAGAATATCAGCTATAATGATTTAGTTGCCTTAAATGAGCATTTATTGATTAAATACGATAGAGTCAAATCTGAAAAGAGAAAAATGAGAAAATAAATGACTCATGAAGTCACTCGTTTGAAGGCAGAGAATGAAAACTTGAAATCTGACATGAATAAAGAAAAAGATGAGTTGAACAAGTTGAAATCTGAAAATGAGAACCTTAGAAACAAACTCATCAGTGAAGATAATTCTTGCAAAGCATGTGCCATTCTCTAAGATTTGATTAATGATATAGACCATGATGATAATTCGCAAAAGGAATTAATCAAATCCCTGGAAGAAGAAAACATGTATCTTAAAGATCAAAATAAAAAGCTAATGGTTCTTAATACTGTCTTCTCTGAAAGATGGTTGTCTTTTGAAAAGGGAAAATCAATTCTGAAAGAAAAGGAAACAAATGATGAAATAAAGTTTCAAAGGGAAAATGAAACACTGAAAAGTTTAAATGATGCTTTGCAACAACAAGTAATCATTTGTGAATCTGAGCTATCTAAGTATGAAGTGAGTATTACTTCCTTGAATTCTGAAATTGAAGATCTGAAAAACTCTTTGTCAAAATTTGTCAAAGGCAAAGACAATTTGAATACATTGCTTGGCTCTAAGGTAAATTTCCAGAAAGAATGACTTGTGTATGTGCCTGTTAATAAGAAAAGTAATGATAAGAGGAAATCAACTGTGTTTGTGAAAAGCTCTGAACAGGCTAACCTATCTAGTTCTTCTATCTTTCAATTCACTACTAAGAAGGCTGAAAATTCAGATAAGAAACATGAAAAGATTCAAAAACAAAAGAAAATTGTTGATTTAAATAAGTTCAAAACTGTCATTGATTCACATGTGCATGCTGCTAACTGCTCCCACACATATTCACACTCTTATGCGAATGTCAATTTTGTCAAACAAATGAATGTAAATAAAAGGGTGGTAGCATGTCACTATTGTGGGAAGCTTGGACACATTATGCATGACTGTGTTACATTGATAAATGATGAAAGGAATGTTGTTAGAAAGTATCCTAGAAATCATCTTCATAGGAAACCTTCTAATGATAAGAAAAAAAAAATTCAATGTTATTGCTGTGGTAATTTTGGTCACATTGCTGCTTTCTGTTGGTATGCTAAGGGAAATCATGTTAACTCCAAATCTGCTAAATTCCCTAAAACAAGACCTGTAAATGTTTCATGTTTTAACTGTGATAAACTAGGTCATAAGTTTGTAAATTATTGGTCATCAGGTAATAAGAAACGAACTGTCCATGCATATAACAGAACATTTCATGCGTATGGTCATGGATCTCAAACTGCTGTTAATATGCATTATAGGACCAGAAAACATGTTGCTTCATGCAGATATTGTGAAAAATCTGGTCATTCTATGGATAATTGTTACATGATTGATTATGATGATAATGCTGCAAAGAGAATATTCAGAACACCTGTGAGGGTTAACGCAGGACCCAAGGCTGTTTGGGTTCCTGCAGGATCAAAATAATTGTTTTGCTGCAGGTGTGCCTTGGAAGCTGATGAATAAGAGGGGTAAATAAACCAAGGCACTCAAATGGAAACCCTAGGATCCTACCTTTCAGGTTAGTTATGAACACTTTACTTAAATTCCATCATATGAAATTGTGAACTTGAAATGATTGTATATCATGTTAATTTGTTGATGTTAAATTGAAACTCTTTGAAATGTGAATTACACAATCATGCTTATGGTAATTCTCTTCTGTCTAATTTGTATGAATCATATCTGAATGTAAAATTTGATATCATGTGATGTGCTTTCAATACATTTCATGCATATAGTAAGGAGGAGTCCAACTATTTTTGATTAATGCATATCATAATAATCTGTTTGGGCTAAATTGATTTATCTGGAAAAGTTGATTGCTCTCGCATTATGCTCTCTGAATAAAGAATGCTCTGATGTTTGAATAATCATCTTGCATAAATTGCATAAATTCAGGGGGAGTTTGTTGAGTCTTATGTGAGTCACTGCATATAGACATGGGGAGCATTATAATATTTTTGACACTGTCTAAAATTATCACTGTCTACACTCTTTCAAATCATCAATTGACTATTTTGAATTCATACTTTCTTGAACCTGAGAATTTGGCTGCTAATCCTCAATCTGTTGAAGGAGAGTTTCATTTTGTCTGACTGAAATTCAATCTCTGCTATTGGCTTTAAACTTTTATTCTCTCTTGCTGATTGACTCTTCCACCAACTTATACTCATCCTTCATACATCTCTTAGCTGGTGTGACTGATTTGGTTCTACTGTTGATTAGTTGGTCAGCTAAATTTATTGATCTGATCTGAGGATCTCAAGATGCAGGCCATGCAATTCAGTCTGAATCATGTAGAAATTCTTATCATGTAGGTTTAAGAATAACCACTAAATCAGACTGATATAAGATTTATGTATTCTCAGATTTGTAATTAAATGAATTGAAAATATCTGAATGATAAGGTTTAATAAACTTTAACCACATGTGTCATGAAAACCTTAGACTCTCTTATCTGATTTCTGAAAATTTGAATTCAAGGCTACTTTGGTAGAGATACATAGAGTGAGTACTGTGGTTAAACATTAACTTGAAAATGTTGACTAAATGAAAAATTGTGAATTCAGAGCATTGACTTGGTTACTGAGAAACTAATTTTTTTATCAATGAAATAAAGTAACTTATGTCAGGAGGTGCCATAGTTATCTCTGAAAAAAAAAATTATCGAAAAATCTGACAGAGCAATGGCATATTTGTGTCGAGTAACTGGGGAGTCTGGCCTCTGATCAAGGTGTCTCCTCATGTAAAAAGATATTTCTATTGCTAACTCTGGTCTCAATGTTGAGAGGCAATGATAGTTATCACACTGAGTAACTGGGTCACTTCACTTGAGACGTGTTGTGCCTCATGTAAAAAGGTGTTGATCAACTTAAATTGCTCAGGAAAAATATAATGTGCTTCAAATGAAAATATATTGAAAATTCTGTCAACTCATATTCTTGTAAAAAGTGTTTAACATCAATACTAATCTGTGTAACTCTTAAAAGAGTCATTGAGATCTTATGTGTAAGATGAAGATGAGCGGTCATGAGTGTTATCTGAATATTTGGTTCACCTTTATTAAAACTTGAATTCATATATGAGTATTGAGTTTAATTTGACAAATTTGGTATACATCATAACTAAATCAGATTGGTTAAGTTGCCAATTCATAACCCTCTATGATAGGAGAGTCTATTCATGTTAAGACTCATTGTAGTTGTGCATGCTTTAAAATCCCTCATGATCAGATTCTTTCCAGACAGTCTGATCAACATAAATCTTGCTATTGATTATTCATTGAGATGTCTTGTGATTATTGCTGTCTACTTTTACCTTCCTATCATCAATCATTTTACTCTCCACACTGTTGGTATCTTCCATCCTGTTTTACAACCAGTTTTGGTTCTGTGGATTTTCCACATGTTTCATTCTCTTCATGCATTTGTGAGGTGCCACAACCAGAGTTCATTCCTGCGCTTCAGGGGGAGTTATGGATTATCTGCACTTAAGAGGAGAGTAGTTCTACAAGCATGTTGATAGGGGGAACTCTATTTCAATGAACTATGTTTCATTCTCTATCTTTGTGTGATGAATTTTGTCTCTCAAACCATTTCCTTTCTTTTTGATTATGTCAAAGGGGGTGTGGACACCGAAAATTGCACACCCAGATGTCCCGCTTGGTCCCGCATCAACAACGGCGCTGAGTGAAGAAGCCCTGGAGAGACGGGTCGTCCGGACTCCCCAAATATGCACACTGCCGTGAAGCCGTCTCCAGAGTCACGACAGTGAAGAGAAATCAACCACCAAGAGCCCCACAATCCATGGGCCTCGAAGAAAATCAAACGGGCCACAACTCGTGCTCACAACGGGCTCCAAACTGCCCATTTAGCCCTTCAGCGGCACGGCCATGTGCCCCCTTCAGCGGCACACCCAGGCTGCCCTTCAGCGGCACGCCCTGGCTGCCCCCTTCAGCGGCACACCCCCAAGGGGGCCTTCAACGGCACACCCCCAAGGGGGCCTTCAACGGCACACCCCCCTGGGGGGGTCTTCAACGGCACACCCCCAAGGGGGTTCTTCAGCGGCATGCCTGTTGTGAGCTTCAGCGGCACGCCTGTTTTGAGCCTCAGCGGCACGCCCCAATGGGCCCTCAGCGGCACACGCTGCTGAGTCTTCAGCGGCACGCTGTTTTGTGGTCCAGCGGCACGCCCTTTTGGCTTCCCCACGGCACGCTTGTTCAGCCCGCCAGCGGCACAGCGTGAAGGCTTTTCAACGGCAGGACGACGTGAAGCCCATGCCCTACGTATCCTTGGCGCGCAGCAAGCCGTCTGAGGTGGCAGTCGATCGTTGGGCCACGCAGGCTACTCCACTGACAGCCAGGACAGGGGAGGTCAAACCCCCATGATCACGGGCTACTTCCCGCCTTCGACTGCCGTGCTCAAGGCTCCCGCTGCTGGGAGTATAAAAGACTCTCGTTTCCGTAAAGGAAGCGGGGGGGGGGGCGAGCCAGGGAGGCACACGCAGAAGAGAAGAAAGGAAAAGACGGACAGAGGAGAAGAAGAGAAGAAGAGGAAGGGAAGAAGAAAAGGAGGGGAGGCTTTGCCTCCCCCTCCTGCTACTCCGTTCGCAAGTCACCGCCGTCCGTGCGAAGAGAAAGAGGAAGAAGATAGAAGAGAAGAAGAGAAGAAGAGTGGGGAGAGAGAGGGAGTGAGGTCCGGGGGAGGAGTCCATGCTCCGTTCCCCCCCACTATATTTGCTTTTCCTCTTTCTTTCCTTTCATTTCTTGTTTTGCCGCCGTTACGATGTATTAGCTCCCTTGGGGCACTCCTTTTGTGAGAATAAAAATAGAATGCTTGCAAGCATTTTTCTTGGATGTCTTTCTGAAACATTCCTCCCGTGTTTGCATCCTTCGGTGCTTCACGCCTCTTTCCCCTTTCTCCTTTGGTAGGGTTTGCTTCCTCCCGGGCATCTTGCCTCTGATCACCCTTGGGCACCTTCGACGGTACGCCCTTAGGCACCTTCATCGGTGCGCTTCTGGCGGCCCTCGACGGCACGCTCTTGCCTCCCAGCCCTTCAGCGGTACGCCCCGCCTCGGCCCTTCACCGGCACACCCTGCTTGCCTTCAGCGGCACACTCTAGCTGGCCCTCAGCGGCACACTCCCTGGCGCCCTCAGCGGCACGCCTTCAGCTGCCCTCAGCGGCACACTCCCTGGCCCTCAGCGGCACACTTTCCACCCCCCCTCGCCGGCATGCTTCATTCGGCCCTCAGCGGCACACCTTCAGCCGCCTGTTTGCCATCACACCTTAGCCAGGCCTTTCGCCGGTACACTACCCTTCCTTCTTGCCCGGTGCATTCCCCTTTCAGCCAGTCTTAGGAGTGTCTCCCGCTCGCCGTACCCTCTGAGTTTTCCGAGGTTTATAAAGGTGTTGCCGCTCTCGGGCGCCCACCTCCAGTTGTCGGGTTCCGCCACTCCTTGTGGGCGCGTTCCCTGTATCTCCCTTACGCTCGGGTCAAGGAGAGATGCTGCCGAATTTTCGTTAGAAACGCTAATATATTAAAAAGATGAAGACGACAACAAACAAATAGAACAACAACACATTAACGAGATAAAAGAAAGCAACAAACAAACGAAAAGAACAACAACAAAACGCTTCGACCGAGACAATGGAACGGTAGTCAACACAAAGAGAGCCAAACCTAATAACAACTAAACAACTTGAACGTCCGTCCTCATGGGAGAAAGAATGGAAGATAATCAAGAGAAAGAGAAAAGAAACCCATGCAAACTTAATAAAACCAAAGAAAAGAAGAAAAGAAAAGCCTTAAAAGAACTAGAGGGAGAGTGGACCCTCATTGGTATTCACTCCCTAGCCCTTCAGCGGTACACCCTTGCAACCCCTCAGTGGCACACTCCCTTGGCCTTCACCGGCACACTCTCCACCAGCCCCCAGCGGCACACTCCAATCAGACCTTCAACGGCACGCCTTGGCTAAGCCCCCCCCAACGGCACACTCCCTACCAACCCTCAGCGGTACACCCCTCTAGCTCGTTCCCTCTTCAGCGGCACACCTACTCCAACCCTCAGCGGTACAACCCCTGACGCCTCCAGTGGTACACCACTTGACCCTCAGCGGCACAGCCCTTTTGGCCCTCAGCGGCACACTCCCTGGTGCCCTCAGCGGTACACTCTCCTGGCCCCCCCAGCGGTACACCCCTTGCCCCAGCGGTATACCCAAAATAATGGTATTAATAGAGATAATAAGCTAAAATAAAACATAGTAAATAAATAAATAGTGACACAAAGCTCAAATAATGATAATAACAACAAATTCAAAAGAAAATAGAGAAATAATAACAAGCAATAATGGCAAGTAACAGTAATAAATGATAATAAATTCAATAAGGTGAATAAATAAATAAGAATGATAAAGGAATAAGCAATGATAACAATAAGCTTAAAAGAAATAATAATAATGATAAATGGACAAATAAATGATAACCAAAATAAATAAATAAATAATAACAAACTTAACAAAAAATGACAAACAAATGAATGATAATAAAACGAACAAAAATAATAAGAAACCTAATAATAACAATAATAAATGAATAAGTCACAAGAAAAATGAATAAATAGTAATAAAGAATTCACTCAAAGATATATATATAAATTAACAAATAATCATGATAACATTTCTTAAATAATAATAAAACAATGGGATCCGCTTCGCAGCCCCGTCTCTCCCGTGACTCGGTGCCGAAGGAACAACAATACCGCCCTTGCGAGTTGGGCCTGAGTCTAGGGAATTATCCCGAAATGGCCATGGCCTGACCCCGCCTCGGGCTGACATTCCGATTAAACTGGACTCATTTCTCCGGCCGGATCCCTTCCGAG
The DNA here is from genome assembly GCA_022559845.1 of Amorphophallus konjac. Lineage (NCBI taxonomy): Eukaryota > Viridiplantae > Streptophyta > Magnoliopsida > Alismatales > Araceae > Amorphophallus > Amorphophallus konjac. Next base: position 14,350,599 of record CM040126.1, on the reverse strand, counting down.
CCGCTACCAAAATTGCCGCACGTTCGGCAGACATTTGAACGGATTCACCTCGGTTCCCGCCGCGTTCTTATTACGGACCTACGTCCGAACATGAAAAGGCCCGTGAGCGACCTGCATAGCCGGTGGCTCCTACCCCGATATGGTTGTGAGCCGGCATTGCTCCGGGCCAATAGCTCATCAATTCCGACCCGTTCCTATCGGGATTCCTTCCCGCTCTTTCATTGAAATTGCCGTAAACTCGGCATACATTGGTACGGGGTCGCGTCCACCCCCGTCACGCTCTCAATACGGGCCCTTGCCCGAACATGGAAAGGTCCGCAAGTGACCGACGGAATCGGAACAGAACGAGACGGCTCTCACCACCCCTGGACTCCTCCCATGGGAATATCAATAAGACCTCTGTGGGCCATATTTAGACCTCGGGCCCGTCCCGATCATGGTCATCATCTGGCTCATATCTCCGGTCTATAGCATGTTCCTCTCGAACACGTTTTCAGTTCCGAAGCCTAGTCCCGGGACTTTTCCCCGTTGCCCTCCGACACCAGAAATATTAACGCTGCCCACGCGAGCCCCGTTTGGATCACGGGAGGTGCCCCCGGCATGGTCCCGACTCGATCTCGCACCGGGCCAATAGATTCACGGGTTTCCGGATATAATAGCCGAGATTCAATCGAATGTTTTCAGTGTCTCGGAATAATAGAACTTGCCGTGTCCCGGCACACATACATTCTCGGTCTTTCCGCGACGATTACGATATTCCCAATATCGGACACCCGTCCGAACATTAAACGGTCTCCTGAATGACCGACACGTTTAGAACGCCCGCTTCTCCGGACATAGGGCTTTTCAGTCGATTCAAGGGATATTCCCTCGTCGCCCCCTTGGCACCGGAAATATCAATGACGCTCATACAAGTCTTGTTTCGACCGCGGGGGGCCCACCGCAGTATGGTCGCAGCTTGCTCTTGCACCGGGCCAACAGATTTACCGGTTTCCGACCGCTCCAGCCGAGGTTTAGCCGAACATTTTCCGTTCTTCTGAACAATAAATTGCCATATACTGGCATACATACGCTCCAGTTTTCCCGCGACAACCGTGATTTTATCGAGCCGGACATTCGTCCGAACATTAAATTGTCAACACATGACCGACATGACCGCGAATGGTTTTCTTCTCGCCCTCGTGTGAGGATTTCAATGCCGCGTAATAGACCTTTCATGCAATTAATTTCTTGGCCATGAGGCCCTGAATCTCGGCGATTAATCAAGGGTGTTCCCTCGTATGGGGGATGTAAATGACGCCGCGACCTTTATGGCGCGGCGGGTTTTGGTCCCGACACGAACCACACAATCGACTGACGAAGTCAGATCGAGCGCACCATGGGCTCCTCGGAGCCTGAATAAATTGTCACTCCGGTGACTGGCACGCCCACGCACTTAATAAACCAACAAACGAACATAACAACTGTTAAACGAAAAGTGCGTCCACAAGTCTGGCACGCCCGGTGAGACCAAACCACCCTTCATCTCTTCGCCGGGATTCAGGGCCTCATGACCCCCTAATAAACGATGTTTGCTTGCTTTGATGAACTGCAGGTGCTGTCTTCGCCAGCTCTATGGGGAGAAAATCCAGACTCGATGCAGCTGCCTTCGCGGCCTCGAGGACGCTGCTTCGAAGCATATGCAACTTCCATGAATCATGGGGGCTGTTATAAAAAAAGAAAAGAGAAGAGAAAGAGCAGAGAAGGGAGGGGGAAATCAAGCCCCCGTTTCCCTCAAGAAGAAAGAGAAGAAAAGAAGAAAAGAAGAAAAGAAGAAGAGAAAAAAAAAGAGAGAGAAGAAAAAAAAGAAGAAAAGGAATTGGCAAGAGAGGGTTGTGCGACCACGTCCGTCGAGACCCGTGCTGAACAAAGATTACCGCTGTGAGGTTGATGCGGTGGAGCGAACCACTCATCCTCTCCCTGAGGGGGTGAGCGCTCTCCTGCACCTCCACCCTGGTCAATCATACAAAAAGAAGAGAAGATGAGAAGGGACAAAAAAAAAGAGAAAGAAAAGAAGAAGAGAAAAAAAAGAGAGAAGAAAGAAAGCAAAAAGAAAATAAGAAAAGTTGGCCAGCATCGCCAACCAAAAGAGCAAGACGAAACCCGGCGTCCCGCCCGACTCTAGGAGGCTCCGAGTCTGTGGTGTAATGACCCGGCATGTCCCTCCTTCATGCTGCCTCCATCCGATACAAAACGGCCCCCGAGTGGCTGTTAAAAGACCCAGCGAGCCACAATTGTAGCTTGGTGAATAGTTACCCGCTGCGGGGAATGCTTTATAGCAATGAGGCCAAGCACGGCCGCCACTTCCGAAGAGAGCATGCATATACCCCGCCATGGGGGATAAAAAGAAGATATATACCCTGCTACAGGGGCATAAGAGGCAAAAAAAAAAGGAGAGATACACCCCATTCCCAGGGGCACATGAAGAAAATCCGCCCCGACTGAGGGGCACAAAGTAAAGGCTGCACCCCGGTTTCGGGGCATTTGAAGAAGAATCCGCCCTGACCTGGGGACATGAGAAGAAGCAGAGTTGCACCCCAGCTTAGGAGCATTTGAAGAAGAGAAATACACCCTGATATGGGGCACATGAAGCAAAAGACATACCCCGCCATGGGGGCGCAAGAAGAAAAGAATTCACCCCTACTCGGGGGTACATGAAGCGACAAAGAATACACTCCGCCTTAGGGGAATTTGAAGAAGAAAAATACACCCCACCGACGGGGGCACAGGAGCCATCAAGAACACACCCCACTTTCGGGGCACAAGAAGCAAACATTCCCCGGCGTGTCGGGGCAGAAGAAGAAGAATCCCCCCCGGGGGGCATAAAAAGCAAAGATACACCCTCGTGCCGGGGGCACATGAAGCGAATACACTCTATCCCGGGGTCATGAGAAGCAGAAGGCGCATCCCACCCTGGGGGCATATGAAGTGAAAAGAATACACCCTGGCTTAGGGGAATACAAAGAGAAGTATACCCCACTCTGGGGCAGAGGAAGCGGGAGAATCACACCCCCGTCTTGAGGGTATTTGAAGAAAAGATATACCTCGCCTGGGGGCATAGAAGCCATAAAAGAATACGCTCCGGTTTAGGGGCATTTGAAGAAGCTACGTCCCGCCTTGGGAACATAAGAAGAGAAGAATCAACCCCGACCTAGGGGCATTTGAAGAAGCTACGTTCCGCCTTGGGAGCATAAGAAGATAAGAATACACCCCGACCTAGGGGCATTCGAAGAAGGAATACATCCCGGCCTTGGGGTCCATGAAGTAACATATATCCCCCCCGGGGGCATCTGAAGCAGAACACACAATATTCCCCGGCTTAGGGGAGCACGTGAAGAAAGGAATACACCCCGATGCGGGAGCACATAAGCATAAGAAGAAGAGACTACCTAGGCCTGGGGTCATGAGAAGAAGCAGAGTTGCACCCCGGCTTGGGGGCATATGAAGAGAAGTGCACCCCACTTTGGGGCATAAGAGGCAGAAGAATCAACCCCGACTCAGGGGTAACTGAAGAGAACTCCACCCCGGCCTGGGGTCATGATAAGAAGCAAAATACCCCCCGTCTTGGGAGCATATGAAGCCGAGAATCACACCTCCCGGGGGTATTTGAAGAAAAAGCCCACCTCGCCTCGAGGGCCTGGAAGCTATAAAGAACACACCCTGACTTAGGGGCATGCAAAGGAGAAGAACTCACCCCGCCCCGGGTGCACAAGAAGCCAAGCTCACCCCGCAGGGGGGCATGTAAGACACAGGTACGCCCCGACTCAGGGGCACTTGAAGATAAGTACACTCCACCTTTGGGGTGCAAAAAACAACATACCTCACCCCGGGGGCACAAGAAGAAAATACACCCCACCTTGGGGGCGTAAGAAGCCAAGAGATATACCCCGCCACGGGGCAGTAGAGGCAAAATGCATCCCCCTCGGTGGCACATGAAGCAACATACCCCTCGCCTCGGCAGCATATGAGGCCAAGAAGCTACATCCCGGCTCGGGGGCATAAGAAACAAAAGATATACCCCACGTCCGAGGCATATGAAGCCAAGAAACACACTCCCGTCTCGGGGGCATTTGAAGAAGAAGCATACCTCGTCTCGAGGGCCTAGAGGCTATAAAGAACACGCCCCGGCTCAGGGGCATATGAAGAGAAGTCCACCCCGACCTAGGGGTATTTGAAGAAGAAGCATACCCCGCCAGGGGACATAGAAGCCTTAACCCCCCCGGGGGGACATCTGAAGCAGAACAAACAACATCCCCCGGCTTTGGGAAGCATATGAAGAGAGGAATACACCCCGATATGGGGGCACGTAAACAAAGAAGAAGAATTCACCCCGCCTCGGGTGCATAAAAAGCAAGAACTACACCCCGCATCAAAAGTGGCAATACACTCCACTCTGGGGGCACTAGAAGCGGAATACACCCCATGCCGGAGGCATATATAAAAAAGGGGATACCTCGCTCTGGGGCATCAAAAGCAACAATACACCCCACCTTGGGAGCACAAGAAGCAAACATCCCCCCGGTGTGTCTGGGAAGAAGAAAAGAATTCACCCCGGCCTGGGGACACTTGAAGAAAGAAGCACATCCCGCCACGGGGGCACATGAAGAGAACCCCTCCCGCCTCGGGAGTATAAGAAAGAGAAGAATACACCCTGGCCTGGGGACGTAAGAAGAAATAGAGCTGCACCCCGACCCGGGGACACATGCAGAGCGTCCATCCCGCTCAGGGGGCACAAAAAAATACACTCCGCCCTTGGCACATAAGAAGCAGAAGCACCTACCCCAGCCTGGGGGCAAAAAAAATTACACTCCGCCCTTGGCGCATAAGAAACAGAAGCATCTATCCTGACCCGAGGCACAGAAATGAAGAGACATGCGTCCCGATCTGGGAGCATAAGAAGAAAGATATACTCCGCCCAAGCGGCATTTGAAGAAACAACATACCCTGCCTGGGGGCACAGAAGCCGTAAAGAGATGCACCCCGGCCTCAGGGGGACATAAGAAGCAAGAGATACACCCCCGTGCCGGGGACATATGAAGAGAAGCACTCCTCCGCCTTCAGGGGTAGAAAGAGAGCAGAATTCGCCCCCGCTATGGGGGGTATGAGAAACAAAAGACGCGCCCCGTACCAGGGGCATATGAAGAAGAAACATACCCCGCCTGGCAGCATAGAAGCCGTAAAGAGTATACCCCGGCTTAGGGGGGCATTTGAAGAGAGCTACACCCCATACTAGGGGCATATGAAGAAGAAGCATACCTCGCCTCGAGGGCCTAGAAGCTATAAAGAACACGCCCAGGCTCAGGGGCATATGAAGAAAAGTCCACCCTGGCTTAGGGGCATATGAAGAAGAAACATACCCCACCTAGGGGCATAGAAGCCGTGAAGAGTATACCCCACCATGGGGGCATTTGAAGAGAGCTACACCCTGCCTCGGGGGCATTAAAAAAAACACACCATGGTCTGGGGACATAGAAGCCAAAAAATACACCCCGCCTGGGGGCACAGAAGTGAAGAGGCAAAACACACCCCCCTCAGGGGGGATGCACACCAAATGAAGCTACGCCCCAACCTGGGGCACATTAAGAGAAAAAAAAGAGCAGAGTAAAGAAAAAGACATGCACGAGGCAGACGTGATCTTCGAGCCCGCCTCATCACGCAAAAGAAGAGAAGAAAAGAAAGAAGAGACACATGAGGCAGACGTGGTCCCTTAACCCGCCTCTTCACATAAAAGAAGAAGAGCAGAACCAAAAGAAGACACATGAGGCAGACGTGGTCTTCGAGCCCGCCTCACCACACAAAAGAAAAGAAGAAAAGGAAGAAGAGACACATGAGGCATACGTGGTCCCTTAACCCGCCTCTTCACATAAAAGAAGAAGAGCAGAACCAAAAGAAGACACATGAGGCAGACGTGGTCTTCGAGCCCGCCTCATCACGCAAGAGAAGAGATGAAGAGGAAGAAAAGACACATGAGGCAGCCGTGGTCCCTGGACCCGCCTCTCTACACAAAAGAAGAAGAGAAGAATAGAAGAAAAAAAGAGAGAGACATGAGGCGAACATGGTCCCTGCACCCGCCTCTCTACACAAAAGAAGAAGAGAAGAAAAGAAAGAAATGATCACGAGGCAAACATGGTCCTTGCACCTGCCTCTCCATAAAAAAGGAAGAGAAGAAGAGAAAGAGCAATCATGAGGCAAACATGGTCTCTGCACCTGCCTCTCTACAAAAGAAGAATAGAAGAGAAAAAAAGAGACATGAGACGAACATGGTCCCTGCACCTGCCTCTCCATAAAAGAAGAATAGAAGAAGAGTCACGAGGCAGACGCGGTCTTCGCACCCGCCTCATCACACAAAAGAAGAAGAAGAAAAGACACATGAGGCAGGCGTGGTCCTCGAGCCCGCCTCATCACACAAAAAGAAGAGAAGAAAAAGAGACATGATGCACACATGGTCCTTGCACCGGCCTCTCCACAAAAGAAGAAGAAAAAAGAGACATGAGGCAGACGTGGCCCTCGAGCCCGCCTCACCAAACAAAAAGAAGAGAAGAAAAGGAAAGAAGAGACACATGAGACAGACGTGGCCCTCGAGCCCGCCTCACCAAACAAAAAGAAGAGAAGAAAAGGAAAGAAGAGACACATGAGACAGGCGTGGCCCTCGAGCCCGCCTCATCACACAAAAAGAAGAGAAGAAAAAGAGACATGAGGCGAACATGGTCTTCGCACCCGTCTCTCTACAAAAGAAGAAGAGAAGAAGAGAAAGAAGGGTCACGAGGCAAACTTTTACCTCCGACCTCCAGCCATCCAACAAATAGAAACCAACTAAACCTTCCGCCGACGGGGCGTTAAACCGACTACACCTTCCGTCGATGGGGCGTTAAGCCGACTAAACCTTCCGCCGACGGGGCGTTAAACCGACTACACCTTCCGCCGACGGGGCGTTAAACCGACTAAACTTTCCGCTGACGGGGCGTTAAACCGACTAGACCATCTGCCAACGGGGCGTTAAACCGACAAAGGCCTCCCAGATCCTGGCTTTTGTAGCTTGCTTCCCAAAATTCGGCCCTCGTGGCCCGCTTCCCAATTTTGACTCTCGCAGCCTGCTTCCCCTGGCTCTCGTAGCCTGTCCCCTAATTCTAGCTCTCGCAGCCTGCTTCCCCCTGGCTTTTATAGCCTGCTCCCCAACTTTGGCCCTTGCAGCCTGCTTAACTTTGGCCCTTGCAGCCTGCTTCTCAGAATTCGGCCTTTACGGCCTGCTTTCCAGAATTCGGCTCTTGCAGCCCGCTTCCCAACTTTGGCTCTCGCAGCCTGCTTACCTTTGGCCCTCGTGGCCTGCTTCCCAACCTTGGCTCTTGCAGCCTGCTTACCTTTGGCTTTTATAGCCTGCTTCCTAACTTTGGCTCTCATGGCCTGCTTCCCCTTTAGCCTTTGTGGCCTGCTTCCCAATTCTGGCTCCCGTAGCCCGCTTCCCATTTGGCCTCCGTGGCCTACTCCCCAATTCTGGCTTTTATAGCTCGCTTCCCAACTTTGCCTCTCGCAGCCTGCTTTCCAACTTGGGCTCTCACAGCCTGCTTCCTTTTGGCTATTGTGGCCTACTTCCAATATCAACTTCAGGTTCTATAGCCCGCTTCCCTAATATCCTTTCAGCCCTTTTGCGGTCTGCCTCCCTAATATCTTTACAACCACTACACTTATACATAACAACAATATTTTCTTATGAAAAACAAACAAACAAAAACACACAGAAAAACAAACAAACAAACAAACACATACGCAAAAAAAAAATAACAAATAACAAACAAAAAAAACAAAAAAAACAAAACAACAAGACAACAACACCACTAAAAATAAAAAAAATAAAATAAAACAAAAAAGGAAGAAAATTGAAACAAAAAGAAAAAGAGAATGCATGATTGCCCTGCTTGCGTGGTTGCTTAATATAGAATAATACACCTCCTTGGAATTTTCTAGGACCGTGTTTCCTTGCTAAATAATATCGCCCTAATTCCGGATGCACGCACGTCGCGGCGCACACTCGAAGGGAACCCCAATTATGGCAGGTGCACGCGTCAAGGGGAAGAGTCATGGCTGAATCGCTAAGCCCAACTCACAAAATAAACCTGAGGCAACGCTCCCACACTTAGCACTTAATGTGTTCAATGGCCTTCAACCATCGGGATTGCCCGAATTTCTTCTTAGCACTCTACGGAGACTTGAATTCCTGCACTCGCGTGAAAGGTAATCGTGAGGAAAAAGCTGCCTACCCCCACTGTAAAAAAAAGAAAAAAAGAGAGAGAGAGAAAAAAAAAAAAGAAAAGAGAGAGACACGTGAATCCGAGTAGCCGGGAATCCCCATTGAGACACATGAGGAGACTCGCGCGAAATGGTGAAGCGAATTATAATAAGGATGAAACCTATTAGCCGGGAATCCCCATTGAGACACATGAGGAGACTCGCGTCAAACGGTGGAATCCGTAATAGAATTATAATGAGGATGAATCCTAGTAGCCGGGAATCCCCATTGAGACACATGAGGAGACTCGCGCTGAACGGTAAAATCCGCTACCAAAATAAACAGATGGGGGCTGTGTGAAGCTACCGAAAGTCGAAAGCCTGAAACATATGTGTAGGCGCTAGAGTGATCCTCGAGTGTCACCAGGAAAACCTGCATACCCCTGTGGTTAGGGCTCTTTGTTCACACATTTGCACTGCCACGCCACATAGAATTGCCTCGGGTGAAATGCGTGAATTTAGGCTATGCATGCAAGACGTGCGATATCCTCTTGACGGGTGCACCACCCCTCGATTGTGCCTCGCGGCCCACACCGCATCTACGAATTACGGGCGACGTCCTTATCCTATCCCCTATAGAGGGAGCCGCCTTACTTATATTTATGTTATGCCTGCTAATGAATGCTTGCATGCTTAAAAAAAATGATATAAAAAAAACAACACAACATAAAAATAATAAAAAAGTATAATAACAATAAAATAACAAGGATGTGCGTATGCAATAAACTCAATTTCGGCCATCGAAGCGTACGTTCCCAGCTACGACTCGTAGAGCCCAATCTTGGCCCCCATGGCCTACCTCTTGCCCTCGCGGCTCGTTAATCTCCCAACTTCGGCTCCCGCAGCCCGCTTCCAGCCATGGCTATTCTGGCCTCCCTCATCGGCCCCTGAGCCGACAGCTTTCCAATTATTGGCTCCCATGCCAACAACTTATCAATTATTGGCTCCCATGCCAACAACTTTTCAATCATCGGCCCCTGAGCCGACAGCTTTCAATCATCGGCCTTCGGGTCGACAGCTTTTCAATCATCGGCCCCTGAGCCGACAGCCTTCAATCATCGGCCTTCGGGTCAACAGCTTTTCAATTATTGGCTCCCATGTCAACAGCTTTTCAATTATTGGCTCCCATGCCAACAGCTTTTCAATCATCGGCCTTCGGGTCGACATCTTTCCAATTATTGGCTCCCATGCCGATAGCTTTCAATCATCGGCCCTTGAGCCGACAGCTTTTAATCATCGGCCTTCGGGTCGACAGCTTTTCAATTATTGGCCCCCATGTCAATAGTTTCAATTATCGGCCGCTGTGCCGACAGCTCTTATATTATTGGCATCCACGCCAACAGCCACCTGCAGTTCTTCAAAAAAAAAAAGGAAAAAAAAGAGAATGGAAGAAGAGAAGAAGAAGGAAAGAAAAAAGAAAACACACAACAAAAAGAGAGAAGAGAAAAAGAAAGAAAGAAAGATAGCAAAAAGGGAAGAGAAGAAGAAGAAGAGAACAAGAGAAAAAGAGACAAACATACTATTTCAGCGCCTGGCGCCCCGCCACCACTGATGAAGAGACAAAGAGATCAACAAACCAGGTCAGCTCCCGACACCCTGTCGGTGTTGACGAAGAGACCAAGAGACCAACAAACCAGGTCAGCTCCCGGCACCCTGTCGGCACTGACGAAGAGACAAAGAGACCAGCATATCAGGTCAGCTCCCGGCACCCTGTCGGCACTGACGAAGAGACAAAGAGACCAACAAACCAGGTCAGCTCCCGACACCCTGTCGGTGTTGACGAAGAGACCAAGAGACCAACAAACCAGGTCAGCTCCCGACACCCTGTCGGTGTTGACAAAGAGACCAAAAGACAACAAACCAAGTCAGCTCCCGACGCCCTGTCGGTACTGACGAAGAGACCAAGAGACAACAAATCAAGTCAGCTCCCGACACCCTGTCGGCACTGACGAAGAGACTAAGAGACAACAAACCAAGTCAGCTCCCGACACCCTGTCGGCGCTGACGAAGAGACAAAGAGACCAACATATGCTACTACAGTTCCCGACACCCCGTCGGCACTGATGAAGAGACCAACATGCTGCTTCAGTTCCCGACACCCCGTCGGCACTGATGAAGAGACCAACATATGCTGCTTCAGTTCCCGACACCCCCTCGGCACTGATGAAGAGAACAACATGGCGCTTCAATTCCCGACACCCCGTCGGCACTGATGAAGAGACCAACATACCACTTCAGTCCCCGACACCCCGTCGGCACTGATGAAGAGACCAACAAGCTGCTTCAGTTCCCGACACCCCGTCGGCACTGATGAAGAGACCAACATATGCTGCTTCAGTTCCCGACACCCCGTCGGCACTGATGAAGAGAACAACATGCCGCTTCAGTTCCCGACACCCCGTCGGCACTGATGAAGAGACAAAGAGACCAACATATGCTGCTTCAGTTCCCGGCACCCTGTCGGCGCTGACGAAGAGACCAAGAGATCAATAAACCAGACCAGCCACTGACACCCTATCAACAACCTCAACAAAGAGAAGAAGAGACCATTGCACCCGCGGGCACCGCCCGGCTCATCCTTTGCCTGCGCTACCCGTGGGTGGGGGGCATTTGTGGACACCGAAAATTGCACACCCAGATGTCCCGCTCGGTCCCGCATCAACAACGGCGCTGAGTGAAGAAGCCCTGGAGAGACGGGTCGTCCGGACTCCCCAAATATGCACATTGCCGTGAAGCCGTCTCCGGAGTCACGACAGTGAAGAGAAATCAACCACCAAGAGCCCCACAATCCATGGGCCTCGAAGAAAATCAAACGGTCCACAACTCGTGCTCACAACGGGCTCCAAACTGCCCATTTAGCCCTTCAGCGGCACGGCCATGTGCCCCCTTCAGCGGCACACCCAGGCTGCCCTTCAGCGGCACGCCCTGGCCGCCCCCTTCAGCGGCACACCCCCAAGGGGGCCTTCAACGGCACACCCCCCCTGGGGGGGGCCTTCAACGGCACACCCCCAAGGGGGCCTTCAACGGCACACCCCCCTGGGGGGGTCTTCAACGGCACACCCCCAAGGGGGTTCTTCAGCGGCACGCCTGTTGTGAGCTTCAGCGGCACGCCTGTTTTGAGCCTCAGCGGCACGCCCCAATGGGCCCTCAGCGGCACACGCTGCTGAGTCTTCAGCGGCACGCTGTTTTGTGCTCCAGCGGCACGCCCTTTTGGCTTCCCCACGGCACGCTTGTTCAGCCCGCCAGCGGCACAGCGTGAAGGCTTTTCAACGGCAGGACGACGTGAAGCCCATGCCCTACGTATCCTTGGCGCGCAGCAAGCCGTCTGAGGTGGCAGTCGATCGTTGGGCCACGCAGGCTACTCCACTGACAGCCAGGACAGGGGAGGTCAAACCCCCATGATCACGGGCTACTTCCCGCCTTCGACTGCCGTGCTCAAGGCTCCCGCTGCTGGGAGTATAAAAGACTCCCGTTCCCGTAAAGGAAGGGGGGGGCGAGCCAGGGAGGCACACGCAGAAGAGAAGAAAGGAAAAGACGGACAGAGGAGAAGAAGAGAAGAAGAGGAAGGGAAGAAGAAGAGGAGGGGAGGCTCTGCCTCCCCCTCCTGCTACTCCGTTCGCAAGTCACCGCCGTCCGTGCGAAGAGAAAGAGGAAGAAGATAGAAGAGAAGAAGAGTGGGGAGAGAGAGGGAGTGAGGTCCGGGGGAGGAGTCCATGCTCCGTTCCCCCCCACTATATTTGCTTTTCCTCTTTCTTTCCTTTCATTTCTTGTTTTGCCGCCGTTACGATGTATTAGCTCCCTTGGGGCACTCCTTTTGTGAGAATAAAAATAGAATACTTGCAAGCATTTTTCTTGGATGTCTTTCTGAAACATTCCTCCCGTGTTTGCATCCTTCGGTGCTTCACGCCTCTTTCCCCTTTCTCCTTTGGTAGGGTTTGCTTCCTCCCGGGCATCTTGCCTCTGATCACCCTTGGGCACCTTCGACGGTACGCCCTTAGGCACCTTCATCGGTGCGCTTCTGGCGGCCCTCGACGGCACACTCTTGCCTCCCAGCCCTTCAGCGGTACGCCCCGCCTCGGCCCTTCACCGGCACACCCTGCCTGCCCTCAGCGGCACACTCTAGCTGGCCCTCAGCGGCACACTCCCTGGCGCCCTCAGCGGCACGCCTTCAGCTACCCTCAGCGGCACACTCCCTGGCCCTCAGCGGCACACTTTCCACCCCCCCCCCTCGCCGGCATGCTTCATTTGGCCCTCAGCGGCACACCTTCAGCCGCCTGTTTGCCATCACACCTTAGCCAGGCCTTTCGTCGGTACACTACCCTTCCTTCTTGCCCGGTGCATTCCCCTTTCAGCCAGTCTTAGGAGTGTCTCCCGCTCGCCGTACCCTTCGAGTTTTCCGAGGTTTATAAAGGTGTTGCCGCTCTCGGGCGCCCACCTCCAGTTGTCGGGTTCCGCCACTCCTTGTGGGCGCGTTCCCTGTATCTCCCTTACGCTCGGGTCAAGGAGAGATGCTGCCGAATTTTCGTTAGAAACGCTAATATATTAAAAAGATGAAGACGACAACAAACAAATAGAACAACAACACATTAACGAGATAAAAGAAAGCAATAAACAAACGAAAAGAACAACAACAAAACGCTTCGACCGAGACAATGGAACGGTAGTCAACACAAAGAGAGCCAAACCTAATAACAACTAAACAACTTGAACGTCCGTCCTCATGGGAGAAAGAATGGAAGATAATCAAGAGAAAGAGAAAAGAAACCCATGCAAACTTAATAAAACCAAAGAAAAGAAGAAAAGAAAAGCCTTAAAAGAACTAGAGGGAGAGTGGACCCTCATTGGTATTCACTCCCTAGCCCTTCAACGGTACACCCTTGCAACCCCTCAGCGGCACACTCCCTTGGCCTTCACCGGCACACTCTCCACCAGCCCCCAGCGGCACACTCCAATCAGACCTTCAACGGCACGCCTTGGCTAAGCCCCCCCCAACGGCACACTCCCTACCAACCCTCAGCGGTACACCCCTCTAGCTCGTTCCCTCTTCAGCGGCACACCTACTCCAACCCTCAGCGGTACAACCCCTGATGCCTCCAGTGGTACACCCCTTGACCCTCAACGGCACAGCCCTTTTGGCCCTCAGCGGCACACTCCCTGGTGCCCTCAGCGGTACACTCTCCTGGCCCCCCCCCAGCGGTACACCCCTTGCCCCAGCGGTATACCCAAAATAATGGTATTAATAGAGATAATAAGCTAAAATAAAACATAGTAAATAAATAAATAGTGACACAAAGCTCAAATAATGATAATAACAGCAAATTCAAAAGAAAATAGAGAAATAATAACAAGCAATAATGGCAAGTAACAGTAATAAATGATAATAAATTCAATAAGGTGAATAAATAAATAAGAATGATAAAGGAATAAGCAATGATAACAATAAGCTTAAAAGAAATAATAATAATGATAAATGGACAAATAAATGATAACCAAAATAAATAAATAATAATAACAAACTTAACAAAAAATGACAAGCAAATGAATGATAATAAAACGAACAAAAATAATAAGAAACCTAATAATAACAATAATAAATGAATAAGTCACAAGAAAAATGAATAAATAGTAATAAAGAATTCACTCAAAGATATATATATAAATTAACAAATAATCATGATAACATTTCTTAAATAATAATAAAACAATGGGATCCGCTTCGCAGCCCCGTCTCTCCCGTGACTCGGTGCCGAAGGAACAACAATACCGCCCTTGCGAGTTGGGCCTGAGTCTAGGGAATTATCCCGAAATGGCCATGGCCTGACCCCGCCTCGGGCTGACATTCCGATTAAACTGGACTCATTTCTCCGGCCGGATCCCTTCCGAGCCGCTACTAAAATTGCCGCACGTTCGGCAGACATTTGAACGGATTCACCTCGGTTCCCGCCGCGTTCTTATTACGGACCTACGTCCGAACATGAAAAGGCCCGTGAGGGACCTGCATAGCCGGTGGCTCCTACCCCGATATGGTTGTGAGCCGGCATTGCTCCGGGCCAATAGCTCATCAATTCCGACCCGTTCCTATCGGGATTCGTTCCCGCTCTTTCATTGAAATTGCCGTAAACTCGGCATATATTGGTACGGGGTCGCGTCCACCCCCGTCACGCTCTCAATACGGGCCCTTGCCCGAACATGGAAAGGTCCGCAAGTGACCGACGGAATCGGAACAGAACGAGACGGCTCTCGCCACCCCTGGACTCCTCCCATGGGAATATCAATAAGACCTCCGTGGGCCATATTTAGACCTCGGGCCCGTCCCGATCATGGTCATCGTCTGGCTCATATCTCCGGTCTACAGCATGTTTCTCTCGAACACGTTTTCAGTTCCGAAGCCTAGTCCCGGGATTTTTCCCCGTTGCCCTCCGACACCAGAAATATTAACGCTGCCCACGCGAGCCCCGTTTGGATCACGGGAGGCGCCCCCGGCATGGTCCCGACTCGATCTCGCACCGGGCCAATAGATTCACGGGTTTCCGGATATAATAGCCGAGATTCAATCGAATGTTTTCAGTGTCTCGGAATAATAGAACTTGCCGTGTCCCGGCACACATACATTCTCGGTCTTTCCGCGACGATTACGATATTCCCAATATCGGACACCCGTCCGAACATTAAACGGTCTCCTGAATGACCGACACGTTTAGAACGCCCGCTTCTCCGGACATAGGGCTTTTCAGTCGATTCAAGGAATATTCCCTCGTCGCCCCCTTGGCACCAGAAATATCAATGACGCTCATACAAGTCTTGTTTCGACCGCGGGGGGCCCACCGCAGTATGGTCGCAGCTTGCTCTTGCACCGGGCCAACAGATTTACCGGTTTCCGACCGCTCCAGCCGAGGTTTAGCTGAACATTTTTCGTTCTTCTGAACAATAAATTGCCATATACTGGCATACATACGCTCCAATTTTCCCGCGACAACCGCGATTTTATCGAGTCGGACATTCGTCCGAACATTAAATGGTCAACACATGACCGACATGACCGCGAATGGTTTTCTTCTCGCCCTCGTGTGAGGATTTCAATGCCGCGTAATAGACCTTTCATGCAATTAATTTCTTGGCCATGAGGCCCTGAATCTCGGCGATTAATCAAGGGTGTTCTCTCGTATGGGGGATGTAAATGACGCCGTGACCTTTATGGCGTGGCGGGTTTTGGTCCCGACACGAACCACACAATCGACTGACGAAGTCAGATCGAGTGCACCATGGGCTCCTCGGAGCCTGAATAAATTGTCACTCCGGTGACTGGCACGCCCACACACTTAATAAACCGACGAACGAACATAACAACTGTTAAACGAAAAGTGCGTCCACAGGGGGAGAATAATTTATCGAGTCAGTGTGACTCATTATGTTGCCATCATCAAAAAGGGGGAGATTGTTGTGCCCCTTGTGCTTTGTTGATAATGTGGTGTTTTAATGATAGCAACATGAATGTGTCACCATATTGTTTTGCTCACATGATTGCATATGACTGATCTGTTCTGTGGAGAATGCATGAGTGTGCTATGTCTGATCTGTTCTGTGGAGAATGCATAAGTTTATACATTGCATATATTTGTGCTACACTCGTAAGTCTATACATCGTGCATTCATTTTTATAGTCTTTGTGTTTAGCATACATTGCATCAGTGCAATAACAGTTGCTGCATGCGTCTGTTAAGAAGTCTGTACATATCCCTGCTTCAGGCTGAGCAAGTCTATACACTGCTGCATGAACATCAAGTCTATACTTTGTCTTGCACAGCATGCAGGAAAAGTCTGTACATCATCTTCTTGTTCATGCATTGCATCAAGTCCATACATTATTTGTGCACAAGTCTACACATTCTTCAGGTGCATCATCTCAGCAAGTCTATACTGTGCATACTACATCCTCAAAGTCTATACAATGCATGCTCGTTCATTTAAAGTCCATACATTGCCTGGCACATTCACTCAAAGTATGTACAGTCTTCCGTCTCATGTTGCGTCTCACGGTGTGTCTCACATAGCGCTCGAGTCTGTACATTGCATCGTCTTTCTTAGCGTCTATGTGCATAGTCCATACATTGTCAAGTCTACACATCGTCAGCCTGCTCATGCATCGTCTTGGTGGTAAGTCTGTACATTGGCCAAGTCTATACATCCACCGGCTCACTCAAGTCTATACATTGCAACCTTTGCATTGCACATACATTGAAGTCTATACATTGCATCGTCTTGAGACTAAGTCTGTTCACCACCGTCTTACTTAGCGTCTCTGTGCATTGTGCCGTTCATGCACGTCATGTAAGTCTATACATTGCATCGTTTCATGTAGCATCTCATGTGCATCATTCAAAGTCTGTACAGCGTCTAGTGTCTCATGCAAAGTCTGTACACTGCATTGGTTTTATAGACTTAGAGCTAAAGTCTGCACACTGTCTGGTCGCACACACTTATAAGTCTATACATTGCTTCTTCATGCATTACACGCAGAGTCTGCACACTCATTGTCAGCAAGTCTGCACATTGATGTAGCACGCATGCAGAGTCTATACACTCATAACCTTAGCCATTACATCGTGTGCTTCAAGCTTTTTCTTAAGTCTATACATTCTTGGCTGTTCAGCGTCTCATGCAGTGTCTCATGCAAAGTCTTTACATTGTTGTTGCATTGTAAAGCCTATACATTGCAAAGTCTACACACTGCATTACTCCCTACAGAGTCTGTACAAGGTTTGTTGTCTTAAGCTGATGATTCTCTTCGACTGACTGACAGGTACTGTCTCGAGGAGATTAAGAAGGCATGTGATCCATGGATGGACGAGGTGCCCAGGATCGTGACATGTGTACAGCAACAGGCTGAGATGCTGCCACGTGGTCAAGGCGTTTGGGCGGGAGATGTGGAAGACACACGCCCTATCTGTTTGCTGCTGCTATATATATGAAGCCTTATTCTTCAGAAGAAGACTGATCGAAATAGAAGAGGCAGAAACAGAGAGAAGATAGCCTGAACGATCCAGAGAGTAGAGAAGAAGAAGAAGAAGAAGAAGAAGAAAGAGAAAGAAAAAGAGAGTGAGAGATCGAGAGATCGAGAGCAGAGAAGAAGAAGAAAAAGGAAGAGGGAGAGAGCGTGAGTTGAGAAGAAGAAAGAGAAAGTCAGATAGAGAGAGGAAGAGGAGCTTACCTGAAGATCGTTCCTACTGGAAGTTGGATCAGATCCACTCCAGTCAGCTCTTTTGAGAGCCACATTGTGCTTTATCTTTTCCATCTTTCAGTCGCTGTTGTTCTTGCTTTTGTTTTCTTTTATACCCTTTCTTCAAGCTATTTGTCAGCGGAGCAAGCTGTGTTGCTCAGCATTTGTAGTGGAGGATTCCACTGGACGGCTAAGTTGTATTGCCCAGCGGTTTGCAGAGGAGGATTCCTCTGGATAGTAAGTTGTGTTGCTCAACGGGGCGAGGTGGAAACCTCGGACAGTAAGCTGTGAGGCTCAGCGGTTTGTAGGCAAGCTGTGATGCCCAGCGGTTCAAGCTGTGAGTCAGCGGAATCCACACTTGGGTTTGAGTGTGGGGTGGACGTAGGTCTGGAGGACCGAACCACCTAAAAATCCTCTTGTCTTCTGTGGTTTGATTTCTTCTATCTGATTGGCGCTAGATGAATGCTTAGGTGTGCTTTGCATATTTATCTACTGGTTTAACAGAAGTTTGATTAGCTCTTCAGATTGTCTAAATCTGTCTAGTTAGCATTTCAGATTTTAATTGAGCGAATTTTTAAAGGGGAGATTCATTCACCCCCCTCTGAATCGAACGCACCGAACCCAACACTATTTGTGGGCGATGTGAGGAAGTAGAAAGACCGCACGTGGTTCTCGACGATTTAAATTTGAACTCAAAAGGTTAGGACGCGTCTTCGCGCCTAGACGTCTCCAGAGGAGGGAAAGAAAGGTGGCATGCCCTCTGCGCGAGGCGTCATTCCCCGCTTTCGGGGTAGGATCTTGTAAAACGTGTTACGAGGAAATAAGTAAAGAAGGAGAGGCGTAAGGGAAAGAACGTGCACAAAAGACAGTCAAGTCACAGAAAAGAAATCATTCCACATAACAAACTATCTGTCATATACATCATAAGTAAGGATGGCGGGTGTACAAATCACTCTCTAACTCTCACCACCACCCACCTGGTCATCTCTCTGATCATCCCTCTCCTCTCTCCTCTGGCGCGGATCCCTAGGGGGCCTCCGCGAACTCTGAGAGGTAGAGCTCCCCTCGCCCTGTGGTGCCTGGCCGGCCTCGAACGCACGGCACCGCTCCTCGGCCGAAGAAACTAGGAAACTGCCTACAGAAAAGGAACCAGACTATCGAAGGCGCGCCCTGTGCTCCTTCGCTCTCTGGTACCGCTCCTCGCTTTCTCGCAACCTCCCCTCTACTGTACCGAGACTCACTCGGAGCTTCGTCATCTGGGCCTCCAAGGCCCTCCTCTCCAGTCTCTCCTTCTCCCTCTCTGCCCTCCTTTCCACCCTCTCCATCTCCTTCTCTGCTCTCTCTCTCTCTCTCTGCCTCTCTCCTCGACACCTCAAGGGCAATCCGCAGCTCTAGTATGTCACGGGGAAGCTCCTCAGCCTCCCGTCGTCGTCAGTCCTCCTCTAGTTCCGCTATCCGGGCATCACGCTCCGCCGCCCAGGCATCACGCTCCTGCTCTGCACGGACCGCACGAGCCAGTGTATCCCGAATCTCCGCCACCTGTCAAAGCCCATATTGAAGTCAACAAAGGAAAGGGAATACGCGGAAAAGGAACCCGTGTCAAGCAAACACTCACCCGAGCCGCCTGATCACGCTCGGCCTCCTCAGCACGGGCCACTGCGCCCGCCAACTGCTCCTGGAGAGAAGAAACCTCCGGAGGAGGGGCTCGTGAGCTGGAGGCCGCCCCACCAGTCATCTCAGCCGCCGCCGCTTGATGGGCACGCTGAAACACAGAACAACAAACGACAGTAAAAGGCTAAGCACCAGGAATCCAGGTGACACAAAAAAATACATTGCATAAACACACCAGGATGTCCAACTCCTGACGAGTAGCTACCAACTGATGCCTGGCAGCTGCCAGTTGGGCCCGCAGATCAGTGATGATAGTGTCACGAGCATCCTGCATTCATAAGCATATAGATTAATGTCACATGCATGCATTTGCACAAAAAAATCCGCATTTCATACTTACTCCTGCTGGCCTCCCTAGGTAGAGGCGTCCTGCGTACGTGTCTCGGTACCGTCGCAGGTAGTCGGCGCTATCCTGCACCTGGGACACCACCGGAACGCCACCCTGCTGCCAGTCCTGGTACTGTGCAAGAAAGCGCGTACGCCAGTCCACGAGCTTCGCCTTGCCCCGGGTCTTCCGCCTGACATGGCTCGGCTCGTCCACCTCCACCCACTCCTGTAGACACGCTAAAATCGATGCTATGTTGAGTAAATCTCATGTCACCATGTGACGCCCCAAAGTGGACTTCAATATTGGCACCCTCGCGTGTCCCTCCTATTAGCGCCCTCGCGTGCCCCTCCTTTGGTACCCTCGCGTACCCCTCCATTGTGCTCCACGTAGCACACTCCCTTTGGCACCCTCGCGTGCCCCTCTTATTGGCACCCTCGCGTGCCCCTCCTTTGGTACCCTCGCGTACCCCTCCATTGTGCTCCACGTAGCACCCTCCCATTAACACCCTCGCGTGTCCCTCCTATTGGCACCCTCACGTGCCCCTCCTTTGGTACCCTCGCGTACCCCCTCCACTGTGCTCCAAGTAGCACCCTCCCCCTGTGCACCACGTGCACGCCTCCCATTGATTAGCTAAATTTCGAATATCATTATTTAGTGAGAAAATTTGATTCTTACCTGTCACCAGGGCTTTCGGTTCTCTGAACTGAATAGGGTTTTTATGCATTTTTATAATTCGCGCCCCTTACAGAGGCGTCATTTCATCATTCAACGCCTTGCACAAAGGCGTCATTTCCATTGATTACCATTGATTTTGTCTTCATCTGATTACTGTTTACAGTGTTTTATCGCCCCTTCTCAGAGGCGTCTTTTCATTATTTAACGCCTCACACCAAGACGTCTTTTCCTGCTCGCTGTTACTTACTATACGATTTGACGCTTTCCACAGAAGCGTCGTTCACTGATTCAGCGCCTTATCGCGAGGCGTCATTTTATTATCATCATTTTTACCGCGAGCACTGTTCACTGTCATTTGACGCCCCTTCCCAGAGGCGTTTTTCATAGAATCAGCGCCTCGCTCCAAGGCGCCATTTTGTTTTTATTGTTCCCTGTTTGCACTGTTCACAGTAACTAGCGACCGCACCGTAGACGCTGCCTGTTGATATAGCGACCTTGTCTGGGTCGTCATTTTCTTCTGTGCCCACAGAAGTGCTGATTATTGGTCTTTATTTGTCTAATCTATTTTGATATCACCTACTTGATATTGCCTGCATTAGATTGCATCCATGGCATCGGTCTGGGAGACCTCCTCTCCCCACATTTTTTTAGGAGCTACACCCCTCTTGATAAAGGAAGGACCCTCCTTTGAGCATTCCATCTCATTGGACCAGAAATTCCTAAGCCAAGCCTCCGTAAGTCCTCGCACCCGTGGATTCCCTCACGGACGCCGGGCAAGTTGTACCATTGAAGTACCCAGAGTATAGTTGACCCATACGTTGGAAAGGAGAGAGAAAAATCTAGATACCCGGAGATTATACCCAAAATTTCAACCAGGATCCACCTTCAAAAGAGAGAACCCAATATTGAACTTATCCTAATCTCCAAGGGAAAATCTTAAAACTTTGGGCTCATTACAACTTGTGTGTTTCTTTTGCTTGATATCTTTTGGTTGTATTCCATTGTTGAAAATTCATTTCTTTCTCCTTAAGCATGAAATTGCGTTCAGGTAAAATCATCAATATGGCCAACTACGGGTATACTTATGATGGTTATGAGGAGGGTCACTCTGACCCGTTCTATGAGATTCCCTCTCAGGATCCTGTCTACTATGAGGGAAATTACACTTCTTCTCCCACTCAAGTCCACATGGTGGACACCACTTCTTTGGAGGTTGAGCCTTCTTCCCAATCTCAACCTACTACTCAGAATACTTCAGGGGACACTCCCCCTTCTCTCAATTTCAACGAATTTCTCAAAGCTCTTGCTCAGCTGGATGACTCCCAGCGCCAGGCGGCTCAAGCCCTCTTAAAGGGGAAGTCTATCCCGTCATCTTCTGACCCTCACCAGGCCATGGGTGGCCATTCTGCTACTTCTCCCAACGACCCGGCGGTCGCACCTAGGGTGCCCTCGCGCCCATCAACTCCTATTATGACTGTGCCGGTGTGGACACTAAAAATTTCTAACCCTATGTTCACGTACAGGGGAATAAAGAAGGGTGTTGTGCCCCTTGTGCTTTGATGATAATGTGGTGTTTTAATGATAGCAACATGAATGAGTCACCATATTATTTTGCTAAGAATAACACATTGAGCCATCACATGAATGCATATGTCTGATCTATGTTTGATCTGTTCTGTGGAGAATGCAGTGTTCTATACTTAATGCATAAGTCTATACATTGCATATGTTTGTGCACACTCAAGTCTATGCAATGCATGCTCGTTCATTTAAAGTCTGCACATCACATTCGTTGCTGCATAGTCTGCGTCACTCCTTTGTTAAGTCCATACACTTGTTGCTGGCTAGTCTATACATCACTGCGTCATTCGTTTGAAGTCTGTACATTCTTCAGGTGCATCATCTCAGCAAGTCTATACATTGGACTTGAGCATATAGAAAGTCTGTACATCGTCTTCTTGTTCATGGATTGCATCAAGTCTATACATTCTTCCATCTCACTTAGAGTCTGTACAGTGCTGCATATTCATCAAGTCTATACATTGCAGCATGCATTCATCTCAAGTCTGTACATCGTTCTGAACTCAGCTAGTCTATACACTCCATCGTCTCACTCAGCGTCTCTGTGCATGCCTTAAGGTCAAGTCTGTGCACCCCTTGTGCATGCATCGTCTCATGCATCATCTCTCCTTGTGCACACATCATTTATCAAGTCTATACATTATCTAGCACACACACGTTCAAGGTCTGCACATCCGACCGTCTCATTCAGCGTCTCACGCTATCAAAGTCTGTACAGCTTCGTCGTCTCTCAAAGTCTGCACATCCACCGTCTCATTCAGCGCCTCATCAAGTATGTACATCGGTGCGTCTTACTTAGCGTCTCTGTGCTTCAAGCTTTCCAAAGTCTATACATTGTCATCTTTACCTACGTTCAGAACACCAAGTCTGTACATCGGTAAAGTCTGCACATTGGTAAAGTCTGTACATCGGTGCGTCTTACTCAGCGTCTCTGTGCTTCAAGCTTTCCAAAGTCTATACATTGTCATCTTTACCTACGTTCAGAACACCAAGTCTGTACATCGGTAAAGACTGCACATTCATGAAGTATGTACATCGGTCAGTCTCACTTAGCGTCTTGTGCATGCATCGTCTTCCAAAGTCTGTACATCGTGAGTCTGTCCAAGGCATATCACAAAGTCTGTACATCATGAGTCTGTCCAAGGCATATCATAAAGTCTGTACATCGTGTGCATCATTTCACAACTCTTCACTGCTGTCTCATGCATTCTAAGTCCATACACTGCATTTGGGCATTGTTTTTCACCAGAGTCTGTACACACTTCAGCACTTAAAGTCTGAACGTTCTTCAGCAGAGTCTGTACACACTTCAGCACTTAAAGTCTGAACATCATTCAGTGAAGACTGTACACACTTCAGTGCATATGTGCATCTCCTTCAAGACGAAGTATATATAATCTTTTCCAAGCATTCAAGTCTATACACTTCTTGTGTCTGCATTGCATTCACTTCAAGTATATACACTCAATGCTGCATCATGCATGTACACACTTTGTTAAAAGCCTGAACCAAGTCTGTACATCCATCTAATATCTTCTTATGACTGCTTGACAGATACATCCTTCGAGAAGGAAATGTTTGGGCACGTGATCCAAGGTTGGCGCTTGGCACGTGATCCGAGGTGTACTCTGGACAAAGAGGGCACAAGCCCTATACACGCCCTAGCCGCTGCTGCTATAAATGCAAAGCTTCTTCCTCTGAAGAAGACTGATCGTGGAAGAGTGATCGAGCGGCAGAGAGGCAGAGAGCAGAAGTAGAAGAAGAAGAAAAAGAAGAAGAGTGAAGATAGACTGAGAGCTCGAGAAGAAGAAGAAGAAGAGAAAGAAAAAAGAGAAGAGAAGATGAGATAAAGGAAAGAAGAAGAGAAAAAAACACACCTTCAACTGCCTTCCAACGGCACAACCCCAAACAGCCCCCAGCGGCACACTTCCAAAGTGTCCCAGCGGCACACTATGCATGCCTTCAACGGCACGTCCTTGAAGCCTCCAACGGCACACCCTGAAAGCCCCAGCGGCACGGGCCTGAAGCCCTTCAGCGGCACGGCCTCAAGCCCCAGCGGCACGGGCCTGAAGCCCTTCAACGGCACGGCCTTAAGCCCTCCAGCGACACAACCCTTATGCTCCCAGCGGCACTGTCTCAAGCTCCCAGCGGTACGGGCGTCCTGCCCTCAACGCCCAGCACCCTTTCCCCAGCGGCACAGCGCTGAAATCCTCCCGGACGGCAGGTGCCGGCAGAAGATACAGCGGTCAATAGGCAGACCCATTGGCGCGCAGTCCAGCCACTTCAAAGCCAGCTAGCGCCTGTCTCCGTGTCACCTTCTGGCTGGAGGAGGGGAGATCTTCACCTGACGAGGAAGATACCAAAGTCAACCTTGGATGGCAGTGCCATCATGAGTTCGACCTCGTCAACGGCCCGCGTATAAAAAGCCTCAGAGAAGAAAGGAAAAGACACAGAGAAAGAAGAGAAGACCCCCGTTCGAAGAGAGCTCCAGAGAAGAAGAAGAAGAGAATAAGAAGAAGAGAAGGAGAAGAAGGTAGAGAAGTGTGGAGAGATGGAGAGGGAGTGAGCCACCTGTATGGGGAGAGAAGGGATGGGGTGAAGGGAGGTACCCTCCCTTATTCCAACTCTCCCTCGGCATTATCTTTTTTCCTTTTCTTTTGCTCCTCCGTTCATTTCTTAGTTTCTTTCTCTTCTCCTGTACCTTTTTTGTTGTTCCGCAGTATGTTGTAGTTGGTCTTCTGGCCATGATCTTTGTCATCTTGAGTTTTTTTTCATGAATGAAATGCCCTTTGGCTTTGCCTTTGTTCGTTGCGTTTGTTGATTTCTTCTTACTGTTGGTCTGTGAGTTTGGCGTCTTCCTCCAGCCCTCCAACTTCTTGCTTGATCTCACCTCCCGTGGCATGGGTCTACTTGATTGAAGGGTTCAGCTCTTGGCTTGGTGGGGTAGGGCTGGCCTCTTTCCCCCCCTCGTAATGGCTTTCCTTAGTGTAGCCTCCCCCCTGATTCCTGGCATACATGTCTATGGGAGTCCACTCCCCTTTTAACACTTTGGATCCCCTCAGTGCCTACACTGTCTCTTTTTGACGGCCCCAGCGGTACGCCTTGCCCTTTGATTGCCCCAGCGACACGCACCCCCCTTTGGCTGCCCCAGCGGTACGCCTTTCCCATTCGTCTGCCAGCGGCACGCTCTTTCTCTGGCTACCTCAGCAGCACACCCTTGGGCTGCCGTAGCGGCACGCATTGATTATCAACTCCCCGGTGTACTCATAGCTTGCACCGGTCCACTGGTTCCTCGTTCGATGTTTTCTCCGAGTTTTCTGAAGTTTCCCTAAAGGCGGCTGCTCAGGCACCCCCCTCAATTGTTGGTTCATGCCACTCTGTGGGGGCATGTTCCTTGTTATTCCCTTACCTCCCGGGTCAAGGGGAGGTGCTGCCGAATTTTTGTCAGGAATAACAACAAATTTAAAGAAGCAGCAAACAGATGGACAGAGCAACAGTAAAAACACTCTAATCAGCTAAAAGGACTATGCAAGGTTCGAGGAGTTGAACTGAACAAGACTCCAAGGACTGCACTATTGAACACGGCTTGGGACTCAACCTCGTGGCAGGGAACTGAAAGCCGGACCATCTAAGGTTCTTCACCATGAGCTGGTTAAGGGACTGTAATGCCCTAGATCTTGATGGATCTTTTGCAGGTCTTGTTGGATCTCTGCTGGATCTTTCGGATCTATTTCGGATTGGTTTCGTTGAGTTTTGGTTCGCTTTTGTAGCTTCCGAGTGAGTTTGACGAGCCGTGTGGGTTTTTCTCTCGTACTAGTTACGGAACCCTACGGTGAGTTTGCTTGTCAATTCTCGAACTCGTGGATGCTACAGCGACGATGTACTCTTCGAGCCGGTCGTTTCGGCTATTTTTGCGTATTTTTCTGAATTTGTGCATTTTCGGCCCATTTTCGGAATTTTTGGAAATTAGGAAAATTTCCTAATTTCTTTTCTTTTCTATTTCTTTTCTTTTCCTCTCTCATCCTTCTCATTCGCCGCCGTCGCCTCTCACTCCCGTTTTCTCTCCCGTTCGCCTCCTCGGCTCCGGCTGAAGACGGGGTGCCTAGAGGCGCGTGTTGGGGACGTGATGGAGCTGGCTAGGTGCACGATGGGGCGAGGATCGGATCGATTCTGGCGCGATCCCGAGCGGTGGATTCAAAGCCGAAGAAATCGGTTCGCGAGTGGTTTTCGGCGTGGTTTAGTCCTTTCGGGGCTCGGTTTCTTCGGTGGAGGTAGGGTGACTGATCCTTACTTCGTCCTCTCCATTTTCCCTGCCATTGCACGTCATTCAGCTAGGAAACGGTCGAGTTTGGGCTTGGATTGCCTAAACCGTGATTTTCGTGGTTTTTAGGGTCGGCCGGTAAACGGCGACTGTTTGCGGCGTAGTTAGTTTCTAACTGACCGCTGGGATGTCAGGATCCCATCCACGTTGATTTCGTGTCGTTTGGTGTTCATTCGAGGCCGGTAGAAGCCCGGGAACCTCGGTGACCCATTTTGGGTCGATTTGATGAAATCGCCCGGATCTTGTGTTTGTGAGCTTGCATGTGGGGTTTTTAGTCCCCTGATGTTGTTATTTGGCGTTTAGGTTTGTTCCCCCTACGTTTTGGCGTGAATGGGGCGTGGAACGGGCCGGTTTGGCCGTTCCTCTGTTTTCCCGCCGTGACCGATGTAACGGTCATTCCAGTGGCCGTCACTTGTATATAATGGCCCTACGACTGACCGCTACTTCGTCTGAGGTTTTTGAGCTTTCTGGCTTTTGGGTGAGTGACGACCCTAGGGGGGCGCGTCGCTTCCCTGTAATGCGCCTAGGTCTGCGCGTTACTTCGCTTGTTGTTGCCTTGTTTTGGGGTTGAGTCGGTTGGTCTAACGCGCTTGACCCAGCGCGTTAGATGGAAGTAATGCCCCCTGCCTTGGCCGTTATTGTCCGTTTGACCGACGTTTGGCCGTTGAGGCGGTTCCCCCGACGGATGGGTTCCCATCCGTTATTTTGAGTGTAACGCTCCTGCCCCTGGCCGTTGCATTCTATTTTGGTCGACTGTGGGTGGTTGTGCCGTTGGTTATAACGCGCCTGTCCCCATGCGTCGTTTGTGTGTAACGCGTCCTTCTTGGACCGTTACATGCTGTTTGGCTGAGGGTTGTGGGTGTTGTGCTGTTCGATGGTGTAACGGTCGTGCCCCTGTGCGTCGTTGTTGTATAACGCGCTTGCCCCTTTCCGTTATTTGTTGTTTTGTGCTGGGTTGAGGGTGGCTGTGTCGTTGTGAGTAACGCGCCTGCCCCTGTGCGTCGTTTGGTTCTGGCACGTTTCCCCTGCCGCGTTGCTTGCTTGTAACGCGCTTGGCCTTGTGCGTTACTTGGCCTTGATTCGTGTGTTTATGTTTTAGAGTGGTTAGGGTGGTGTGTGTGCGACGGCCTGTCGTCTGTCCGTCGTTCGGGTGTAACGGCCCAGGTCTAGACCGTCATATGCTTGTAACGGTCTAGGGGTGGCGCGTTACATGCCTTGTGCTCCGATTTCCATTCTGTCGGTTTCTGCTTGTCTTGGCTTGGCCTTGTGGTCTGCCCGCTGTCCCGTGGATGTCTCTTGATGTCTTATGAGGGCTAGGACTATGTTGTAAGGTAGCCATGAGTCTTCTTGCTTGAGGTAGGATTTTCTATCCTATCTTTGCTTGCGTTTGGTCTGGTTCTGGTCAACCCGGTGACCCAGTGGGTGACATGTGACCTTGTGTGTGGGTGTCTTGGCGGTTCTGTCCAGTCCGAGACACTGGTTCTGGATGCCTCAAGGTGTCGCTTTACCTCGGTTTGTGTGTCCAGTTGTGTCTGAGGGTTTTTGGTGTTCCCTTCGGTCTCCGTGTGTTGTTTTCTGTGGAGCGTGGTTTTTCTGGCTTAGGATTAGACCGATTGGCAGCTTGTTTCGCTGTCCGCGACGATCTTGCCTTTGAGTCGTTCGACTCAGGATCGTTACGTGGTAGGCCTAGTTGCCTGGTCCTGAGTCTGTTGGCAGTGGTGGTACTGCCAGTGGTGCTTGGTGGTACGTGCGACAGGGCTTTCCTTAGACTATCTGTACTCTAGCACTTGTGTTTTGGAGTCTGTGTCTTGTGAACCTCCACTAGTCGTAGCCTGTGGCGTAGGCTTTTCTTAGTACGTCACCCACCGGGAGTGGTGGACGGGCAGTTTCCGTTACACGGTTTTTAAGCTAGTTCCGTGGGCCCCGGCCAGTGGTAGTGTCCTACAGAGGGGAATACTAGCTAGAGGCTTGGCCTAGGTACGGGTCAGTGTTTGCACACGTGGTCAGGGACTGGGGACTTGCGTCGACGGGCGTAGCCCTGACTAGTTACTTGCAGTTGTGGTGCTGCGGTCTTGTGTCCGTGAGGTGCCGTTTTTCCTTGGAACGTCGTTGTTCCTTGGACCTAGTTCTTGGTGTGTCTAGTCTCCCCCGTGCTGCACACGGTCGGGTAGACATGACACTTGTGGCACAGTGTAAGACGTCAGTGGACGCATCTGGCTGTTCTTCTAGTGTGAGGGTACTCCTATCACTTGACCAGCGACTCTTGCATTTCTCGGAGCCGGTGTTCTCCTTTTCGTGTCGGCTAGTCTTGGCCTTGTCCAAGATTTGTTACCCTGGCTGTGTGGTCTGTTCTTGGCTGTGTTCAAGTTGAGCCCGGGGTTGCGTGCACGATGTTCCAATCGTGTAGGCCGTCGTGATTGTTTTAGCCGTCTTTGCAGGTCTCCGTCTTAGACCTGGTGTCGGGTTGGTAGATCGGTAACTTCTGACTTTGTTGGATCAGAGTCGCCCTTCTGTTGTTGTTTGGAGTAGCTTGGGGTGCCGAGGTCAGTTCGGCCGCCATTTATCTGGCGCGGGTTCTTCCCCTTTCTTGCTTGTTCCCTACTCCTACCTCCCGTCTGTTTACTATTGCCTGTAGCGTAGTTTTACAGCTTTTGAGTGTAGCCTTTCCTGCTTGGCTGCACTTGTTGTTTCTGTTGTTGCTTTCGTTGCACTGTGCGTTTTCCAGTGGGGATCCGCGTGACCCCTACTGAGTTTCTATTTAGAGACTCACCCCTACTTTTCAGGTGGGTTTCGCCGTCTGCCTCTGCTGTTCCTGGTGGAGCGCGTTTGCTGTAGCTGCCAGCTGTACCTGCGTCGGGCTTCCCCCGACTCATGTGTACGTTCTTTTCTGTCATACTGTACTTGTTGTCTTTCATGTGGACTAGACTCTGGTGTGTAATTGTAAAATTTGAATTATTATTGAAAAATATAATTTTATATCTGCTACTTTAGCAAACCGTTCTAATGAATTTTAATTGTTTGCTGTTATATCTGTAAGTTCAATGTACTACACAACAGTCCTTTTTCCCTTCGGCGCTTTCCCGCGCTTGGGAGGCCTCGCGGGTCCCATGCGGTACCACGTGTATCCGGTAGTCCTACCGGATATATCTGGTATCCGGAATCCGGGTCGTCACAGGGACCCTCTCTTGGATCCTGGCCTACCCCTTTAGCGGCACACTCTACTTGGTTTCGTTTGCCACTTTTCCCAGCGGCACACTCCCCTTTACCTTCAGCAGCACACCTCCTCTACCCCTCAGCGGTACGCTCTCCATTCTCCCAGCGGTACACGTTCCCCTTTAACTTTCAACGGTACGCTCTCCTCCCCTCAGCGGTGTACTACCCACCCACTTACCTTCAGTGACACACTCTCAATTTCACCAGCGGTACACTTGCTAATCTTCTGGCGGTACGTTTGCTAATCCCCCAGCGGCACACCTTCCATTTCCCTAGCGGTACACCCTTAGATCCTTCAGCGGCACACTCCTAATTCAGCCTCCAGCGGCACACTTCCCAGCCTTCAGCGGTGCACCCCTTAGCTTCTAGCGGTACACTCAACCTTCACTCCATCGTACCTCTAGTCAGAAGAGGGTGAACACAATAATAATAATGACGAAAGGGGAGGGAATTTGTGTAATACTAATAATAAAAAAGGGGGAAAATATGATAATAATAATAAACAACATAAATAAAACCATCCAGAATAAATACATAAAAGGGAAATAAGCAATAAACTATATATATGCACATAAATTAAAGCCCAGATAAAGAAAATGGTAAAATCTATGTTGCAACCCCCCTCTCTCCCCGTGACCCGATGCTGAAGGAACAATCATGTCGCCCTTCCAGGTTGGGCCTGAGTCTTGGGAATTATCCCAAAATAGCCACGACCTGACCTCGCCTCGGGCCGATATTCCGATTAAATCAGACTCGTTTCTCGGGCCGGATCCCTTCCGAGCCACTACTAAAATTGCCGCACGTTCGGCAGACATTTGAACGGGTTCACCTCGACTTCCGCCGCGTTTCTATTACGGACTGGTGTCCGAACATGAAAAGGTCCATGCGTGACTGATATGGCCGATGGTTCCCATCCCGACATGGTCGTAACCCGGCATTGCTCTGGGCCAATAGCCTGTCGAATCAGATTCATCCTAATGGGATTTGTTCCCGCTCTTTCATTGAAGTTGCCATGAACTCGGCGTACGTTTGTACGGGGTTGCTTCTGTTTGCGTCGTACCTTCAATACGGACCTTTGTCCAAACATAAAGTGGTCCATGAGTGACCGACAAAATTTGAATAGAACGAGAAGGCTCTCGTCATCCCCGGACCCTTTGTATGGGAATATCAATAAGGCCCCCGTGGGCCACGGTTAGACCTCGGGTCCGTCCCGATTATGGTCATCGTCTGGCTTATATTGCTGGCCTGCAGCTCGCTCCCTTTGAACTCGTTTTCGGTTTTTGGAGTCTAGTCCCGAGACTCTTCCCCGTTGCCCTCCGGCACCAGAAATATTAATGATGCCCGCGCGAGCCTCGTTCGGACCATGGGAGGCGCCCCCGGTATGGTCCTGACTCGATCTCGCACTAGGCTAATAAATCCACTAGCTTCCTTCTACACTAGCAGAGATTTAACGAACGTCTCCAATGTCTCGGAATAATATATGTTCGCCGTATCCCGGCATACATATGTCCCAGGTCCTCCCGCGACGATTACGATATTCTCAAGCCAGACACCCGTCCGAATATTAAACGGTCTCCTGAATGACCGATACGTTTCGAACGTCCGCTTCCCTAGATATAGGGCTTTCCAACCGATTCAAGGGATATTCCCTCGTTGCCCCTTTGCACCGGAAATATTAATGACGCTCATGCAAGTCTTGTTTCGACAGCTGGGGGCCCACCGCAGTATGGTCGCAGCTTGCTCTTGCACCGGGCCAACAGATTTACTGGTGTTTGACCGCTCTAGCCGAGGCTCAGCCGAACGTTCTCCGCTCTTCCGAACGATAGATTTGTCGTACCTCGGCATACATGCGTTCCGGTTTTCCCGCGACAACCGCGATCTTCTCCAGCCGGACAATCGTCCGAACATTAAATGGTCCATACACGACTGACATGACCGCGAATGGTTTTCTTCTCACCCTCCCGCGAGGATTTCAATACCCCATAATAGACCTTCCATGCAATTGATTTCTTGGCCATGAGGCCCTGAATCAGGCGATTAATCAAGGGTGTTCCCCCGTATGGGGGATGTAAATGACGCCGTGACCTTTATGGCGCGGCGGGTTTTGGTCCCGACACGAACCACACAATCGTCTGACGAAGTCAGATCGAGCGCACCGTGGGCTCTTCGGGGCCCGAATAAATTGTCACTTTGTGACTGGCACGCCCACGCACTTAATAGATGAACCACTTGAACAAGCGAGTTTTAGTGCGTCCACAGCCGACCCAACCGGCAAGTCACTCCGTTGCTAGGCCTCAACAACCTCCTATTTCTCAAATTTTGAGAAGGCCTATGACAAACCAACACTCTTTTTGTCCGGCCCCAGCCGAGTCTGATAACCATGCTCTACTCCTCTAAAAGATGGCTAGTATGGAGGAACAGCTTAAGAGGGTTACTGCATCCAATGTCGCTCATGAAATTATGCTCCCCCCTATGCCAGTTTTTCACCTACCACCATCTGAAATGCCAAATTTCCGGCGGTATAATGGCACGGGCAATCCACACATCCATTTGAAGGACTTTTTGTATGAAGCATCATTCTAGCAGGATAATAAGAACTCATTGGCTTATCTCTTTAGGCGGTCTTTGGATGGCCCAGCACTGGAATGGTTTTATTCTTTGGAGCCGGCTGATGCCGGCGATTTTAATGTAATTCAACGGAAGTTTTTGCAGAAGTACAAGGACCGTGTGGGTCCCTCCTTGTCTGTTACTGATTTGGTTACTGAGAAGATGAAGCCCGAGGAGGACTTTGTCTTATTTGCTGATAGATGGAGGGGTATGGCCGAGAAGCTAAAAGACACATTGTCGGAGACAGAACAAGTAAAGATGATAATATCAAACTCCACTCCGCAATTCCATCATATTTTGGCCATGAATAAATTAAGCACTATAGAGGAGCTCTATGAAAGAGCTAGGTACATACAGACTCAAATGAAAGATTCGCCCATTATGGGCATGTTTGAACCAAGGCCAAAGGTGATCAGGAAGAATGTTAATACCAGTAATACTGGCCCCACTACTGAAGGCACTATTATCAATGAACATGTGAGCGCGTTCGGCAATTCCACTCCTTTCCGCCACCCTCCGAACCAAGGGCCATCACCACAACAGCCCGCCTTCCAGAACCAGGTCCACCAGCCAAATAATAATCCTCCTCAGACCTTACGGCCTCCTCCACCTCCTCAACAACAACAACTCCCCTTTGCTCCACAAAACCAATATCACCAGGTGCCCCCCCGGCTAATTATCAACCACAACAACTGCAACAACCAAGAAGGCCGATGGGCCCACGAAGATCCCAATACCCTCCGCTACCTGAGAGTTTTTCAGACATTTTTAACGCCCTCATGGCTGCTAACCTGCTCACATTGCCTAAAGAAAGGGCAATATGGCCGCAAAATGTGGACACCTCCTGGTATTGCATCTTCCATCGGCAGCCGGGGCATAACATTGATTATTGTTTTCACTTTAAGGATTACATACATGACATGAATGATCAAGGTGATATCAATTGGGATGAGATGAGGAGGGTCATCGCTACTTTGAAGGCTCGAAGCCCAAAGGCCTCCCCGGTAACCACCAGTTCAGCAACCACAACAAGGTCAGCAACAGGCTCCACAGCAACAACAGGCTCCTGCACCCCAGCCAAATATGGGGATTGTTAATAACCCGCTACTGGAACACCCGGTTCAGAATCAACAGGTAAACCTTGTCACCTCAACCTAAGAAGTGGAGAGAGGGAAGGTTTGGCATAACGAAAATGCCTCTGTCGGGGCCATTAGTCAAAATTCCAACCCATCGCAACTGCCATAACTGGTAAGAAGACCTCAGCTTGTACCCCCTTCCCAGCCACAATGTCCCCTTATACGTTCCAACACTTCAGGGCCATTCAACCCTAACCCTACTTCTTCACGGCCCCTTCTTTTACGCCAACCCACGAATTCTCCTTCACCCCAAAACCCTCCACCAAATAGGCCTCCCCTTATTCACCCCTCGCCGGCAATCATCACCCCTCCTGTTTCGTCACAATCCACCCTATCCACCATCATGCTTCCAAGGCCCCTCCTTGTCACTCGATCCCCGTCGCCACATTCTGATAACCCCCAGCCGGCAAGGCCCCTTACAGGAACCCCTCACCCTGCCAATCCAGCACCCAATACCACTATTCCCTCTACCTCCTCTACTCCTTTACCCACTCCAGGCCCGACAGAGGCACCCAGAACCATGGTGCTCCGTAGTGGACGGATGTTTCATCGAGTGTTTCCCCAGCGGGAGCAGGAACCGATACAAGAACAAGGAGAGCCAGAGCAAGAGTCTACACCGGGCACGGAATATGATTTATTGAAGCATTTGGACAGAACACCGGCCCGAATCTCTATTTTGGAATTGATTAAAAGATCGACCACACATCAGCTGGCCTTGAAGCAATATTTGCAAAAAGTAATGGTCAATGAGGACATTCCTGTTGAACAAGTCACTACGGTTTTGAATCCGGCCAGCAATCAATCGGCTATTACTTTTTATGAACATGAATTAGCTCCTCAGCCGGCTAGAAAGTACGCACTGTGTATCACTATTGACATTAACAAGATAGCTGTAAAGCAATGTTTGGTTGATACCGGGGCATCCATTAATGTTCTGCCGCCAAGCACCTTGAAGATGTGCGGCATTTCGGAAAGTCAAATCCGGCCATCTACCATTACCGTCACAGCTTATGATAATACCAAGAAGCCGCCTCTGGGGATGATCACTCTAAGAGTTGGTCTAGGTCCAGTGACAGTCACAGTAGATTTCCACATTTTAGACATGGATCCGACATTCAACGGCATTCTGGGCCGTCCTTATATTCAAGAACTTGATGCTGTACCCTCCACAAACCATCAATGCATAAAGTTTCCACAGAAAGGGCGCATTATCAAAGTTACTAGCATGCCCATCTTGCCAACGGAAGACATACATTCAGCAACTTCAGTGCCTTCCATGTGGCCTTCCAATAGGCCTTTGCTTTCAGTCTTGGATATTGCCGACCCGCGGCAAGATTTGTTAAGACCCCCAGTCACTAAACCAGCTTCACCTTTAGTAACACCCCTACCTTCCCAAGGAAAGAAAAAGAAGAACATGATGAACACGCTTGGATGGAATATCTTATTAAAAATGGGGTATAAAATGGTAAAGGCTTAGGGGTCAATCTTCAAGGTCGGGTTAAGCCAATCAGGCACCAAAAGATGATTCCCCGGGGTGGCCTAGGATACAAAGGGCCAGGTAAAAACAAGGATGAAGATCAGCCATGGGCCGTCATGACTTCCACTTTTAAGACAGACCGGCAGCCTCTTACATGGACCTTACAAACACATTTTATAAAAGGGGGGACTCATAATGATGAGAAAACCACGATAATTACTTCCATGCTAGATTGTCAAGATGTACATGCAAGACAGTTTGCTCGGCATATTGCCCCACTGGCTACTTACAACGCCCTGGATTCCTTGCGGCCAGATAAAAGAAGAAAGATGGATGACCCTGAATGTGACTGGTGTAGATGGTTTGACATGAATGACATTTCCATTACTTTGAGCCGACTGTTTATACCGACAGATCCGGAATGGCCGCCGTTGATTCATGAGTTGATTGAGAAGCCAGCAGTAATTACAGATAAGAGGCAGTTGTTAAGTGATTATACAGATACTGGAGTGCCTGATGTCCCATTTGAGGAGGGCTTCAACATAGACAGGCTGTGGGCCGGCCTCTTCTTTGTCAAGACCATTCATCCAACGGCTTTGGTCCATTTGTTTAATAAAATGATTTGCTCAGACATCCCTAGACCGCCCGTGGTCTTTATAACTTTTTATCCACATTCATCTCCGGCTTCTCCATTAATTCCTCCCTTGCTCCTCCAGTAATTTTCCACACTCTCCATCACGCCCCCGTGCGGGCCATCATTGATCCAATCTTTCGCCAATCTTTCAATTTCAACTCCACCCCCTATTCCTCCCTCTCATTGCCTTCTTCTTGAAAACAAAAACAAAGAAAAAAATGCCAAAATTCAAATTTTCCAATCTTTCATCTCCATTGAGGAGACCTCCTACCTTCTTCCTGAGTGTGTCCCGACCCAGGGGCCGCTCTTCTGGGATTCATTAGGGAACCTTCCCTACCCCTCCGGTGAGGGGTCTTCATCTGTATCTCCTTTTGTACCCGCTTTCCCCCCTCCTTTCTCTCCTTCATCAGGTTCTGGTGATCAGGCTAGTTGTTCTTATTCTTCTAATGTTAAGGCTCATGGGGTAGTTTCACATAAGAAATCCAAGGGTAAGCAGATTCCCCGTAGATTTCTTAAAGAATTAGCTAGAAGGTGTCAGTCTTGTTTAGCCATTCTCGAATTTGTGGAGAATCCGATTATCCTGCCAGAAATAGAATATGAGGATATTTGTGTTTTTAATGAGGGTTTTGGTGTTTATGAGATTATGAATGATGAAGACCCTATTGAAGAGGGGGATGAAGGTTATGAAGAATATGAGGACGAGGCTGATGCTTTTGCCAGTGGCATGAGAAGATTTGATGAACCATTAGCCTCAGTAGAAGAGCCTACCAAAGAAATAAATCTGGGTACTGAGGAAGACCCTAGGATTGTCCTCATCAGCAAAAACTTGCCTCCCTCCGAAGAGGAGGCGCTTATTTTGGTCCTCCAAGAATATAAGAACACGTTCGCATAGAGTTATGAAGATATGCCTGGACTAGACCCTGCGCTTGTCGAACATCGACTTACACTTAAACAAGGGTCCATTCCGGTCAAACAGCGGTTGAGACGTTTCCACCCTAATATGGCATTAAAGATGAAAGAAGAGGTCGATAAGCTTCATAAGGCTAGATTCATCAGAGTTGTCCTCTACCCCAATTGGGTGGCTAACATCGTCCCAGTCATGAAGAAAGATGGAAAGGTGCGAATTTGTATAGACTTTCGGGACCTCAACCGCGCGTGTCCTAAAGATGACTTCCCCCTCCCTCATATTGATGTTTTAATTGACAATACGGCATGATATGAGACTCTCTCTTTTATGGATGGCTTTTCAGGTTATAATCAGATTCGCCTGGCCGAGGAAGATCAAGAGAAAACATCGTTCACTACACCATGGGGGACTTATTGCTATGTGGTCATGCCCTTTGGACTTAAGAATGCTGGAGCCACCTCTCAAAGGGCTATGATGGCAATTTTTCATGATATGATCCGAATTTACATTAAGGTGTATGTTGATGACCTGGTAGTGAAATCAAGGATAAGGATTGAGCATCCTGGGGTTCTAGCTAAAGTTTTGCAAAGAGCACGGGAGTATCAATTAAAGATGAACCCTAAGAAATGCGTATTTGGAGTTTCATCAGGGAAGTTGCTTGGATTCATCATGAGTAAGAGGGGTATTGAAATTGATCCCAACAAGGCAAAGGCTATAAGGGAAATGCCTCCTCTCAGGAATTTGGAAGAAGTTCAAGGATTGATCGAGAGGTTGCAATTTATTCGCCGGTTTGTTTCCCAGCATTCACAAAGATGTAGGCCGTTTTACGAGCTTACTAAGTCGGGAGTCAAGTTTATTTGGGATAACAAGTGTCAGGCAGCTTTTGACGGATTGAAGGATTATCATATCCTGAGGCCGCCAGTTCCAAGCAAACCGCTTGTTCTTTATATTTCCGTCCTGGATGACTTTGTAGGCGCTGTTTTGGCCCAAATTGATAAAGAAGGAAAAGAAAGGGCGGCCTACTATTTGTCAAAACTTTTCAACCTCTGTGAGCAGAGGTACTCAGCTATATAGAAGACTTGTGCTACTTTAGTCTGGATAGTTCAGAAACTCAAGCATTATTTCTTAACTTACAAAGTTCACCTCATCGCCCGTATGAATCCAATCAAATTCCTTCTTGAAAAATCTATTCTCACCGACCGATTAGCACGATGGCAAAGCTTCCTTTCTCAATTTGACATCATCTACATTCAGCAAAAAGTGATTAAAGGCTATGCCATAGCAGAACATCTTGCTCATCACCCTCTCCCTAGATTTGACCATGTTCACTCAGAGTTTCCAGATGAGGAACTAATGTCCGTCAATCAATCCGATTCAATGTGGACGTTACATTGTGATGGAGCTTTGAATTCAAAAGGGAAAGGGATTGGTGTTGTTCTTCTATCACCGGAGGGTATCACTATTCCACTCGCCTCTCAGCTTGCATTTCCAGTTACAAATAATATAGCTGAGTATGAGGCTCTTCTTGTGATGACCCGAGAATCCGATTACCGGGAAGGCCCGATAACCCGAGACTCGCACCGCCGCCCACGAGCCGGGAGGGCTCGGAAGGGCTAAAAGGAGTGTGGAGGCACAAAGAAATAGGAAGTAAAGCAGGACAACCAACAACAACAAGCTGAAAGCAAGAACAACCACAACTACAACAGAGTCCAGTCCAACAGAAAGTACAGTCTAAAGCAGTAAAACGTACCACATGCCAAGTGAACACTCGACCCGGCAAGCTGGCAACTGAGAACCTCCGCTCTGCACCCTCGAACCTCGAGGAAGAACCGCCACACCTGAAAAGCAGGGAATGAGTCTCCAAAATAGAGACTCAGCAGGGATCCCGCGGAACCCCAACCGGAAACAACGGTGGTAGCGGAAAGGAGAGCTACAACTACAGCAGGAACAGCAAACCGGTGGCCGGTCAAAAATTCGGCACTACAGCTACTCCTACTGTACCGTAAGGTACACCTCGATCACGCAGACGAAGCTACCAAACCAGGCTAGTACCGCCTACCGAAGTAACAACACACGGCAACCATGCCGCAGAGGCCTGTCCCCCGGACACAGCCGACCTGGACACGCTGTCCAAGGTGCAACCCCGACCATCCAATCGCGGGTACCGCACCACAAGATGGAGCCTCGGTAAAGCCACTAGCGCTAGACTCACGACCCGAAGACCAACACACGCGCCACGGCAAAATAGCCGAAGGACTCAACGGTCGACACGACTGAAAACCCGAAGGTCAAAGCCACGAAAACTGGTAGTCTGCCACTCCCAACTCGACAGGAGTACCGCCCACTAGAAGCACGGCCAGTAGCGTCCCCTGACGTCTTACACCGCGCCGCAGGTGAACCGCCTGACGTGGTAGCTGCTACCAAAGGCGCAGACACCGTACAAGTAACCACAAACTAGTGACTAGCTGGGGTCACGCCCGTCGACGTAGGTCCAACCGCCCCCAACCACGTGTTCACACACAGACCACGCGTCCTAGGTCTGGCCCTCTGACCAGTTTTTCCCCGTAGCCGGACTCTGGCTACCGACGAGGGGCCTACGGTAACCGGTCCACAAACCGTCTCAAAGGTGAATGCCCGTACACCACTCCCAGGTGAGACCAGCACCTCGTACTGGTGGGCACGACTAGTGGAGGGTCACTGAAGGAGTAGACTCTCAACGGAAAACAACGTCCGCATCCGACGACGTACGGGGGACACCCCACGTACCGGCCCCGTCACACGGTGACCACAGTCGGAGAAGAC
Source organism: Amorphophallus konjac (assembly GCA_022559845.1). Lineage (NCBI taxonomy): Eukaryota > Viridiplantae > Streptophyta > Magnoliopsida > Alismatales > Araceae > Amorphophallus > Amorphophallus konjac. The sequence goes on along the minus strand of CM040126.1, from coordinate 14,311,708 downwards.
ACAGGACTCGCAGTCCACGGCCACGCACCCACCGTGCGCGAGAGTCGAGAAAACTCAAGTGACGCTAAGCCACTGGACTCTGGACAGTCCTCTAAACGCACTACACCCAACGGTCCTTGAGTCACAAGACTCGGGGTCAAGACCGTTGCACGTGACAGCACAAGGCCGTCAATCTAGTCCAATCTCTAGGTCTAAAAAAACGGTAGCACGAGTACCGGGACAACACACGAGTCGCCAAGACCACTCCCTCGGGAAGGGAACGCAAGGGACTAAGGCCACTCACACGGGCCACATGGAAAAATACAGAAGCACGATTCCCAAGGTAGCACACAAGCCGCCACGACGATTTCCCATCTTGAAACAAGCGGGAAACCTCCAGCCCCAGGCCGGACAACTGGACTCGCAGTCCAAGGCCAAACACATGGCCCACACGGGAATCGCCTTTCAAAGAAACCCACGACATGCGGGGGAGACCCCACCGCACGCACACCGATACACGGTGACTCGATCATGCGTAACACAAAAGTCTGAAACACGTGGGGTCACCCGGACCCACCACACCTATGGGCACGCTAATCGAGGCAACACGGTCCCTCCCGGCACCCCAAAAACAAGGACACGGAACCCATGGGGTGTCCAGGATACTCATAAGACTGGAGGTCGACCACTGGGTCCCAACCGGGTCGACCAGAGACCAACACAATGCGAACGGACGCTAAAAGGTCACCCGGACCCTTAAGCGCACGGGCACGCAAAATGAGGTAAACGGAACCTCCGAACACCCCAAAACACGGTCACGAAACTCCACTGGATGTCCAAGGCACACACGGCCCAAGGGGAGCAGGATCAGCCACAGACCGCCCGCCCCGGGTAGCCCGGCTGGTCCCTCCAAGAACGCGCTACACGTGCATAGCGCGTTCAGCCAGAACGCGCTATACGTGCCTAGCGCGTTCAACACGAACGCGCTACATAACCATAGCGCGACCAGGCCAGGTCGCGCTATGATCCTATAGCGCGACAACCAGAACGCGCTGGGGTCGTAAGGCGCGACCCGAACCGCCTTACTGTTCATCTTCTCCGATGAACGTGCCCTATCGGGGCAGCGCGACCTTCAAGAACGCGCTACTGGAGTATAGCGCGTTCTCAGTCCGTGCCCGAAAACGGTAGAAACCGCGGGAAAAGCCATGCCACGCCCCGCTCACCCCCAGGTGAAGGGGAAATAAAAGGGGAAACCTTCCTCAAACCCCTAGGCATGCATCTAAACCCCTGGATCACCCAAAAATACCATAAAACGGGAGATCCAGCTCACACCCCAAAAACATGCATTTTCCCCAAAACGCCCCCTTTGGCCCGCTCGGCTCACCACGGCCTACGAAACTCACGGGAAGGGAAGTACACGGGCTAAGGGTCCATCACCCTACCTCCCCCGAAGATTACGCGCACCGTGGACGCCGATCCACGAAGAAAACGTCGTTGAAGCCTCGCCGTTCCACGAACTCACGGCCGAGCTTCCACGCGCCTCCACCGCCTCGATCCTCATCCATCCTCGCCCGTGCCTCGCCCGCGCCGTCCCCACCTCGCCCGTACTCCGCCCCGTCGGCCGCCGGAGAGAGAGGGAGAGAGGAGAGAGCGTGAGAAGAGAGAGGGGGAGAAAAGAGAAATGAGAGGGGGAGAGAGAAAAGGCTTATATATAGGAAAATCCAGAAATTCAGAAAAATCCAGAAAAATAGAAAATTACCCCCTCGCGATCCTCGGAGCGTACCGATCGCAACGGTACCACTCGCGCCCTGGTGAACGGCCCGGTTCACCCGCAACGAGGTTCCGAAGGGAAAGCCGAAACCCACGCCGGGAATCGGAAAACACACGCGAAAAAAGCCGCGGAACGCCTCCGGGCCTCCGAAACGACTCCGGATCGCACCGATCCGAACATGAAAGATGTCCGAAACGAAATTTCGGACACAACGAAGTTGGACGCTCCGAGAAACCAGATTCGGGACCCACGAACGAGGATCCGAAAAATCCGGGGCATTACAGCCCTCCCCCCTTAAAGGAATTTCGTCCCCGAAATTCAGGACCAAGCACAAAGTCACAGGGGAAGAACACTGAACCAACTAACAACGCTGTCAGAGCCCCAGCACAGAAAACCTCGATTCTCACGAAAAAAACCGATCCTGAGGGACACCGCCAAACTTACAAAATCACAAGCAACACCTCGCTCCTCGCGCCGAGCACACAGGCCAACAGAGCAGGCATATAGCAAAGGACACCGTCCGGCATCACCTCAGACAACGCGAGAATCCACCATGGCGCCGCAGCCACGATCTCGCTCACCGAGGAATCACAACCCTCGACACGAGCAACAGCTACTGATCCACCCAATGGTCAGCAGACAAAACACACATCAGCTTCGCAACCAGCTGACAGGTCGCACACCCTCCTCAAGGGAGCAACCAAAACAGAGCCTCCACCAGCTCAAGCAGCCATCTCAACAGACCGCAACCAGCACATCGGCTCAACACCAAGAAACACCCCACACATGGCAAGCCGAAAGCCGGACATAACACTGTGCCAACTCTTGTCAGAAGACAACCTTCGACAAAGCCCAGATCCCATCCGGAAAGGCACATCACAGAAACAACCACCAAAGGTCTCGCTGGCACACGGCTCTCGCCACGCTTGAGCCCCAACAACCAGCATCTTCTGTCTCTGAAAAGACCATCCACTGGTCACCAACTGCTCGCCAACTCGACCCTCTCGGGGAGCACGACGAAACCAAATGACAGAACCTGGCGTCTTCAGTCATCACCTCACGGGACTCAGACTTATAGGGAACCACCCCATGCTAGTCACCAAACCAGGGATAACCTTGCGACACCAATGTCCTATCAGGGACCACCAAGCCGACGCCAACCTCACAGGAGGCCTCCGCCCTAAGGCGTCACTCTTCCATCTGGTCTCATCAAATCCTTCGATCAATCCAAGTGGACACCTGCCAATCCTGATTCCGCCCTTACCACAGAGCCACGGGATACCACCTGAACAGAGCTCACGGGTCCCAAAGCAACATACATCTCATCGTGGTCGGCTACGAGACTAGCCTTACTAGTCATCCGCAGCTACCAACAGGAACCCACAACCTGCCAGAGATCACTTCCTCAAAAGATGATCTCATCCGAGGACACGACTGGGAACACAAGTCGGGCGCCAAGCCACCGACTCTGACCAACACGTCCTCGACCTCCGTCAGGCGACATCCTCAACAACCTCATCCAGGTCCAACACCGACGCCTGACACGGCTTCCATCACAGGAACATGGCACTCATGCGGCGCTCTAGCCAGCACTCGTCCTTCCGGAAAAGCGCCAGCACACCCTCACACAACAAGGGAATGTGCACAACTTCTCACAGGCAACCACCCTGCCAAGACAAGGAGCACGTCTCGCACGGACTTCATGGCACACAAGGCCAACCAATCCGAACACACAACGCAAGACGACAAACCTTAGCCCAACACAATCTCTCTAACCAAAGGAGAAACCAGCACACTTCCGACCAACGGAAGAACTCCATGCTCGACCTGACCTCAAACCCCGCGCATGCTGGAAACAACACCATCCAGCACCAAGGAAAAACCATCGCTCCTATCAGGTCAGAGCCTCCGACACACTCGGTGAGTGTTACATCGGACCACAATCACAACATCTCTCGATGCACCACCGCTGCAATTCCTCGAACTGCAACACGGCATGCCAAGAGCCGTAACACGAGCCACGACGATAACCGCCGACGCTCATCCTCGAGTCCCGAACTCGCCGCGGAGCCTCCACATCTCAAGCCAACTCCAGGGCGAACACACCCCATCCACTGACATAAGCGCAGGAGCAAAGACTTAACGTGACATCTCTGCCAAATCCTGCCTCGAAATCAGCAGAACAATCAGGACCGACACGTCATTTCTGACGCCACAGAGCTCAACAAGAACATCAGGCTCGACGAAACAGCAGCTCACCGAGAAGATCCTCCGCTCACCTGAGCACACTTCTCGATCAGAACACCTCAGGAGCTGGACAAACCTCAAGCTGGAGTGACCAAAACCGACAGCAGCTCCCTCAGAGCACGCTCACAGCCACTTAACCACGAAAATCCGTACTAGCCACCTGACCATGCTGCAAGTTCCTCGAACGCAGCACCGCGAGCTCACGCCTGCCAGCAACATCTGCCCCACGCAGCACAACCAGGGCCACCACCGATGAGGGAGAAGGCACTCGACCTCAATCCTTAGACCCCATGCTGGCACGAAAGCCGCGGACAGCAACCACATTCACAGCGCCGCACAGTGCACTCAAGCTCTCAAGCGAGAAACAAGGCGGAAAGCGAACACAAAACCCTAAGCCAGCTGCCGACTGTACTGGACCTTATGGACTCTGATCACTGCAATGTTTCGAATTCCTATGTACGTCCACAACCACCGCTCTGATACCAGTTGTGATGACCCGAGAATTCGATTACCGGGAAGGCCCGATAACCCGAGACTCGCACCGCCGCCCACGAGCCGGGAGGGCTCGGAAGGGCTAAAAGGAGTGTGGAGGCACAAAGAAATAGGAAGTAAAGCAGGACAACCAACAACAACAAGCTGAAAGCAAGAACAACCACAGCTACAACAGAGTCCAGTCCAACAGAAAGTACAGTCTAAAGCAGTAAAACGTACCACATGCCAAGCGAACACTCGGCCCGGCAAGCTGGCACCTGAGAACCTCCGCTCCGCACTCTCAAACCTCGAGGAAGAACCGCCACACCTGAAAAGCAGGGAATGAGTCTCCAAAATAGAGACTCAGCAGGGATCCCGCGGAACCCCAACCGGAAACAACGGCGGTAGCGGAAAGGAGAGCTACAACTACAGCAGGAACAGCAAACCGATGGCCGGTCAAAAATTCGACACTACAGCTACTCCTACTGTACCGGAAGGTACACCTCGATCACGCAGACGAAGCTACCAAACCACGCTAGTACCGCCTACCGAAGTAACAACACACGGCAACCATTCCACAGAGGCCTGTCCCCCGGACACAGTCGACCTGGACACGCTGTCCAAGGTGCAACCCCGACCATCCGATCGCGGGTACCGCACCACAAGACGGAACCTCGGTAAAGCCACTAGCGCTAGACTCACGACAAAATAGCCGAAGGACTCAACGGTCGACACGACCGAAAACCCGAAGGTCAAAGCCACGAAAACTGGTAGTCTGCCACTCCCAACTCGACAGGAGTACCGCCCACTAGAAGCACGGCCAGTAGCGTCCCCTGACGTCTTACACCGCGCCGCAGGTGAACCGCCTGACGTGGTAGCTGCTACCAAAGGCGCAGACACCGTACAAGTAACCACAAACACGTGACTAGCTGGGGTCACGCCCGTCGACGTGGGTCCAACCGCCCCCAACCACGTGTTCACACACAGACCACGCGTCCTAGGTCTGGCCCTCTGACCGGTTTTCCCCCGTAGCCGGACTCTGGCTACCGACGAGGGGCCTACGGTAACCGGTCCACAAACCATCTCAAAGGTGAATGCCCGTACACCACTCCCAGGTGAGACCATCACCTCGTACTGGTGGGCTACGACTAGTGGAGGGTCACTGAAGGAGTAGACTCTCAACGGAAAATAACGTCCGCATCCGACGACGTACGGGGGACACCCCACGTACCGGCCCCGTCACACGGTGACCACAGTCGGAGAAGACACAAGACTCGCAGTCCACGGCCACGCACGCACCGTGCGCGAGAGTCGAGAAAACTCAAGTCGAGAAAATTACCCCCTCACGATCCTCGGAGCGCACCGATCGCAACGGTACCACTCGCGCCCTGGTGAACGGCCCGGTTCACCCGCAACGAGGTTCCGAAGGGAAAGCCGAAACCCACGTCGGGAATCGGAAAACACACGCGGAAAAAGCCGCGGAACGCCTCCGGGCCTCCGAAACGACTCCGGATCGCGCCGATCCGAACACGAAAGATGTCCGAAACGAAATTTCGGACACAACGGAGTTGGACACTCTGAGAAACCAGATCCGGGACCCACGAACGAGGATCCGAAAAACTCGGGGCATTACACTTCTGGCCGAACTAGAGGCCGCTCATCAATTTGGTGTTACCCAATTGCGGATTGTAGGTGATAGTCAGCTTATTCTTCGCCAAGTGCTCTCCAAGTGCCGCACGCTCAATCCTAAGCTCAAACCCTACCAAGAATTGACTTCCTCTTATACCAAACTTTTCACTAAATTAATCTTCATTCACGTTCCTCGTGAATATAGCATTTTAGCTGATGCTCTTGCTTCTCTTGCCTCTTCCTTGGTTTTCCTTCCCGAAAGGGATTCCCATTCTATCATTGTTCACAAGCGACTCACTCCAGCTATTAAAGATCCAGCTTTCCTTAGTGTTAAGGAGGAGGTGCTCAAGAAGATTAAACAAGGTGGAGTCATTAAGGAAGTCATGCTATTAGATTTGGAGGAAGAATTGGACGATGAAGAAAAGCCGTGGTATTACGAGATTGCTAAGTATTGCCAAGATTAATCGTATCCCGAAGAGGCCACGGCTGAAGAAAAGAAAGCCATTCGAAGAGTTGCTCAGCGGTACACTTTGGTTGGAGGTGTGCTCTTCAGAAGAGGTCTTACCGGAGTTTTGCTAAGATGCCTAGACAATGATGAATCTTGGAAGGTCGTGGCAGAGGCGCATTCAGGAGTATGTGGTGGTCATGTCAATAGCCAGATGCTAGCTAAGAAGATCCTTAGACTGGGTTTCTATTGGCCCACTCTAGAAGGGGATTGTTCCATCTATGTTTGAAGGTGTGTTAAGTGCCAACTGCACGCCGACAAAATTCATTCTCCTGCTTCTTCACTCCATCCTATATCTTCCCCATGGCCTTTCTCCATGTGGGCTTTCGATATCATTGGACCTCTTGGTGACCCGACCCTCCTCACAAAACCAAAGTCATTTATACTCACGGCGACGGAGTACTTCACCAAGTGGGCGGAAGCGGAAGCTTACGTGGAGATAAAAGCGTCAACCGTCTGCAAATTTATAATGAAGAACATCATCGCAAGGTTCGGTATCCCAAGTACCATCATCACCGACAATGGGCCACAATTCATCTCTCAGGAGATTCAGGACCTCTGCAACAGGTATAACATTGCATTGCATCATTCATCTCCTTATTATCCGCAGGGCAATGGTCAAGTAGAGGCGACTAATAAAACTTTGATTAAAATTATCAAGAAAACGTGTGAGGCTACTAAATTTGCGGATTGGCCAGAAAAATTAGTTGAAACTCTTTGGGCTTATCGCACCTCTATTCGTACTCCTACTGGGCAGACCCCTTTCGCCCTTACCTATGGAATGGAGGCGGTAGTCCCTTATGAGGTTCTTATCCCTTCCCTACGAGTACAATTGGACAAGGAGCTCCCCATTGATGAGCGTCGCGAATCTCTCCTTGCTCAGTTGGAACTCCTAGACGAGAAGCGTTTAGCCGCCGCCGAGCATGCACGTATTTATCAAAATAGACTTTCACGTTTTTATCAAAAGAAAGTGATTGAAAGAAAATTTAAAGTCGGTGAGATGGTAATTAAAAGAATCTTCGTAAAACCAGGTGGACCTTGTTCAAAACTTCAACCAAAATGGGAAGGTCCCTTTGTTATAAAAGATGTTTATCCTGACAATGCTTACAAACTAATTAATGCTGAAGGTGAAGAGCTAAATCATCCTTGGAATGGTCTCTATTTAAATAAATACTACCCCTAAAAACCAAAAAAAAAATACTAAAAAGTGACCAAAAACAAACAAAAAGAAGAAAAACAGAAAAGCAAAACAAAACAAAAGGCAGATATGGTACATGGGCCACGAGCCCGAACAATCAAAATCCCTAATTTATTCTTCAGTCTTGATGGTTTAACTTTGGGGTCAACTCACGCACACACTACACGCTCTACTTTTAAACTCAAGCAGCCCGAAATTCAAGGAAAGTCCGACTCAAACTAAGGGTGTAACCTTACCTATTCTCTTCTCTTCGGTTCACGAGAGGGAGTACGAGTCAAGGGTTACTAACCAAATCTGCCCACCGCCCTAGTAGGTGGAAGTCAGGGCCCAAAATGGAACAAAATGCTTAAAGCCCAAGTACAATTAGATTTTTATCTATTTCGAAAGAAAGGAAAAGAAAAAAAAAAGAAGTTATTATAAAAAGAAAGCATGTCAAGAGGGCAAAGTCCCCGCAGGGAAAACCCCGGTCGTAAGTATGCATGAATAAGGGCGAAAAGAGCAACGAAATTTTCCTAAGCCGAAAATCGAATCCCAACATGCATTAGGGCAGGGAAGGAGCGTTCCCCATTCTTGAAAACCTCTCGTGAGCTTCCCCAAATTATTCTTCTTTTCCCTCTCCACGGTGGGTTCTAAACTCGAGGAATGATAAAGACTGACTAAGAAGGATGGGCTGCGAGAGAATATGAGTAGAAGCATAAGTCATTGAGCACGCTGACCCCTTTGTTAAGTTTTTCGAGAAAGATTAATGAATTTAAGATCATGATAGCGTAAGGTTTAAAGCACTATATTATGCTTGCTTTCGAAAAAATGAAAAAAGAAAAAAGAAAAAATATATAATTCTCAAAATTAACGTCCTTAGTTAAGGCGTCATTTTTAAAAAATAAAAAAAGATAAAAAATGAAAAATACGAATCAACGCCTCTGATAACAGGCGTCTTTTTCAAAATTAAAGACTTTCAAGAAGTCATCATTTTAAAATTAAACATAAAAAAAGGGTTTTTTGCAAGGAAACCATTGTTAAAAGTGAATTTGTAAAAAAACCATTCCTAAAAATGCATTAGCAGGTATATCACTGTGTAATCTGAATTGTGCAAAAATGCCATATTTATTTGTATGCATATCACTTCTTTTTACAAACAACTTGCAAGAAAATCACGCTTAAATGGCATTTATGCACTATTTGAATTAACTCAATGATATACCTGCTCATGTATTTTTAGTAATGGTTTTTTTACAAATTCAATTTTAACAATGGTTTTCATGCAAAAAACCCTAAAAAAATGTGTTTTTTTAATAAACGTCTTTCAAGCAAACGTCAATTTCCCAATAAACGCCCGTTGGCGAGGACGTCATTTTGAAAATCAAAAATAAAAAAGAGAGAGAGAGAAAATAAAACGATAAAAATAAAAAAATTGAAGATTTTGAAGCCGTTGTTGTGCATGTGCCTGGTTGCATTTTTGTGTGGGCATCTTTTATTTTTAGTTGGCATTTGCTTGCTTGCATGTCGCATTTTCCTATATTTTGTTTATCATTTATCTTCATTGATTAAAGGCTTGGCCCCTTGACCCGTTATCAATGTCAAAATAAGACATCCCCTTGCTTATTGAGCAAAGGGCCAAGTCGAACAGATGGATTAACCTGTTTATTCAAGCTACAGGCGCAGGGCAAAAGCAAAAAGCGAGAGGGCGGAAGAAAACACAAGTCCACAAGTGCTCAGGTAACAAAAAATCTCTCGAACTCATATATATATATATATATATATATATATATCAAATGTATATCTGAGTACAGGTGTGAGGGTGGAGGAGTACAAGTAAAGTCTCTCTCAGCTCTCGCCTCCACCCTCCTCTCTCCTACTCTCGGCCTCACTCTCGTCCTCCCGACGAGGCGCTCGTGGAGGGGGCATGGACCCCCGCGAAGTAGCTGGAGCTCGAACCTGCTCCTTTGCCTCGCTCCTCTGCTGAAGAGAGGAACCCGCCACGAAGGTAGAGCTGGTGAAGGCATACCCCGCAGCCCGTGCTCGCTCTCGGCCTCGCTGAAGCCGCTCCTCGGTCGACCGTAGCCGCTCCTGAGTGACGGCTAGCTGGATCCTCAAGTCTGTGAGCTCCTGCTCGCGTGCTGCCTCCTGCTCACGGCGCTCCTCGCGCTACCGTGCAAGCTCCCGCTCGCGTACTGCCTCCTGCTCACGGTGCTCCTCTCGCTCTCGTGCACGCTCCCTGCGCTCCATCTCGAGGGCGACTCTCAGCTCTGCCACGTCCTGGGGCAGCTCCTCTCGCCGCCTCAAGGCCCTCTCAAGCTCCGCGACCCGCTGCTCGCGGATGGCCAACTCCGCCCCGGCTAAAGCGGTCTAGGTAAGCGACGCCTTTAACTCTGAGGTCTGTAAACATTTAAGCAAATCATCTGTTCCATACATATAATTCAATAGTTCATGAGACAAGCAATAAACAACTGAAAATAAATAACTCACCCGGGAGGCCATTGCCCGCTGTCCGTCCTCGATACAGGTAAGAGAGGCCCGGAGCTCCTCAGTCTGTAAACATAGTTTTTTATAAGCATAGCATATAAATAATGGAATGGAAGTTGGAGTTTAAAGTTTAAGACATACCCGTGTGGCGAGGTCGCGCTCTGCTGCCTCAGCCCGTGTCATTGCTCCAGCCAGCTGCTCCGCTAGTGCAGTCGTCTCTGCACTAGGTCCCCTCGAGCTGGAGGCCTCTCCCGTCTCTCTCACCACTGCTCCCTGCTGGGCACGTTGCATTCATTGAGATTGTCAGTGGCTAATCATCAATAATTCAAGAATTCATTTGCATATAGATAATTTAAACACTCACCAGGGTCTGTAGGTCTGCCCGCGTGGTAGCCAACTGGGCCTCCAAGCTATGGAGGTGGGTCTGCATGTCCATCGCCACTTTGTCCCGCGCATCCTGCATTCATCACATATTAGTCGCATAATAGATATACAAAGCATTTGCAATTAAATTAAAAAGAGAGAGTGCATGCATACATACCCCTAAGACCCTCATCTGGGGTCGGCCGGCGTAAACCTCCCAGTAGCGTCGGAGGTACTCGGAGCTGTCTGTCGCCTGTGAAGTGACTCGGGTCCCGCCACGCTGCCAGTCGGCGTACTGGTCTGAGAACCAGACTCTCCAGTCAATCGCCTTCGTGCGACCGCGCGTCTTCTTGCCTATCCCCCACGGCTCTCCTACCTCGATCCACTCCTGGTGTAGGCCGAGGGTCCTCATCACCAGCCTAAGCCGTAACGGCTCAATCTCGTTCAAGCAATGAACCCAAAGCTCATGCTCGAAGCGAGGTCGGCCCGCTACGACCCACGGCTGGCCCTCGTCGGTCATCCCCTCATAGGGTCTCCACCTCACCTGCATTCACAATCATCCATCATATCATATCATATCACATTCTATAAAAGAAATAAAAAATTTGCATCACATTAAGCATGCGTACCAGTGAGGCGGGGAAGTCGCGGAACTCCCGACGTAACACTCGCAGCTCGTATGCGAGTGGGGCTCCAGTCACCATTGGTAGCCAGCGACGCGCTAGAGGGAAGGATCCCTCATCTCCAGGCCGTGGGTCAGCACGCCCCATCGGCATGTATAAATGGCTCCATATCTGCATCCATGCATTGCATTAATAAAGCATTCACATGCATATAAAAGAGAAGAAAGAAAAAAATAAAAATAAAAATACATACCTGAAGAAAAGGTGAGAAGCCACTGACAGTCGTCTCTCGACCTGCCCCTGTGGACAAGTCGGCCATCAAGTGCGCCAGCAGCGTTGCTCCCCAAGCATATCTGTCGATGCCCTCCAGGTCCTCGAGTATCCCCAAGAATCGGCAGTTGATGATGTCGCCCTTCGTGCCGAGCAGCAACCTCCCGAGCATCAGGAATAGGAATCTCCTCAAGTCTCGATCTGCTCTCTCCCTCTCAGCCGGGTCCTGGCAATAGGCAGCCCTAGCACCGTCTATCAGCCTCCGTGAGAACTGCTCTAGAGACTCCCCGACCTCTGCCTAGAGTCACCTAATCCCATAGCCATGGTAAGGTCGGTGCGGTAGATGGTCCTACACTCGCTGGGCGTCTCATAGACTGTCTCTAGCCCTAGCAATCTCTGCGTCAGCTCACTATAATCGGGTAGGGTGATCCCGTTCACCGCCTCTCCGTCTACCCTCAACCCGGTGATCCTAGTAACGTCCTCTAGGGTAGGAACCATATGACCCCACGGCATCAGAAACGCCCTACTAGTCCTATCCCATCTCTCTCTAAGCACCTGGATCAAGGGTAGGTCTGGTCTCACAGGCTCTATGCTAAGGAAGGGTCCAAACCCCATAGCATCTACCCTAGCCCTCTGGAACTCGGGGAGTCCGTAATAAGCTGCTCGGACTTGGACCCAGGAGATCAGCGTCCTCATCAACCCCTGTATGCAACAAAATAAAATTTTCACTTAAGATTTCATGTGGATCATCGTTAAAGGTCATTGGCTTTAACATTTGCTCTCTGTTTTAATTAACGACCTACCCTAGGTCGTGGTTTAATCAATTGACGCCCCTGAGGGAGGCGTTATTTTAAAATGTGTTTCTGATAATTTCATGTGCAATTTGAATTAACGACCCGCCCCGGGTTGTTGTTTATTTAAGTGACGTCCCTGTGGAGGGTGTCGTTTTGAAGGTAATTCCCTAAAGTTCTAAGAAATTTCGAATTGACGCCCATCCCTGGGTCGTCATTTGTTTGTGTAACGACCCGAGAATCCGATTACCGGGAAGGCCCGATAACCCGAGACTTGTACCGCCACCCACGAGCCCGAAGACTCGGAAGGGTTAAAAGGATGGTGTGGAAACTACACAAGTATCACAAATAATTGCAGAAATTAAACAGTTATAATATTGAGCAGGAAATAAATTAACATTTTACATGGTCCACAATAAAATAACAACAACAGCAAGAACAGTCCACGACTAGTACAGTGACAAGAAAGAAAAGTACAGCTACACGGGGCATACCCCGGCTCTGACCTCTGGCACTACCTCTGGGCACCCGCACCACGCTGCGCTCCTGACGCGCTCCCCGAAGGTGGCGCCTCACCTGAAACGCGGTGAAAACACGCAGGGAATGAGTCTCGGAACAGGACTCAGTAGGGATCACTCGAACCCTACCTCGTAAAACGAGAAACCACTACACTAGCGATAGAAAAGTACCTCGGAAGGGAAAGCCCTATACTCTACAAGACAAGACCCCACGGCACGCAAACCGACACACGTGCCACGGCACGAGAAGATCGAAACTCAACAGTCGAACCGCCAAAACCTGAATGTCGGGAACACACGACTGACAGCCTGACACTCCGTACTTGACAGGAGTACCACCCACTAGAAGCACAGCCGGTAGCGTCCCCTGACGTCTTACACCGTACCGCAGGTGAGCCGCCTGACGTGGTAGGTCCTACCCGAGGCGCAAACACCGTACAAGTAACCACAAACAAGTAACTAGTTGGGGTCACGCCCGTCGACGTGGGTCCAACCGCCCCCAACCACGTGTGCACACACAGACCTTGCATCACTAGGTCTGGTCCTCTGACCGGTTTTCCACCGTAGCCGGACTCTGGCTACCGACGAGGGGCCTACGGTAACCGGTCCACAAACCGTCTCGAAAGGTGGGTGCCCGTACACCACTCCCAGGTGAGACCAGCACCTCGTACTGGTGGGCTACGACTAGTGGAGGGTCACTGAAGGAGTAGACTCTCGAGTCAACGGAAAATGACGTCCGAGCCCGACAACGTGTGGGAATCACCCCAAGCACTAGCTCCGTCAACGGGGCCACGGTCGGAGAAAAACGGATGCACCGCCCACGGCCAAACTCATGACCAAGGTAAACGGAACCTCCGGGCACCAAAGGCACGGTCACGGAACTCCACGGGGTGCCCGGGACGCACACACGGCCCAAGGGAAACACCCAACAACAGCCAGATCGCCCTAGGGATACCTAGCGCGACACGGAAGAACGCGCTAGGGCCTCCCAGCGTGACAAGGGACATCGCGCTAGGGCCTCCTAGCGCGACAAGGCATGTCGCGCTAGGGACGGCTAGCGCGACACGACAGATCACGCTAGGGATGCCTAGCGCGACAAGGCTGATCGCGCTAGGACCCCATAGCGCGATAGGAACCGCCTCCTGTTCATCTTCTCCGATGAACGCGCTCGGTCGGGGCAGCGCGACCTCCAAGAACGCGCTACTGGAGTATAGCGCGTTCTCAGTCCGCGGCCGAAAACGGTAAAAACGCCCAAAAATTCTAACCAGTCCCCCATGCCTCCATAGGAGAGGGGGAAAACAAGGGGGAAGACCCCTGGGGACCCCTAGCATGATCCTAGGTCATCAAAACACGAATCTATGCATCAAATCCATAGATCGGGGGAGCTCTCCCCAAATCATGGAAAAACCCAAAAACGCTCAAACGATCCCCTCTCGGCCTCCCCGCGGCCTATAAATCGCGAAAAAGATCGGCATGAGGCTAAGGAACGTCACCCTACCTCAATGGAGCGAATGCTCCGTCGAATCAACCACGGATCGCGAAGAACGCTTTAAACTTCACGAACTCCCCACGCTTCCCACGCACGCCGCACGCCCACGAGCTCGCCTCGCCGCTGCCCACACGTCCGCGCCGTCGCCCCGCCGCCGTCCGTAGCCGGAGAGGGGTTCGCCGCACCCGAATGGGAGAGAGGGAGAGGAGGGGTGCGGTCACGGTTAGGGGAAGGAAGGAGGAAGAAGAAGAAGAAAGAGAAAGGAGAAAAGAAAAAGAAAAAGAATTAGGGCTTTATAGAAAATCTGAATTTTCAGAAAAATACCAGAAAATAGAAAAATATATTTCCGGAATCCTCGGAACGCACCGATCGCAACGGTACCACTCGTGCCCGGGTGAACCGTCCGGTTCGCCCGCAGCGAGCTTCCGAAGGAAAAGCCGAAACACACACCGGAAATCGGAAAACACACGCGGAAAAGCCGCGGAACGCCTCCGGGCCTCCGAAACGACTCCGGATCGCGCCGATCCGAACACGAAAGATGTCCGAAACGAAATTTCAGACACAACGGAGCTGGACGCTCCGAGAACCAGATCCGGGACCCACGAAGAAGGATCCGAAATGTCCGGGATATTACAGCCCTCCCCCCTTAAGGAATTTCGTCCTCGAAATTGAGAACAACCCAAGGGGAAAGAAGATGAAGACTCACTCAAACAGATACGGGAACTGCTGACGCATCTCATCCTCACGTTCCCACGAAGCCTCACCACCAGAGTGTCGTTGCCACACGACCTTCACCAAGGGAATGACCTTGTTCCGTAGGCGCTGCTCTCGCCTATCCTCCACGCGGATCGGAAACTCTGGGAGAGAAAGATCTGGAGTCACCTCAGGCCAAACGGAAAATTCGAGCACATGAGAGTCATCGGGCATATACTTCCGTAACATTGAGACGTGGAACACGTCATGCACCGACGCCAACTCAGGAGGTAACTGCAACCGGTAAGCAACCTCACCGATGCGCTCCACAATCGCGAAAGGACCAATATAGCGGGGACTCAGCTTCCCACGCCGTCCAAAACGCATCACCCCCTTCATCGGAGAAACTCTCAAGAACACATGATCGCCCACGACGAACTCGAGGGGCTGTCTCCTACGGTCAGCATAGCTCTTCTGCCGACTCTGGGCCGCTAACATGTTCTGACGAACCAGGTGCACCACATCCACACATTGCTGTACCAATTCCGGTCCCGTCAAAACACGCTCACCCACCTCAAACCAATCAAGTGGAGTCCGACAAGGACGCCCGTACAATGCCTCATAAGGAGCCATGCCGATGCTCGAATGATAGCTGTTGTTATAGGCAAACTCCACCAACGGTAGGTGATGAATCCAACTCCCCTGCCACTCCAGGCAGCAGGATCTCAGCATGTCCTCCAAAGTCTGAATGGTCCTCTCAGACTGACCATCTGACTGAGGATGATATGCCGAGCTAAATGCCAACTCTGTGCCAAGAGCTCGCTGGAAACCCCTCCAGAATCTAGAAGTGAAGCGTGGATCCCGATCCGATACGATCGAAATGGGAATCCCATGCAACGGCACGATCCGCTCCACATAAAGGCGAGCCAACTTAGACACGCTCCAGCTGACCTTGACTGGTAACAACCGCGTCACCTTCGTCAGCCGATCCACCAGCAACCAAATACTGTCCTGCCCACTCGGGGTCCTCGGCAACCCCACCACAAAATCCGTGGTCACATGGTCCCACTTCTAAGCAGGAACATTCAAGGGCTGGAGAGTACCTCATGGTCGCTGATGCTCCGCCTTCACCTGCTGACAGATCAGGCACCTGGCCACAAACTTCGCGACATCTCTCTTCATTCCAGGCCACCAGAACTGCCTCCGCAAGTTCCGATACATCTTCGTCACACCCGGGTGCACAGTGTACCTGCTCCCATGAGCCTCGCGCAACACCGCACGACGAACCTGCTCCTCCGCTGGGACGTACAGCCTGCCACGAAACCTCGCAGCACCGTCCTCGCCGAGCTCCACATCAGCCATTGCCAGAATCCGGGGCAACTCAGGGTCCGCATGCTGAGCCTCTGTCACCTGACGACGGATAGCAGGAGTGACAGTCAGACTCGCAAGCACTGCCAACCCTGACTCCTGGGGAATCTTGAGCCTGAAAGATACCTCGGGCACTTGTTTCCAGAGCCTCCACTTCCTCAACATCAAGGTACTGATAGCCACCTTCCGACTCAAGGCATCGGCAACGACATTCATCCTGCCCGGCTGATAAGATAGGGTGAAGTCATAGTCCTTCATGAACTCCATCCAACGCCTTTGCCTAAGGTTCAGATCTCTCTGCGAGAACACATACCTCAAACTCTGATGGTCAGTAAACACCTCGAACTTCTCGCCGTACAGATAATGCCTCCAGATCTTCAGCGCGAAGATCACCGCCGCCAACTCAAGATCATGGGTAGGGTAGTTCTCCTCATGGGACTTTAGCTGCCGAGATGCATAAGCCACCACTCTACCATGCTGCATCAGAACAGCACCCAATCCGACGCCGGAAGCATCTGTACACACCACGAAACCTCCCGATCCAGAAGGCAAAACCAACACCGGAGCCGAGGTGAGTAACCTCTTCAGTTCACTGAAGCTCTGCTCACACTCCTCGGACCAGACGAAAGGCACATCCTTCCGCGTGAGTCTAGTCATCGGGGTCGCAATGCGAGAAAAATCCTGGATGAACCGGCGATAATAACCCGCAAGCCCCAAGAAACTCCGGATCTCCATCACCGACCTCGGCCTCGGCCACTGCATCACAGCCTCAACCTTGGCGGGATCCACGGAAATGCCATCACCAGAAATCACATGCCCCAGAAAGTGCACCTCGCTGAGCCAAAACTCGCACTTGCTGAGCTTCGCATACAACTGGTGATCTCGCAACGTCTGCAGCACCACACCCAAATGGTACGCATGCTCCTCAGCAGACTGCGAATAAACAAGGATGTCACCCACGAAGATGACCACGAATTGGTCCAAATACGGATGAAACACCCTCTGCATCAAGTCCATGAAGGCTGCTGGGGCATTGGTGAGCCCGAACGGCATCACCAAGAACTCATAATACCCGTACCTCGTACTGAATGCAGTCTTCTCCACATCAGACTCGCGAATTCTCAGCTGATAGTAACCGGATCGCAAATCAATCCGCGAGAACACTCGCGCAGACTGAAGCTGGTCGAACAAGTCATCAATCCGCGGCAACGGATACTTGTTCTTAATGGTCACTTCATTCAGCTGCCGATAGTCAATGCACAACCGCAGACTACCGTCCTTCTTCTTCACAAACAACACGGGCGCACCCCAAGGGGAAAAGCTCGGACGAATATACCCCTTGGCCAGCAGTTCCTGCAACTGCGCCCTCAACTCCCTCAACTCAGCGGGGGCCATACGGTAGGGAGCCTTCGCCAAAGGTCCCGTACCAGGCACAACCTCGATCATGAAATCGATCTCCCGCTGGGGAGGTAATCCAGGCAACTCCTCAGGAAAAACGTCGGGAAACTCGCACACCACCGCAATGTCCTCGACATCCGGCTCCATCTGGTCAGACACAACCACTGACGTGAGAAAACCCTGACAACCTGAATCAAGCAATCGACGGGCTCGAATAGCAGAGATAAGGAATCGAGAAGAGGTGGAACGGATACCTTGGAAATAGAAGGTCCTCTTGCTCGGATGCTGGAAGTAGACCCTCTTCATCCCACAATCCACCACCGCTCCATGGGTCTCGAGCCAATCCATGCCTAGAATCACGTCATAATCCCGAAGCTGCAACGCATACAACCTGCCTGGCATACTCCGCCCATCGATCCACACCGGAACCTGATCGAAGCAATACGGAGTGACCATAAAGTCACCCGAAGGCAACTCCACTGCCAAATCACAGGACAACTGGGTCACAGGCTCCTCGACGCTCGACGCGAAATCCTCCGAAATAAACGAATGAGACGCGCCAGAATCGAACAAAACCCGAGCCGCACAACCCAAAATCTGAACGGTACCTTCCACGAGCTGCGACGCCACTGCCTCTGCCCTGGTCATATGCGTGATCTGGCCTCGAGCCCTCTGCCTGCCTCCCACGCTGGCTGACCTGGGTAGTGGCGGATACTGTCCCTGCTGCTGCTGCTGCTGCTGCCTTTGTTGCTGGGGAACCTGTTGCTGCTGAGGAAACTGCTGCTGCGGCGGTCTCTGAGGACAGTCACGCGCCATGTGCCCTGGCTGGTCACACCGAAAACAGATAATCGGCGCCGTGCACTGCCTGCCTGGGTGGGTCCCACCACACCGTGGACAAGGTCCTCGCGATCCACCCACTGATCCCTGACGCTGCAAGGAAATCGGCTGATGTACACTGCCCGATGAAGCCTGCCCTTGATCCTTGTGCTTCTTCCGGAGACTCTTCTTCAAGAACTTCTTGACCTTCGAGCCGAAGGACGCAGATCCTGCCACTGACGCTGCCGGTGCCGGTACTCCTGAACCACCCGACGCATGCTGGAAGAAACCCTGCTGCTGGGTAGCCGACTGCTGGCTGCGACCTGACAAGGACTGCCCCTGGCTGACCGGTCCTCGAGTCCTCTGCATATCCATCTCCAAGGAAATCGCAACACGAGACGCCGTCTCTAGATCAGTGGCCCCATTCGCGATCAAATGGTGCCTCAGCTCCAGCCTCAAGCCCTGTACAAACTGCGTGGTCCTCACCCTCTCATGCTCCATGATGTGAGGTGCGTACCGACCCAGCTCGACAAATCGGGCTCTGTACTGCAACACGGACATGTCACCCTGCACCAGCTCCAGAAACTCCCGCATCCGCTGCGTGGCAACAACATCTGGACAATACGTACGCTCGAAAGCACTAACAATGTCATCCCACTCGATCTGCTCAAGTGGACGAAGCTGAAAGGACGTCTTCCACTCGGAAGACCACCACCTCCGAGCCGTACCCTGCAACTGGTTGTAGGCCAACACCACTCTGTCCTCGGCAGTACTCCTCGCGGACCTGAACACCCGCTCCATCTCATCGAGCCAATCACGAGCCGCATCAGGGTCTGCCTGGCCGCTAAAGTAAGGCGGATGGAACTGCATAAAGTCCCTCACCGCTCGGCCTGGCCCACCCCTGGCTGACAAGCCCTCAGCAGCCTCTCCGCCAAACTGCTGAGACATGAGATGGTACATGCCACGGAAGAAATCCTCGACCCCCGGAGCTCTCGCAGCATCCGCGGCCTCGGTAGCTCCCGGAACTCTGCTATGCTCCTCCTGGTCCCTCTGGACCCCCTGCTGGATCTCCTGACCTCCAGCCGACTGCCCCTGCTGAGAGCGAGAACTCTTCCTCGGCGCCATACTCGCTCCTGAAGCAAAAGACAGAAAACACGAAAACGGCAAGGTCAAAATAAACACACGGTGCCCAATGCCAGCGTCACATGTACATCATCGTTGTGGACTCGTGGACCACTACAATTACCTATGATGCTCATGTAATTCCACAACCGCGCTCTGATACCAGCTGTAACGACCCGAGAATCCGATTACCGGGAAGGCCCGATAACCCGAGACTCGTACCGCCACCCACGAGCTCGAAGACTCGGAAGGGTTAAAAGGATGGTGTGGAAACTACACAAGTATCACAAATAATTACAGAAATTAAACAGTTATAATATTAAGCAGGAAATAAATTAACATTTTACATGGTCCACAATAAAATAACAACAACAGCAAGAACAGTCCACGACTAGTACAGTGACAAGAAAGAAAAGTACAGCTACACGGGGCATACCCCGGCTCTGACCTCTGGCACTACCTCTGGGCACCCGCACCACGCTGCGCTCCTGACGCGCTCCCCGAAGGTGGCGCCTCACCTGAAACGCGGTGAAAACACGCAGGGAATGAGTCTCGGAACAAGACTCAGTAGGGATCACTCGAACCCTACCTCGTAAAATGAGAAATCACTACACTAGCGGTAGAAAAGTACCTCGGAAGGGAAAGCCCTGTACTCTACAAGACAAGACCCCACGGCACGCAAACCGACACACGTGTCACGGCACGAGAAGACCGAAACTCAACAGTCGAACCGCCAAAACCTGAATGTCGGGAACACACGACTGACAGCCTGACACTCCGTACTCGACAGGAGTACCACCCACTAGAAGCACAGCCGGTAGCGTCCCCTGACGTCTTACACCGCACCGCAGGTGAGCCGCCTGACGTGGTAGGTCCTACCCGAGGCGCAAACACCGTACAAGTAACCACAAACAAGTAACTAGTTGGGGTCACGCCCGTCGATGTGGGTCCAACCGCCCCCAACCACGTATGCACACACAGACCTTGCGTCACTAGGTCTGGTCCTCTGACCGGTTTTCCCCCGTAGCCGGACTCTGGCTACCGACGAGGGGTCTACGGTAACCGGTCCACAAACCGTCTCGAAAGGTGGGTGCCCGTACACCACTCCCAGGTGAGACCAGCACCTCGTACTGGTGGGCTACGACTAGTGGAGGGTCACTGAAGGAGTAGACTCTCGAGTCAACGGAAAACGACGTCCGAGCCCGACAACGTGTGGGAATCACCCCAAGCACTAGCTCCGTCAACGGGGCCACGGTCGGAGAAAAACGGACGCACCGCCCACGGCCAAACTCATGACCAAGGCAAACGGAACCTCCGGGCACCAAAGGCACGGTCACGGAACTCCACGGGGTGCCCGGGACGCACACACGGCCCAAGGGAAACACCCAACAACAGCCAGATCATGCTAGGGATACCTAGCGCGACACGGAAGAACGCGCTAGGGCCTCCCAGCGCGACAAGGGACATCGCGCTAGGGCCTCCTAGCGCGACAAGGCATGTCGCGCTAGGGACGGCTAGCGCGACACGACAGATCGCGCTAGGGATGCCTAGCGCGACAAGGCTGATCGCGCTAGGACCCCATAGCGCGACAGGAACCGCCTCCTGTTCATCTTCTCCGATGAACGCGCTCGATCGGGGCAGCGCGACCTCCAAGAACGCGCTACTGGAGTATAGCGCGTTCTCAGTCCGCGGCCGAAAACGGTAAAAACGCCCAAAAATTCTAACCACGCCCCTATGCCTCCATAGGAGAGGGGGAAAACAAGGGGGAAGACCCCTGGGGACCCCTAGCATGATCTTAGGCCATCAAAACACGAATCCATGCATCAAATCCATAGATCGGGCGAGCTCTCCCCAAATCATGGAAAAACCCAAAAACACTCAAACGATCCCCTCTCGGCCTCCCCGCGGCCTATAAATCGCGGAAAAGATCGGCATGAGGCTAAGGAACGTCTCCCTACCTCAATGGAGCGAATGCTCCGTCGAATCAACCACGGATCGCGAAGAACGCTTTAAACTTCACGAACTCCCCACGCTTCCCACGCACGCCGCACGCCCACGAGCTCGCCTCGCCGCTGCCCACACGTCCGGGCCGTCGCCCGGCCGCCGTCCATAGCCGGAGAGGGGTTCGCCGCGCCCGAATGGGAGAGAGGGAGAGGAGGGGTGCGGTCACGGTTAGGGGAAGGAAGGAGGAAGAAGAAAAAGAAAGAGAAATGAGAAAAGAAAAAGAATTAGGGCTTTATAGAAAATCCGAATTTTCGGAAAAATATCGAAAAATAGAAAAATACATTTCCGGAATCCTCGGAACGCACCGATCGCAACGGTACCACTCGTGCCCGGGTGAACCGCCCGGTTCGCCCGCAGCGAGCTTCCGAAGGAAAAGCCGAAACACACACCGGAAATCGGAAAACACACGCGGAAAAGCCGCGGAACACCTCCGGGCCTCCGAAACGACTCCGGATCGCGCCGATCCGAGCACGAAAGATGTCCGAAACGAAATTTCGGACACAACGGAGCTGGACGCTCCGCGAACCAGATCCAGGACCCACGAAGAAGGATCCGAAAGGTCCGGGATATTACAGTTTGAGCGACGCCCCTATGGGGGGCGCAGTTTAAAAACAATTTTTGAGCTAAATTATAATTCTGGAAAATGATGAATTGATGACCATCCCTATGGTCGTTGCTTAATGAATTGACGCCCCTGTGGGGGGCGTTGTTTTTCTGGGGTTTCGAACTAATTACCATGAGAAATAAAATAAACAGAGGCATATGTGTTTTAAATAAATGAAATGGCATGGAAATTAACAGCGAGATGAATAAACATGATAAAATTTTAAAAATAACGACATGCTGCAGGGCGTGATTTCATGCATTAATCATTTTTCAGAAAATAAAATAATTAAATTGACGGCTCAGGTTGGGGCGTTGTTTTAATTGACGACACCCCTGCGGGCGTCATTTTTCTGAGTCACTGTTTTTCCAACCGAGGGCTATAGAAACGATGAAAAATGGAATAAAATGAAAATGAAATTAAAAATAGAGGGTTTGGGGGCCTACCTTGCGTCGTTCGGGCACGATCAACCCTCCCCGGATGATTTGCCTTGGTTGCCGTGGCCGTCGGGGTTGGCCGGGTCGTGGGACAACCGCCGCCGCCGCCGGTGGTTGCTCTCCTTCTCCTTCCTCTCCTAGTTCTTCTTCCCCTCCTTCTTCATCTCCTTCTTCTTCCTCATCATCCTCCTCTTCGTCTTCATCATCTTCATCTTCTTCTTCTCCATCTTCCCTTTCTTCTTCATTGGTTTCCTCTTCGTGCTCCGCTGTCGGTGCTTCCTCGACCGCCGCGGGAGGAACTTCCTCCACGGCATGATCGCCTTCCAAATCCACGACCTCGGGGGCGTTCACCCTTTGGCGTTTCTGTGCGCCGCCCGCCATGGGAACGAGGGAATAGGGAGAGTGAGAATGAGATAGTTAGAGTGGAGGGAGAATGGGGTTTTCGGTTAGGGTTTGCAGAAGAGAGAGGGAAAGAAATGAACGAAAGAGGAAGAAGAAGAAAGGGAAAAGGGTTTTAACGGTCAAAAAGTAATGACGCCCTAATGGAAGTCGTCATTTTATCAATTGACGGTCTGAGGAAAGGCGTGATTTCAAGATATGACGACATGAGCTGAGGCGTCGTTTAATCTTGCATGGGAACTCATAACCGGCGTCAGGTGCATTGATGGGAAAGTGATTGATATGATTGATCGTCATTATTACTTTTGTAATTGACGGCGGTGTTGGTAGGCGTCCGTTTATTAATACACGACATACATGAAGGCGTTAGTTATATAAAGATTAAGGAATTGTTTTGAAAATAATTTGAAGAATTTGAACCGATTAACGCCTTACTTGGAGACGCGAATTGAGAGACGCTTGTCGCTGAGGGCGTCAATTGTGATTTTTGAATTGTTTTAAGGAATTGATTTAATGACAATTGACGACATCATCCTAGGCGTTATTTAACCCTTTATGAAGGCGCTGCTCAGGACAGAGAACCCGAAGCTCATTTTATCAGACAGAATTACATGAATTAGAAGAGATAATCATAAAAACTCATTGTTTTGGCTCAAAATAAGAAGAGAATCTTTATTTCATTAAGGAAAAAACATGATTACATTTATTGAGCCATCATAGGCCTTATCTTCCTAAGAGCCAGTACATAAGATTTGAATTTGTCTTCTTCTTCTCCTACATGTGTCTTGGACTTTTGGAGTAGTCCAACCTTCCATTGAGCCATTATTGTCTTGATCTCCTCTTGATCTCCACTTGAGCATAATTCCCTTCTTTTGAGTGGAGGTAGATGAGAAGGTTCTTCAAAGAGGTGCCGAGGTAGCCCGAGTTGTGGGAGGCACCGGTGTGCATTGTAGAGGACAAAATCGCTCCCACCGATCAACCGAAGCTCTATGCCGGGAGAAAGCCTTGAGCGAAGTTCTTGGGTCTTGAGGAACCCCGATGTGCAAGTAAAACCACTCTTAGGCATGGTCTTGAAGTAGTCTCTCAAATCTCCTCTTTTCTTTAGCTTAGGAACCCGATTGATTACTCTCTCACATAAACCCAAAGAATCCGTCATGTACCGGAGGGGGCTCTTGGAAAAGATTTTGGAGGCCGCTTGGGTTGCTTGGCAAGGATCAAATTTGAAGTGGAGATCTACCCAACAAGATAGAAGAAGCATAGACCCGTAGAGGGGCCGTCCCATTGAAGCCGAGGTAAGTCCATTGTATAGGTTGGCTAGTACCGCCGGACCTATTCTTTTTCCTTCCCACATGCTAGCAATGGCACTTAAGTGGTGTTCTTCTAGATGGTCTTCCGTTGAAGGGAAGAGTAGAGCTCCCGCTATGCATATAATGAACCCCTTCATTACTCTCTCCAATAAGCCTTCATCTTCTTGGGCCTTGTCCATGTTCTTGAACACCCATGAAGCTAGTTTCAAAAGATTGATTCCTTTATGGGCTTTAATTTGATTCACTAAATTTGGGCTTTGAATAAGGCTAGTGAGTATGTCATGATCTTTTATTGGCTTAGTCATGTGAGCCATCTTTGATTCCTCTCCTTGCTTCATTTTTCTTAGCCCTAGGAGCATCTCTACTTCCTCTAGGAGTATGGTAGCTTCAAAGGTTGGAAAGAGGAATGTGTGGGTATGGAGGTGCCATAGTTCTATGAGAGCTCCAATTGAGGCCCAATCTAGGTGAATATCATTGTAATGGGTAGCATGGGTTATAAGGCCAAGAAGATGCCACCTTGAGAGAAAATATTTCATGTCTAGTGAGAGTTTGGAGAGTAGTAAAGGAAGCCATTTAATCTTCAAAAATCTCCTTGGTCCTGGAACATTTGGGTAATCCTGAGAACATAAAAAGAAAGAAAAGAGAAAGGAAAGAAGAAGAATACAATCAGGAATTTTGAAAAGGAAGAAAGAAAAGAAACGAAAGCTTTTAATAATCAAAACACTTACTTGGTCTTTGGCAGTTCTCCCACTGATATGGCTGGGAACTTCACAGATCCTGGGAAAACTCATCTTAGGCTTTTTAGAAAGCCTTTGCATATGCATCATCTTGTTCATCTTCCTGCTAGTTGTTCTGCGAGTTCTTTTGCTAGCTATCTGCTTTGCTTTGGTTCTCTGTTTGCTCAATTGATTGATGTGCTTAGAAGACAAACAGTTGCCCCCTTTTATAATGTTTTGAATGCTAACAAGTATCACGGTTTGTGTCTGAATAGAATGAGTTGCCGGAAGCTCAATTCCAAGCAAGAAACGAAAACAGTTAATTGACGACGCGCCCTTTGGCGTCATTTATGAAATTGACGACATGATAATAGTCGTCATTTATTTAGCGCCTCCATGGAGGGCGTCATTTGCACTCCAATTCCTAATCAAACGCTTATTGTAAATAACGTCCCAATGGCCGTCGTCATTGTAGACACACTAAAATTGACATCATTTTGAGCATATCTCCTATCGCACTGTGATGCCCCATTTGACCCTCAAATCGACTTATTTGAGTGATTTTCCTCCTTTTTATTGAATATCCAACTTCCCCAAGCTTTCCACATGTTTTTCCATTTTTCTCCAGTTTTTTCTGAGCCATTTCTCCATTTTTTCGGGCCTTAAATCAAATGGGGGAAGGGACCCGGGCGTCATTTAAGTAACGCCCCGTCAGGGGGCGTCATTTCTTTAATTAGCGACCGTCTGTTCGGTCGTCAATTCTTGTTCAATTCCGAACTCCAGAAGCACCCCTTCCTTTCCTCACTTACACTCCTTTTTCACTTGGGAAAGAGTTCCTATGGCTTCCTAATATTGAAAGGACACTTGGAGGAAGGATCCCCCTTTCCATCCTACCAAAACTAAGTTTTCTAATTTATTATGGAATTAATTCTGAATTTCCCTTCTTTCCTCATTTAACCTCCTTTTCCACTTGGGAAAGGGTTCCTATGACTTTCCAAGGTTGAAGGGACACTTGCCTAATGCTTATCTCTTCCAAATTCCAACTAAAACATGTTTTCTTATTTTCTCTTGATTTAATTCCGAATTTCACTTCCTTTCCTCATTTAATCTCTTTTTCCACTTGGGAAAGGGTTCATATGACTTTCCAAGGTTGAAGGGACACTTGCCTAAGGTTTATCTCTTCCAAATCTAACTAAAACATGTTTTCTTATTTTCTCTTGGATTTAATTCCGAATTTCACTTCCTTTCCTCATTTAATCTCTTTTTTCCACTTGGGAAAGGGTTCCTATGACTTTCCAAGGTTGAAGGGACACTTGCCTAATGTTTATCTCTTCCAAATTCCAACTAAAACATGTTTTCTTATTTTCTCTTGATTTAATTCCGAATTTCACTTCCTTTCCTCATTTAATCTCTTTTTCCACTTAGGAAAGGGTTCCTATGACTTTCCAAGGTTGAAGGGACACTTGCCTAATGTTTATCTCATTCCAAATCCCACTAAAACATGTTTTCCTAATTTCTCTTGGAATTAATTTCGAATTTTAACCCTATAAATAGGACTCCTCTCTCCCTTGTGTTAAGAGATCAAGATCAATTCAAGGGGAGGTGCTGCCGGACCAAAGGCTCAAGGAGGAAGACTCCCATGCACCTAAAAGCTTCATCCACGGAGTTCTTCTTCCTCTATTGAAGATTTGAAACCTCTACATCCACAGAGTTCTTCTTCCTCTATTGAAGATTTGGAGCCTCTACATCCATGGAATTCTACATCCTCTTCTTCCTCTATTGAAGATCTTGAAGCCAATTGGAGAAACCACTAAGCTTTCCCCCTCCTATCTCTTATTTTTCTTTAGTTAATTGCATGCATCATTATTCCATCTCTTCCTTTTATTTCTTTTTATCTCCATGTTGAGATCTCCTTAGTGCAACACTTGCACACCTCCCTATTTGCATATCATTCATCATATCTCCCATACCCTTTTGCATAGGGGTTTAAAGGCCAAACACCAATAAGGTGTGTTCATATCCATGCTTTCTATGTCCATATTTACATTTGGATTTGATGCTACACATCTTGGTTTCTAATCCATGTTTGTTTATTGGTGTTTGTTAATTTTGCAAGGGTAATCAATCAAGGAAAACTCTCTTCATCGGCCGGCCGATAGAAAGAGAAGGTGCACTCACAATCTCCCCCACATTTAAGGTATTTATATCGCGATCCCTCCATTGATTATTTGTTATATCCTTTGAGGCCCTCGCGTCTCTGGCGATCACATTCCCCTTAGCATCCTCGCATGCTCCCCTTTTCTCCCTCTTTTCCCATTCTTCTTCTATTCATTTTTTCTTTTTCCCTTTTAATTGTTCTAAGTGGATTTCTTAGAATCTACAAATTGGCGATCACGGTGGGACCACCATTGTTTTTCTTTGATTACCCTTCCCCCTTTGCACCCTCGGTGCAACTCCCTTTGTGCTCCACATAGCACTTTCCTTTTTGTTTTATCACTTATGCATCGCGTGCACATCCCCCTCCCCTTATGTGATTGCTAACTTGTTGGTTTTTGAAAAATTCCACTTTCTTATCTCTCCATCTTTTATAAAAAAATTTTTTGGATGCCATGCTTCATATTATGTTGATTGCTATGATTTGTATGGCCATGTGAGTGTTTTACCTTATCTTTCTTTGGTTTGGCTCATATCATGGTTCATACTTTCTTTTCTTTGTCTTTTGCATTAGGACTTGCATTTAGGGCATTTGGCTTGGGAGACCTCCTCTCTCTATATTAGGATTTCACACACCCCCTTGGTGAAGGAAGGACCCTCCATTGAGCATTCCGTCTCTTTGGATTGGAAATTCCTAAACCAAGCCTCCATAAGTCCCCGCACCCGTGGATTCCCTCACGGACGCCGGGCAGGTTGTACCCTTGAAGTTCCCGAGTTTAGTTGGCCTATACGTGGTGAGAGAGTGTTCCTAGTTGGCATTGAAGTAATCATATTGAAACTAGGTTCCTCCCTCGTGTGAATCATTCCAAATCTTTGTAAAAAATCATTAATTCACCAAGGTTCAAACATAAAAAAAAATCAAGGTAACCATTCCAACTTGTGTGCTTCTTTGCAAATTATTTGCACATTAAATTGCTTACATAATGGCTTACTTTGATAGACAAAACAACATGTTCAATTCAATTAATGTTCATGAGGGTGATCAACCTAGCACATCTTATTCCCCTCAATTCCAACATGTTCAACATAATTCTCACCATAATTCTTTCAAAGGACCACGTCCTCACTCTTATGGTGTTGCCCGACCCATGGGCAATGTCCAATCCAATGGTCTTTTAATCCAATTGCGAGCCACTATTCCCTCGGGACCGTCTCCTCCCAATGATGAGAAGGTTTCCCAAATCATTCATGCATTAGATCATCTCACCCCTCAACAGATCCAAGCCCTTAAGGCCGCCATTGAGGGTGCATCTCATTCCTCTCCTCCTCCTTCTAATCCTACACGGGTGGCCCATCACCCACCTCCCTCTTTTATTCCTACACGGGTGGCCCATCACCCATCTCCTCCTATTCATTCTACTCGGGTGGCCCATCACCCGCCTCCTTCTATTCCTCCTCCATCACGGCCCCAAGGCCCATTTATTCCTTGCAATCCGGCCCATCCGGGTTCTTCCATGGGTCGGCCCGTTAATTCTTCTCCACGGCCTTTTTATACGGCCCCTCCTCCTTCAAGGCCCTATCAACCTTCGGTTGCACAGGTCACACCCCTCCAGCAAACTCTCCTTGACAAAATCACTCTTATGGAGGAACAATTAAAGAGGGTTACGAGCCCGCGGCCCGCTCCTCCTACTCCAGTTAATTCTCTTCACGCTTTCCTGGATGACATTACCAAGATGGAGAGTGAATGGAAAGATAGGAGAGATGATTATGACTTTGGCACTTCAAGCAATCAAGAGCCGGCAATTGAAGAATCTGAAGCAATGTATGATGATGAAGCTATGCAGGCACCCCTTCCGAGTTTCCTTAACTTCCCGCTTCCTCCACTATCATTTGATGAACCCCCTGCTCAGGACGAAGCTACCATCCCTGATCCAACCCCCGTTTCCGAGACCTCTTGGTGTTACGATGATGGGTCGATACTCCAATCACCCACACCGGCGCATCTTGAGTCTCCTCCCACTCCTAACACCGCTCGCCCCGTCCGGAGTTTTCCCCGCACCAAACCTCCACCAGTTATACCTCCCCCAGTTACATCAACCTTCATATCATCACCCTCCCCTGAACCTTCCATCAAACCTCCACCAATGACACCTCCACCCATTAAACCATTAACCTTCACACCATCGGCCTCCATTGAACCCACCATTAAACCTTCCCCAATTAACATCCCACCACTTCAACCCTCCATTACCCCTTTAACCTCAAAACCCTCCACTATGCATATAACACCTATTCCACCACATAACCCTTCACCTTTACCCGTGGCTAATCCTGAGCAGGATTCACCCTTTTTTGCACTCGAGCCAATCCCAACTGCTTCCGAGCAAAGGGAGAAACTCGACGTGTTTATACCTCCGCCTCCACTTATCCTTTCTCCAACGCCTTTCATTACGCCCCCACCATTCATGGAGCCTTCCGCCTCTGCTTCACCTCCCTCTACTACTCGGAAGGGGAGTGCTTCTACAAACACTTGTGCCGAGGATGATCAAGAGCTGCGAAAGAAGAATTTGGCCATGGCCGCGCTATTCAAAATGCAAGAGTTCATTTGCCGGATGCCAATCCGGGTTATTGTGCCAGGCATGATTGAAGAGGCCAAGTCACCGTCATGCCAAGCACTGATGCTGTGTAAGGGCCGGGCAGGGCACCCTCTGTTCCAACTTCCAAATCTTGAACCCCCGGGCAACATGATGCTTCTGAGCCCTACTTTCCAACTCCCTCACACCATTACTTTTCACCCTCCAAGGGAGTTGTCGTTTACTATTGAAGCTTCGTCATGGGCTTGTATTTCATCCATTAGGCCATTTGGCTGTATTCTTTCACTGCCGTGGAGGGGCAGTTATCTTGGTGCCGAAAGGCCTTCCGCTATTTCATCCACCTTCTTGTCTATCACATCTTTTCCATGGGCCATTCCCAGGGTTAGGAGGAGGATCTCGTCCTCTCGCCCTTCATATTCTCCATATTCTTTGCATCTCATTGCATTCGCGCATTCATTGCATTCATCGCATCCATCCCATTGCATGCATTTGCACCTCCTGCTTCCCGGGTTTCCAAACCCGTATCTTCCCCGCCTTCCGGCACCTCCGGATATTCCGCACTTCCCATCTTATTCATCTTCATCTTTTTATCCACTATCCCTGGGGCATCGCGTCCCTTTTCCTGCTATCTCCCTGGAACCTCCAGGAATTTTATCCCTCCTCTTTGGGCATCGCGCCCCTTTTCATCTTCTTCCTCCGGAACCTCCGGACTTTCCCCTCGGGCATCGCGCCCCTTTCCATTCTCCTCCTCCGGAACCTCCGGACCTTTCTCTCGGGCATCGCGCCCCTTTCCACTTTCCTCCTCCGGAACCTCCGGACTTTCCCCTCGGGCATCGCGCCCCTTTTCATCTTCTTCCTCCGGAACCTCCGGACTTTCCCCTCGGGCATCGCGCCCCTTTCCATTCTCCTCCTCCGGAACCTCCGGACCTTTCTCTCGGGCATCGCGCCCCTTTCCACCTTCCTCCTCCGGAACCTCCAGATTTTCCCCTTGGGCATCGCGCCCCTTCTCATTTGCTACCTTCGGAACCTCCGGATTTTCCTCCTGATCCTCCTTCATTCCTCTCTCTTGGGTATCGCGCCCCTTTCTATATTCTTCCTCCGGAACCTCCGGATCCTCCACCTGATTGTCTCCATCTTTTCCCCGGGCATCGTGCCCCTTTCCATTTGCTTCCTCTGGAACCTCCGAATTCTCCGTCTTATTCTCTCTATCATCTTCCAGGGCATCGTGACCCTCCTGATTTCATTCCCCCGGAACCTCCGGACCCTCCATCTTTCTTCCGATTCATCTTTCTACTCCTCCGGGACATCACATCCTTCATTTTCTTCTTCCTTTTCCATCATCTTTTTCCCTATTTCTCCCCAGGGCATCGCATCCCTTCTTTCAATATTCCTCCGGAGCCTCCGGATTCCTCCTATCATGATTCTCCTCCTCTGCCTCCGGACCCTCCGGATCCACCTCTTTCCATCTACCAATTTCTTCTTCTGATTCCTCCTAATTCTGGGTCTGACCCAACTTCTTCCACATCCACTGCCTTGGGCATCTGCCCTTTCTCCCATTGCTTCCGAGGCTTTAGTCCTCACCCCTCTTCTTGATTTTCCGCTTCTTCTGTAGACTGTTCCATGTGATCAGGGTCTCCGCGCCTTAGTGAGGGAGTTCTAGCCCTCGCCTCTTTTCCTTTTCTCCTTATTCGTCTGAGTCTGGTTTGAGCACCACTCATTCTTGTTAAGCCACTCCCAAAATCTTTTGCTTCCAATCCTTTTGACTGCCAAAGAGGACAAATCCCATGATGATCAACCTCGCCTCTGACAGCTGCTTCTACAAAGGTTGCAAGGTAACATATTGGCGTAAGTACGCATTTTAATGATATCATTTTCTCATTACTTCACACATGATTTTCAAAATCAAGTGCTTCTTAACGAGATTAAGAGTGGTGTTTTAAACCTTTATCTTAAGCTTTTGTTTAATTGAAATCATTCTCAAAAGAGTCCTTTAGGCTTATTTTTTTTGCAGCACCTCTGGTTAATAAAAACCCGTGCTGGGAATTCAACATTCTTTCCCCGCTTGTTAAGAGTAACCCTTAGCTGGGCATTCCACACACTTCACGGCGTCCTTAGCCGGCTCCTTTGGTTAAACACCGTTGCTACCTTGGCCATGCCATGAGTATATCTGAAAGTCTTTTCTCTTCTTTACTCGGCCGCATGCAGGGGCAAGAGGTTGACGGATGAGATGACCAACCTTGGTAATCCCCAATACGAGAGGAGTCTCAAATAGGGGCAGTCTTGACCCAAATTAAATGAGTTTTCATGATATACATTTCGCCAAAAGGGCTATTATGAAAATCAAGTCAAAATTTCGATAAAAGCAAAAGTATGAATTATGGCATGTCAAGAGTGGCAAAGTCCCCGCAGGGAAAACCCTGGTCGTATGCATGTCAAGGGTCTAAAAATTAAAGGCACAAAGCCCCGGCACAACAGACTACCTCTTTGAAGGGAACACCTTGGAAGGAATTCAAGTCCCGATATCTCCCATCCTGCACAAAGTTTATCCTCAATTATTCTTCTCTTCTCCCTCCAAGACCGAATGTTTCTCGGGTATGGCCTTGGTAGGGGCACCGTTGATCAAAGACGGTCGGTTATAGGATGCCACTTTCAATGCACGTCCAGCTTTGGGCAGTTTTTAGCGAAAAGGGAAGGAACAAGGACCCCTAGCCAGTGGTTCAAAACACCCTTTGATGCTGCATTAACATTGTCTAAGCCAAAATCAAACAAAAATTGAATATTTCCTGATCAAAATCCAACAAAAATTGAATATTTTCAAAAATTCATAAAAAATCAAAATATTTTCAAAATCCACATAAAAATTCATATATTTTTCAAAACTCATAAAAATTTGCATATTTCCAAAATCAAAAATTTGCATTGTATTTTCTGATGGTGTTTTGCAGGAACAGCTTTGCAGAGACCAAAAACACGGGATGGGTCCTCTCTCTACTTATTGCTATCAATCTATTGATTCTTTCTCGATATTTTCATGACATGCCACCAGGGGCATTTTTTTTGATTATCATCTCCCTATATCATTCTGATTATCATATCTCATGATTATTCATCTCCAAATCTTTTTTAATCAACTCCTGCTAATTTCATCTGATCACTCCGCCGATGGGCATTATATCAGATCTTGATCATTCATCTCCAAATCTTGATTAGCCAGATTGTCTCCTCATGATAAAACAACAAACAATGCTATGATTTGACTTATGCTATTCATGCCATATACATGCTATAATTGATGCTTTGATGATTGCTATGCTTAAATGCCTTCTTCATTGTTTGTTATCTTTTATATCTTGGCTAATGAATTTTTGAGCGCAGGATAAGAAGCTCTTGGTCCCGCCGACTGGGCATCATCATCAAAGTCCCACGGTGCTTGCAGCTCATTTCTCAGTTCCCATGCTTATTGATATCACCATCTCCCTGTATGCATTCTACTATATGTTACATATGTTACTAGATTATATCAAGGACCTTGTGGCTTTGGTAAATCTGGGATTTGAGTTCCCCTTCATCAAAAACAATGATGATTCCAGAGAAGTCTTAGTCACACGGATAGGCCGTTGAGCCGTCCAAGACTGGGGACGATGGTTCCCTTTTTACGAGTTGGTGCGTGGATAAACGGGCTTCGGCTTAGTATCAGCTCGCAGAATTGGTTTCTTGACCCAGTCTGGGCAG
Organism: Amorphophallus konjac; assembly: GCA_022559845.1. Lineage (NCBI taxonomy): Eukaryota > Viridiplantae > Streptophyta > Magnoliopsida > Alismatales > Araceae > Amorphophallus > Amorphophallus konjac. The sequence goes on along the minus strand of CM040126.1, from coordinate 14,278,047 downwards.
TTTAACAATATTATCCTTGATTATATTATATTTTCATTTGTTATTTTCCCTTTAGCCCAGCATGCATTCATGTAGGACTTTGAATTAACGTTGGAAAATCATTCTGATAAGCTGATATTGAGAGTTGAATTGATCTTAATCTTTCTCGATATGAGATTTTCATTGCCGAATTGGATCCTCAGTTCGTTTTATCGCTGTTTTGGGTCTTTTCTCGAGAACTCCTTGTTTGGATTTTTATCATCTTATTTTTTCAATCATTCCCCTTGATCCACCTTGGCTGCAGCACGTCCACATTGGCTGGTAACCGCTCCCCAATGGTGAAATCTACAGGTTTGTGACCTGGGGTACTTCCACCGCGCTGGAAGTTGATCATTTTATTTTATCTCCTTCGTGCACCGCGTGCACATCTCCCCTTTTATCCAAACATTGTTGATTTCGTTGGATTTCCCGAGATTTACTTCATCTCGAGCTTTTGATTTCATTCTCATCAAGTGATGTTGATTGCGTGTCTCATCACACCTTGGCATCTACTTTTCAGTTCGCTCTCACTTCATTCCATTCCATTCCATTCCATTCCATGTTGCTTCACTTCATTCTATTCTATTTCATTCCGTGTCACTCCCTTGCAAAGCAGATGCCAAGGCGGGGCAGCTGTAGACACACTAAAATTGACATCATTTTGAGCATATCTCCTATCGCACTGTGATGCCCCATTTGACCCTCAAATCGACTTATTTGAGTGATTTTCCTCCTTTTTATTGAATATCCAACTTCCCCAAGCTTTCCACATGTTTTTCCATTTTTCTCCAGTTTTTTCTGAGCCATTTCTCCATTTTTTCGGGCCTTAAATCAAATGGGGGAAGGGACCCGGGCGTCATTTAAGTAACGCCCCGTCAGGGGGCGTCATTTCTTTAATTAGCGACCGTCTGTTCGGTCGTCAATTCTTGTTCAATTCCGAACTCCAGAAGCACCCCTTCCTTTCCTCACTTACACTCCTTTTTCACTTGGGAAAGAGTTCCTATGGCTTCCTAATATTGAAAGGACACTTGGAGGAAGGATCCCCCTTTCCATCCTACCAAAACTAAGTTTTCTAATTTTTTATGGAATTAATTCCGAATTTCCCTTCTTTCCTCATTTAACCTCCTTTTCCACTTGGGAAAGGGTTCCTATGACTTTCCAAGGTTGAAGGGACACTTGCCTAATGCTTATCTCTTCCAAATTCCAACTAAAACATGTTTTCTTATTTTCTCTTGATTTAATTCCGAATTTCACTTCCTTTCCTCATTTAATCTCTTTTTCCACTTGGGAAAGGGTTCATATGACTTTCCAAGGTTGAAGGGACACTTGCCTAAGGTTTATCTCTTCCAAATCTAACTAAAACATGTTTTCTTATTTTCTCTTGGATTTAATTCCGAATTTCACTTCCTTTCCTCATTTAATCTCTTTTTCCACTTGGGAAAGGGTTCCTATGACTTTCCAAGGTTGAAGGGACACTTGCCTAATGTTTATCTCTTCCAAATTCCAACTAAAACATGTTTTCTTATTTTCTCTTGATTTAATTCCGAATTTCACTTCCTTTCCTCATTTAATCTCTTTTTCCACTTAGGAAAGGGTTCCTATGACTTTCCAAGGTTGAAGGGACACTTGCCTAATGTTTATCTCATTCCAAATCCCACTAAAACATGTTTTCCTAATTTCTCTTGGAATTAATTTCGAATTTCAACCCTATAAATAGGACTCCTCTCTCCCTTGTGTTAAGAGATCAAGATCAATTCAAGGGGAGGTGCTGCCGGACCAAAGGCTCAAGGAGGAAGACTCCCATGCACCTAAAAGCTTCATCCACGGAGTTCTTCTTCCTCTATTGAAGATTTGAAACCTCTACATCCACAGAGTTCTTCTTCCTCTATTGAAGATTTGGAGCCTCTACATCCATGGAATTCTACATCCTCTTCTTCCTCTATTGAAGATCTTGAAGCCAATTGGAGAAACCACTAAGCTTTCCCCCTCCTATCTCTTATTTTTCTTTAGTTAATTGCATGCATCATTATTCCATCTCTTCCTTTTATTTCTTTTTATCTCCATGTTGAGATCTCCTTAGTGCAACACTTGCACACCTCCCTATTTGCATATCATTCATCATATCTCCCATACCCTTTTGCATAGGGGTTTAAAGGCCAAACACCAATAAGGTGTGTTCATATCCATGCTTTCTATGTCCATATTTACATTTGGATTTGATGCTACACATCTTGGTTTCTAATCCATGTTTGTTTATTGGTGTTTGTTAATTTTGTAAGGGTAATCAATCAAGGAAAACTCTCTTCATCGGCCGGCCGATAGAAAGAGAAGGTGCACTCACAATCTCCCCCACATTTAAGGTATTTATATCGCGATCCCTCCATTGATTATTTGTTATATCCTTTGAGGCCCTCGCGTCTCTGGCGATCACATTCCCCTTAGCATCCTCGCATGCTCCCCTTTTCTCCCTCTTTTCCCATTCTTCTTCTATTCATTTTTTCTTTTTCCCTTTTAATTGTTCTAAGTGGATTTCTTAGAATCTACAGTCATTTCTAATTTTGACGCCACTTTCCAGAGTCGTCATTTCTTCAGTTTATAGCATTTTTGCTTATTCATGAACTTAAGTGTTGTTGTATCATGATGGAATTATTTATATTAAGCACTTATGATCATATTGTGAACTGTCTTGAGCTTATAATTCTTTTGATGAGCTAATGAGCTTTGAAGTGCAGAAGTGCAGGTTATGCAAGTCTAGAAATGCTCGGATTGGTAACATCACTTCACTCCTTGTATCGCTCATGTATGCATTGATTACTATATGATATCTACGCTATTATTACATATCAAGGACCTTGTGGTTCTGATGAACCTGGAATTTGAGTTCCCCTTCATCAAAAATAGTGATAATTCCAGGAGAGTCTTGATCACACGGATAGGCCGTTGAGTCATCTAAGATTTGGGATGATGGTTCCACTTTCTGAGTTGATACGTGAAAAAACGGGCTTCGGCTTAGTGTCAGCTTAGAGATCTAGATTATTGACCAAATCTAGATGGTTTAGCAATATTATCCTTGATTATTTTCTATATTTTTAGTTTGTTTTAATTTTTATTTTAGCCCAGCATGCATCATGTAGGACTTTGAGCTTAATGTTGAAAATCTTCATATTACGCCAATAATGAAGGTCACTCGCTCTTAATTGAGTTGACATGAGATATTCTAGTCCAAATCAAGTACTTTATTCTCCTTGAAGCCGCTCAGGCTGGTTCCTGGAAAAGTATTCATTTACTGGGTCTTTATCTCAATTCACATTATTTCCCTGCAAACCCACCTTGGTTGTAGCACGTCCACATTGGCTGGTAATCGCTCTCCAATGGTGTCTTCCCTTCCGTACCCTCGTGCACCTTTTAATCCATTTAGTTTAGTCCCTTCAGTCCAGCTGATTAATGCTTTCTTGTAATCATTCGGAGTGGTTTCATTCAGAGTTTTGGAAAGATTTCCAACGCTTAGTGTCGAAGGCGTGTCACATCACACATTGGCATCTACTTATCAGTTCGTTCCACTTCATTTCACTTGTTTCACTTTCGTTTCATTCCGTCTCACTCCCTTGCAAAGCAGACGCCAAGGCGGGGCAGCTGTAGACACGCTAAAATCGATGCTATGTTGAGTAAATCTCATGTCACCATGTGACGCCCCAAAGTGGGCTTCAATATTGGCTCAATATGAAGTTTTTCTATTTTTATGTGTTAATTGTGGTTTCTTGGCATTTTCTTTGATAATTGGAATTAACGCCTTGACAAGGGGCGTCATTTAATTGACGGCCAAGGTAGGGGCGTGTTTTAATAGATGGACGACTGCACTTAGAGGCGTTGATTTCTGGATTTTTACGAATCCTAAACAAAAAGAAAAATCAAAGAATTGACGTCCCTATGATGGGCGTTTATTATTTAACGCCCATATCAGAAGGCTTCATTTCAGAATTTTTAATAAGGAAAGTCTTTTGTTGCCATAATTAAATCCAGGAATTGACGGCTGAATGCACGTCGTCATTTTAATTAACGCCTTTAGTGATGTCGTCATTTATAATTGACGCCCTTTGAGAGGTCGTCATTTCCATGTCAGTTTCCCTCTTCGCCTGCTTATTTCCAGTAATGATCCCTTCCCCATTTTACACATTGTGTTTGATTGGGAAGAGGGTTTCTTATTGGAGGTACATTACCTTGTTTTGATCCTATTATCACAAGGATTTTTGGGTTATAAATACCCCTGATGTTCTTATCTCTCGCGCGTGCATATAAAGGCAGTGCAAGAACGATACATAACAGAGAGAACCACTGTGAGAGTTTGTTTTTAACAGGGAGAAGAGAGTTTCTGTTTTGCAGGAGTTATTTTTAAGTAATCTTTCTCTTTCCTGGCGTTGATTCTTCTCTCCCACGGTGGCTATCATCATCATCTGCTGCTCAGCTCTTTGGTTTCTTCTCCCAATACTGTTGCACGCACAGCAGCGAGGAGCTCTTGCCTTCAATCCCTTTTATTAACATCAGCATCTTCATCTTATTCTTTCTAGCTATTTTGCTAGAAGACATTGCCACTTTCACATCATATCTTGCTGCATATATCATTGCATTCATATCTCCATACCTTTGTCACTCCTTCTAAGGGGTTTAAAAAAATAAAACACACAAGGTGTGTTCATGTTTCATTTGATCGATTTCATACTTTTAGAGCATTGATACTACACCTTTTGGCTAATCCATTCTTTTCATTTGGTTTTGTGTGTTCTTACAAGGTAATCAAGCTAAGAACCCCCTTCATCGGCCGGCCGGTAGAAGGAGGAAGGAAAAGTCCACAATCTCTCAATACAAGGTATATGCGATCACTTTATTCTTCTTGAGGTAACCCCTCTTGCGATCACACTCCTCATTAGCATCCCACGTGCTTTTATTTTTTTCTTTTCTTTAGTGGATTTTCCATAATCTACAACTCCTGGGCAAGCCCCAGGGTCCTCATGACTAGCCTGAGCCGCAGTGGCTCGATCTTGTTCAGGCAGTGGACCCACAGGCCCCACCCGAAACGAGGTCGGCCCGCTACAACCCAAGGCTGGCCAGCATCGGCCATGCCCAGGTAAGGCCTCCATGCCACCTGCATCACCATACATGCATCATATCAGTCCCCACTCTAGTAAACAAAATGCACAAAAAAATAAAATCATATACATCATACCATGGCCTCAGGGTACTCGGTCAGCTCACGTCAAAGCGACGTCAGCTGGTAGCTGCGCGGTGCCGCAGTCGTGACCGGCCTCCACCGCCGCGCTAAGGGTACGGCTATCCGGTTCCATTGCCTCGCTCTACCCATCGGGGGGTAGTAATAACTCCATACCTGCATCCATTATACATCATTAGTACCAATAATTGCATGACTGTAAACTAGTAATCATCGTAAAATACACAAATAAAATGTTTACCTAGAGAAAAGGCGCGAAGCCGCCGACTGTCGTCTCCTTCTCTACCCCCTGAGAAAGATCAGCAATCAAGTGGGCGAGTAGGGCTGCTCCCCACGCGTAGTGCCCCACTCGGTCTAGGTCCGCCAGGATCCCAAGGAAACGACAGTGGATGTCGTCCCCCTTCGTCCCCAGCAGAAGGCGGCCCAGTAGGAAGAAGAGGAACCTCTGAAGGTCCAGGTCCGCCCGCTCTCGGTCACCCGCGTCCTGGCTAAAAGCCCTCCGGGCTACCTCCTTTAGCCGCGCCAGGAACTCTGCTCCGCTCTCACTGACGTGCTGACGCGAGTCCACAAATCCGAGCGCCTCCACGATGTCTACCCGACCGACTGTCCTGCTGTCCCTGTCAGTCGCGCTCGTCTCCAGCCCTAACAGCTCCAGGGCACTCTCTGTGTAGTCGGGGTAAGTGACCCCACTGACGGCCTCCTCGTCCACCCGTAGCCCGGTGATCCGGACTATATTCTCCAGCGCGGCACCATATGGCCCCAGGGCATCAGGAACGCTCGACTTGGTGCGTGCCAACGCTCCCTCAACGCCTGGACGAGGGGCAGGTCGAGCTGGAAGGGCTCAATCCGCAAGAACGCCCCGAACCCCATGGCATCCACTCGGGCCCTCTGGAAGTCCGACAGCCCTCGATACGTCGCCACTACCAGGAACCAGCTGATCCGGCTCCTCATCACACCCTGCAAACCACAAAAAAAATAAAAACAAGAGATTACATCAGAGCCACAAATAAAGAACAACACAATATATATATATATATATATATATATATATATATATATATATATATATATATAAAATAATAATAATAATAAATGCGTCAAAACTCATTGACGCCTCAATAAATTCTTTTTTTTTCTAAAAAAAAACTAAACGCGTCAAACATCATTGACGCCTCAATAAATTCTTTTTTATATATGTATATATTCTAAAAATAATAATAATAAAATATATAGACGCGTCAAAGTATTTTGAGGCCTCAATATTTTTAAATATTATTAATATTATTATTTCGTATATATATATATATATATATATATATAAATTGAGGCATCCACTGACCTGGACGCCTCAATCATCCCACCTCCACCTCCGTCCAAACCCCGTTTCCCGCCCCATTTTCCGCATAAAATCACAAAATAATGCAAAAAAAGAAGTTCTAGGCGGCTTACCGAGTCATGCTCTTCCTCTTCCACTCCAACGGGCCCCTCAAGGCCCTCCACGGCCAAGGGAAGCACCTCCTCTTCCACGGCGGCCTCCTCCTCCGCGGCAGCCTCCTCCGTGCGATCTCGAGATCTCCTCGGACGGCGGGCAACTCGTTTCCGCTTCTCTCCACCTTGGCTTGGCCTCCCGTGCTCCATCAGGGATCAATAATAGGTTATTTAGATGCGAATGGAAAGGGAGAGAGTCTTAGGAGAGAGGGGGGGTCGTTTGAATGAATAAGGAATGAGAAAAGGCCGCGTGGGCGGCCTTTTAAATCAAAAATTCAAAAATTGGACGTGTCCAGGCGCCTGGACGCGTCAACAAAATATTTTAAAAAATATAAAATTAAAAATAAATATATTTGACGCGTCGAGGCCCCTGGACGCGTCAAGTAAAACATAGTAATAATAAATAAATAAAAATAAAAAAGAAGAGGTCGTCGAAAAAAATGATAATAATAAAATATGGACGCGTCCACAATATTAGACGCGCCCATTACAAATAATAATAATAATAAATAATAAAAAAATATAAACGCGTCTAGGTATCTGGACGCATCAAAAAAATATCAACAAAAATCAACAAAAATAATAATAACAAAAAAGTCATAAAAAGAAAAAAGAGAAAGAAAGCATTTGCACACAATAACTTCGCATTTATTTCATTAAAATAGTAAAGTGAATTACATCAGGGGCTTAGACACTTCAGGCCTTAACTTTCCCAGTTCGGTTACATAAGTCCTCCACAGCTCGCGTTCTTCCTCTACATACACTAATGCCTTTCCCGGAATGCTCGTCTTCTACGACACTTTGATGGCCTTCACCCCCTTTACATCATCTTCCTCGCACAACTCTCTCTTCCTTAGAGGAGCAGTGCTCGATAACGGCGGGAACGAATGGCGGGGAAGGCCAATTTGAATACAACACCGATGCGCATTGTAAAGAACAAACTCAGTCGCGCCAATAACTTGGAGTTCAGCTTCGGGGGAAGACCTCGTAAGGAGTTCGCGCGGGAGTAGACATGCCGGTGCACAAGTGAAGAAGCCTTGTGTTATAGTTCTGAAGTGAGACCTCCAGTCTTCGCGCTTCTTCAGCCACGGAACGCGATTCACTATGTGACCACCAAAGCCTAACACATCGGCTATGTGAAAAGGGGGCTTTGTTGAAAGATCCTCGAGGCAGTGGGCATCCCCTCACGGTGATCAAATTTGAAATGTAAATCAACCCAGCAATTCAGAAGAAGCACGCAACCAAAAGGAGGCTTACCCATGTTGGAAGCAGTAAGGCCACTGTAGAGGTAAGCAAGAAGACATGTCCCACCCTTTTGCCATAGCACTCAGCTGATCTTCCTCCACTATGTTGTCGGTATGAGGGAATAAGAGAGCACCCGTCAAACAGATTGTGAATCCCTTCATAATTTCTTCCAAACGATCATCGTCTGGCGATCCTCTCAGGGCATCCGTGACCCATTCCGCGAGCTTCTGCAAGTTGACTCCCTTCTGAGTCTGGACATCTCTAACGGCAACATACGGCATGAAGCTTCCAAGGACATCCTTGGAAGTCACCTTCTTCAGCATCGGCATGATCTTTATCTTTCCATCCCTTTTGAATCTTTTTAACCCAAGCAGGAGTTCCACCTCCTCAAGAAGGATAGTCACCTCGAAAGTGGGGAAAATGAAAGTGTGAGTCTGAGGATGCCAGATCTCCACCAGCGCGCCCATAGCTGCCCAGTCCATGCGAATCTTTTCGTAATACTTGGTGTGAACCAGGAGCCCCTGAAGATGCCACCTCGTGAGTATGGCCCTCATACCGATGGATATGTTGGAAGTTAGCTTTGAAAGCCAAGGCAATTTGGAGAATTTCCACGGGGCTGGGAAGAGAAGGTACGGCTGGAAAAGAAGAAGAAAAATAAAGGAGGAAAGAGATGAATGAAAGGTCATACAGAAAATTTGAAATGAATCAACTCACCATACGCGACTGGATCATCACACTCAGATGTCCTTCGAGGTAGGAAAGTCGCCTGAATTCGCTGCTGGGCCTGCTCCTCTTCATAGGGCGAGAAGACTCCCCTTCCATCTTGAAGAACCCAAGATTCTTCTCCTCCTCCCCTTAAGCTTCAAAGCTCTCCTTAGTGCATTTGGCTAAACTAAGCTGGGGGGGTGTACTTATAGGAAGGGAGGGGCTTAAAAGTCAAAAACGTTACATCAATGATGAGTCGTCAATGTTGACTTTAGCAAAAGGTGTTTTGTCTTGTTTTCCCTTGTACTGTGTATTCTCCTGTTGTGATAACTGAAGTGCAATTCTGTTGCTTTGAGATAATGTTGTGCTAAATAATGAGTGCAGGTTTCACTAGTGGGCACCACTATCCCACCTTGACCCATCATATGCCACCATTCGGTGACTGGTCCCACCATGTCATGCATTGTATTATATGATATTTACGCTATTAGAACATGTCAAGGACCTTGCAGCCTGAACGAATCTGGAGTTTGAGTTCCCCTTCAACAAAAACCATGATAAGTTCAGAGGAATTTAGGTTGTACGGATAGGCCGTTAAGTTGTGAAAGTGTGGGGACGATGGTTCCATTCAGTGAGTTGGTGCGTGGATAAACGGAGCCCGGTTCAGTATCAGCTCACCGGATCGGTATCCTGACCCATTCTTAACAACTTGACAATATTATCCTTGGCTATTCTCTATTTTAGTTTGTTTTAAGTTTTCTTTTAAACCCAACATGCATTCATGTAGGACTTTGATTCCATTGCGGAAGATCATCCAAAGTAATTCGATTGTGAAGGCCGCCGTGCTTAAGTCTTATAATATGAGATATTCCATTCCGAATGAGATACTGAGTTTTCTTGAGACAGCCCCAAACTGTTCTTCCAAAAGAGACCCTTGTTTGGATTGATCCTCAAATGTTCCTTTACTGTTACTCCATTTGACCCACCTTGGCTGCATCACTTCCACATGGTCTGGTAACCGCTCCCCAAAGGTGAAACCTGCAGGTTTATGACCTAGGTACGTCCATACAGAGAAGTTGGTCCCTTTTTCTACTTGTGCCTGAGCGCATATCTTCCCCTTCCTTATTTGATTTCCGTCTAAGCAATTGTCGAATTCAGAAGACCTTCTTCAAGGTCATCTCATTGAAACTCTGAAAACATTCCAAACCATAATGTTAAAAGCGTGTCTCATCACACATTGGCATCTACTTTTCAGTCCGCTCTCACTCCATTTCATTTCACTTCTATGCCACTCCATTACGTGCCACTCCCTTGCAAAGTAAACGTCAAGGCGGGACAGCTGTAGACACGCCGTTTTGACCTTACCGTGAGTAAATCTCATATTACACTATGATTCCTCAAGGTTACCTTCACACTTTTAATTACTTTGGTGATTTTCTATTCTTCTGAATATTTTTACATTTTTTGATTTTTTTTTCGTGAAAATTTTTTTTGACGTGTCAAGATGATTTGACGCCTCACTTTGAGGTGTCAAGGTATCTTGACGCCTTCATAAAAATATTTTGTATTATTTTTTTAAATATTTCTTTTCCTTTTTGAAAGTGGCAGGGTAACTGGACGTCTCTTTTAAAGGCGTCCATGACCCTAGACGCCTCCTTCAGAGCTTCGTGCAGCACGTGGGCGTCGCCGCTCCGACCAACTAGTTTGACGTTTCGAATAAATCTAATCATGAAGACGTGATTGATCCTAGACGCGTCTTAAGAAGTCAAAGTTAGGCACCGAAACCACTCGCTTTCTCCGCTGTCGACGATTTTCGACGCCGTTTTAATGGAAAGTCATTGAGGCGTCAAGGGTCCTAGACGCCTCAATAAATAATAATAATAATAAAAAATAATGGGCGCATCCAGTCAGCTCGACGCCTCAACATTGAGGCGTCCAGGACCCTGGACGTCCCAATAAAAATTTTCCCTATAAATAGGGACCCCCCTCCCTCGAAATCAGAGAGCTTCAGATCCGACAGAGGAGAGGGAAACTCTGCCATATTCTTCTCTAACCCGTGGGTTTTGTAGGAGGAGGTTCTGCCGGATTTCCGGGTACCTGCGCTCGCGAGAGGAGGACAATCTTCATCCACCGTGCTTCCACGACGTCCCCACGCTGCCGAAGCTCCACCGAATCCCGTCATCGGCGCCTTCAATAAGCCACTCTCCCCCTTTCTCTTTTGCCATTTCTATTGCATGCATCATCCACCATCTGTCATCTCGCTCCTGTTTTATGCATGTTTGCACGATCCTTCATCCATCATATCATTTTCCTCCTACTCGTGTCCGAGAGGAGTTTTAAAACAACACCAACCATGTGTGTGTCTTGTCATGATTTCGCTATTTTCATCACAAATGAACTAATACTACACTGTCATTATTCTGATCCATTCGCTCTTTGTCTGTTTTCGCAATGGTAACCAAAGAAGGACCTCTCCGTCGGCCGGCCAAAAGGAGAGGAAGAAGCAACCCACCATTTTCCACTTTTGAGGTAAACGCGATCACTCTTCTTATTTTTGGGGTCTCCAGCCCTTGGTGATCACACCATATCTTCGAGGCCGCGGTAAGTCACTTCCCGCTATGGCCGTTTGAATTCTATTTTTTTTAATACTGCCCTATTCTCACCTCTTTGAGGCCTATATCCCACTGGAGCAATCTCCCGTGGTGGTGCTATGACCGTTTAAATTTTGTCTCTTAAATTCTGCGCTATTGTCATCTATTCGAGGCCTATATCCCACTGGAGCAATCTCCCGTGGAGGTGCTATGGCCGTTTAAATTCTGTCTCTTAAATTCTGCACTATTTTCATCTCTTCGATGTCCATACCCCATTGGAGCAATCTCCCGTGGTGGTGCTATGACTGTTTAAATTCACGTCTTTTAAATTCTGCACCATTCCCATCCCCCCCCCCCCCCCCCCCGAGGTCGCGGAGAGTCATTTCCCGCTATGGCTGTTTAATCCACGCATTTATTACGCCATATCTATTCTGCATATCCCGCCGGAGCAATCTTCTGTGGCGGTCTCTATCTCTCTCTCTTTATGTGTCACAGCAAAATGAGTGCGCTTCGCTCCCCGCAGCATTCCGCGTGACATCGCTCACAACGATGGGGTATGATAATTACTGGCGTCGCATTGCGCTGGGAGTACTTTTTGTATAAACTGGTGAAATCCATGAGACAATCTCATTAAATTTACATGCTTGTTAAAGTATATTTTTGTTACATACCATTACATTCTCGATACATGCTAGTACATTCTCGTTCTTAAAAGGTCATATTATGATCTTAATTATGTTCCCATATCTCTATAATTCATATCTTGTTACTTGTTGTTCCTGTGGTTTTATTCACGTGTTTTATCGCATCTTATTTCTTTATCTTATTTTCTAGAGATAAAATGTTAACTATTTAAACATTGCCTTTATGTTGATACGAAGGTGCTTACTGGGCGAGTGCACTCATTCCCTACTTTTCAAATATTTTTAGGAAACTCTAGCAGGTCGAAATTAGACTACTCAAGTGGTGAGTCCGAGAGTGAATGAAAACCGAGCGAGCCTAGAGTGTCATGAGTCTGTTTATGTTAGTTAAAAGTCGTGTCAATGTAAATTTTCACTTTATTGAGTCTAGTGAGTCATTATGTTAAAGAGAGTCTAATGTCAATTTATAAAATTGATTATTTGATCAATAAAAGTGAAGGTTTTTTAATATATCTTGTGCATTCATTCTTTTGTGTGAATGTGTAAAGCACTCTGATCGTCTTGCTAGCTAGATTCTTATTTGCCGACTGTTCATGTTCCCAATTATTTCCGCTGCATATCTCGGTGTGTGACAAAAATACTTGTAACTCATGGATTAAAAAAGCAATATGCTTATTTATAGTGACTAAAAAATAAAAAACCATATTAATATTACTAAGTATAACCCCATATTAGTGAATATTGTTCAATATATCTCTTAATGATGTCAAAGCTAACATAATATTCATTAAACATGGAAAATATAGAGTCATAAATGAACATATAAGATAATATGTAAGATTATAAGGGCATATATATCATTATTGTAAACATGTGAGAAGATTAAACAATGATAGATAAGTATTTTTTAAACTAAACTTACTTAAAGTTAAATTAAATACATAATAGGTAAATACAAGGGTATACATGTTGAAATATAGTTAATATGAGGGCGTACATGATAATATAAAAAATATAGGGGTACAGAGCATAGTATGGGAAATACTAGTGATATCATATAAGTATCTTTACATTTTATCCTTTTTTATTGTTACAGTCCATTACACCTCTAAGATAAATCCATATTTAGACAAGAGAACTTCATTCTTTTGAGTAATCTTTATTGCACGCATTTAGGATGCAACAAACTTGTAATTAAATCTCCATTGATCCACGTAGGATTAAGGAGACTTGAAGAGTAAAAAAATATATCTAAACAAATAAAATATCGTGAGATCCACCTTTTTGGGTTATTTTCTTGCTCCCCAAGCCTCATAAATCTTATGTGAATCAATATAGACTCAATAAGTTTGTTACAAGTAAAAAATATGCATCAAGTATCAATCTCTTTTTCGAGAGTGGGAAATATTTTATTTTATTACAAATAATTCATATACTCTTACCTCCATCTAATCTATATTGATCTCTCAAAATCTATCAATTTGAGTTGTTATATCTCTAAAATTTAGACTTAAGAGAAATATATGTATTATTCTTGAAAGTAAAGATATAAGATTTAAGAGTATAAACTTGTTATCCTCAACTATTTCAAAGATATATAACATTATTCTTAAAGATAAAAGTTTAAAATTATTTATAAGATCTTAAAGTTCTGTAGTATTTTTTTTGATAGAGTGGAGGTTAATTTCACGTACAATCTCCTCAAATGAAAACATTAAAATTATATTCTTCAAATATCAAATATCATATATATCATCATCATTAATTATAATTTTTAAAAATATCACTAAATAATGAAAATGTCCTCAACTTTTCTATCAATCCAAATCCATCTCCATAGATTTTGAGAGTATTTTTTATCATTTAATAGTTTTTTAAAGTTATGATAAATAGTAATAATATGTATGTGGCTTTAGATATCCTTAGTCGACCGAAAGCTTCAATATTTATATAAAATTTTATGTACAAAGGATGTTTCTAGCATCGTGGATATAAGAGAGCATCTTCCACATATGGATAGTAGATGCCCGATAAAGTACACCTTATAAAAGTATATTCTTATTTATAAAAGTAGATGCATTGTAGATGTCTTGGGTCATTTATTGAGCATTTTTTTTAGTGCTTCCAAGTAGATTGGACAAAAGTCATTTGTCTTCTGATAGTTTCTACAAACATCGATTAAGCTGAGATATTTAAGTGATGTGGTGGAAGAGACACCTTCCCTTGTTGTTTGTATGACAAGTTATTCGTCAAGATAATGTCGAATGACTTGAAGTTTTACAAAGTCGATTCTTTGAAAAAAGTGACATAGATTTTGTTGCCACTCATAGATGCTAGAATATCCTTAAAGAAATTTCATGAAACTTAGTATGAGTATAATTGACTATTAATTATTAGAATGCAGTATAGGACATTACTTTCAACGAGTCATTTTAAAATTTCTGTTTCCATGGTGATCCACCTTAAATTATTAATAATGCCACTAATTCATTATGCATGTGTTATATGTAGATATCAATATTTGGATATTCCCATTGTGCGGAACTTCCATGGGGAAATAATGTTCGAACATGCTGACACAAATATAATCTTTATTATGGAGTCCGAATATATAATATTTTACAGTTCACTCTTTGTATCTTTAGCATTTGTAGTTGAGTTCCCTTTAGTTATTTAGTCAAGGCATTAGATAGATGATGATATTTTTTTTTTCTAAAATTTCTTAAATAGTAAATTGATATTGTGTCAAAATGAAATGCCACTAGACATATCAACATAATTTAACAATATATGTGAGCTTTCTCTTGAGAAAAGAGCCTAAATTTGTGAAGTCTGTTATGAGGATGAATTGTTCGTCAATATGATATACGTGGAATTTATGGGCTTATTTTATAGCAGCCAAAATATTTTTTTTACATGCCAATAATTTAATTCATACTTCTTAAATTGTCCGCTTTGATAGGCACATATTTTTTTTCTTTAATTGCTTTGTGAATTAAAATTATGGACCATGTGTTGTCAGATGCATCAGTTGCCAAGATATAAGGGTCTCTGTAAGTTGACTGAAGAGGGGGCAAATATTTATATTCTTGTTGTAATTACCTATGAAAAATGTTCACATGGGGCCGGCCCCCTGGCAGGACCCTTAAATGCATGGGGCCAGCATATAGGGAGATCATCTCCCATGGATTTAAGGGCCCAGATGTCGGCAGCACGGTAATTTGTCATGGGGCCGGCATCATGTGAACATTTCCCATTACCTATTACAACTTCATTCCAAGTAAACGATTTTAATCTCATTGTCATTATAATATTCTTGGTTTTCTCAGATAATAATATGAGAACGAAGGATCTCAAATAGTTGAGACAACCTATAAACTTTTGACATTGCTATAAATTGACAAACTTTGTTAAAAATTGAGAAAGTTGTTCAAAAAGATGAGACTGCATATATATTTGAATACTTTTTATTGTTATTCTAAAAAAATTAACATTGTCACGTGGTATCTGAAAATTGTCGTTAGAAGTCAAGAGAACTATTCTATAAGAAATACCAATATTCACATAGTTATTGAGACTAAGTAAATGTTAGTAGTTATATCTCTAAATTTTAGATTTTTGAGAAATATGTATATTATTTTTGAAAGTAAAGATATACGATTTAAGAGTATATACTTGTTATTCTCAAATATTTCAAAGACATATAACATTATTCTTACAAAGATATAGATTTAAAATTATTTATGAAGATCTTAGAGTTATAAAGTTTTTTTTCTAAAGATAGAGTGAAGATTAATTTCATATATAATCTCCTCACATGAAAATATTCAAATTATATATTTAAATTATCAAATATCATATATACCATCATTATTAATTAAAATTTTTAAAAAATTACAAAATAATTAAAATGTCTCCAACTTTCATATCAACCAAAATCTATCTCCATAGATTTTGAAAGTATTTTTATCATTTAATGATATTTTAGAAAGTTTTAATAAATAATAATAATATATACGATATTTGTCAATTAAAGGTGTTAATTTTGATTGTTTTTCCTGTAGGGAGTGTGCAAATGGAATTAATCTAATTAGTTAGGAGACGGCAGTTTTGGGTAAAAATGGAGCAAAAATTCCATTTCGCACCGTGCACACGGAATAATCACGGCACATGTGCTGGCCCGGCACGGGCCGAGTCTAAGTGATCCGGCTGGCACGTACCAGTGCTGGTGCAGTGGCGCCTTTCTCTGCCTCCGGTTCTCCACCTCGTCGGCGAAGCAGTATTTTTACCCTTTTGGCGTCTCGCCGGCACCAGGAAGCACTCGCGCCGTCGATCGCAATGGCAACGCCTCTGCAACGACGGGTCATCTCCTCGCCTCATCTGCCCCGCCTCGTCTCCGCTCTGCTCTCGCCGTCCAGATCGCTCTCTACCGATGCCCTAGTGGAGCTCCAACCGGGCGAGATCGGGCTGGTCTCCGGGATCCCCCAGGAACACCTCCGACGAAAGGTACGGCTCATCCTCGATCCATTTATTTACGAATGGAGATTCTATCTATTTAGGTTTCAAGTTCGTGGACATGTTCTACTGGATGCGTGTGTTCGATGATCCCATCACATTACTACATGTATACTGATGATGCGCTCCCCAAGGACCCGGGGTTTCATCTTCCCCGACTTCCCGAGTGTGTGCAAATTTGTATGCAGAGAGAAAAATGTAAAAGACACTTTTCAAGGGAAAACTTTTGTTTATCCGGATTAAACCCCATGTTATGATATCCATCGATTAAATGTGGTCGGATTCAGAATGCTAGTTATTTCTGAATCATAGGGAGCCAGCAGTCATTCCAAGAGAGGACAATCTCTCTGTAGAGAACACCAGATACCTAAGTCTACCGTTTCATCGTCTTCTGAACGACCATCTCCTGATGAATATAGTGGCAAGTTTATGTCAATGCATCAGATAATTTTTTTCCAAACATGGTTTCCAAAATTATATATATATATATATATATATATATATATACACACACACACACACACACACACACACACACACACATTTGCAACCTTCCTTATCACATGTAACTTATACCTTAAACAGCGGATCTTAAAAGACGGCAAGGACCATGCTTATCAAAAAGAGTGAAGGAAGAGAGAACACTAGGAAGAACAGGGGAATAACAAGTGCACAATACCCTCTTTGAAAAGTAGTCTATGTCTCAACAGTCTTTTACATGTCTCTTTTGTGGTGCCAGTGGCAGCATCAAGCTGTCCCTACTACTGGCCTCAGGTTCTGCTCATCGTTTTTCGTTTACTACATGTTTTGATCTTTGTCTCTGTAGACAGCTCTCCTGTTCAGCTTCAGTATTTGTGTAAGTGCCTAAGATTTCAACCTCTATCCTCTCTATTTGATGATGACGACATGAGGTACATGATGATTATACTTTTGTTGTTTTCTTAACTTGCAAAATGGATATAATACATGGCAACAATTTTTAGAAAACGGGGAAGCTAGGCTAGCAAACCCCGGGCTCACATCTCTTGAGGGTTAAATGTGAGCCAAGTAACCCTTGTTGAAATTCACAAAACCGCGGTGTTGAGATACACAGGCCCAGGGTCATAAGCACACGAACCACAACTCATTTAACTGATATGAGACTATTGTCCAGGGACTATGCTCAAATTTCAACGCTTCCCCTCACGGCCAAGATGGGCCGTGGAGACTAATTGGGTGGAGGTGGCAAGATAAAAAATATATGGGGTTGGGCCCAAGACCATGCTCTGATGTCATGTTGAATTTTATTGGATTGGGCCATCCAACTCAAAATCTTAAGGTGTTGAGTGGAGAGGACACCACAATTATAATCACATTATATTTTTAGTCCGTTTCCAATACGGGACTATTCTCTAACATGCTCCCTCACATGCAGGCCGATTTTAGGCTCTGTCACGTGGACTATGACAAACACGGGGTGTGCAGCCCAGATCATAACCATGGGCTTTGATACCATGAGGTTTGTAAGATAGTATCAGAGCAGGCCAAGGCCCACTATGGTATTTGCGCCACCTCCCCTCTAATCTAATTTCCACGGCCCATCTTGACGTGAGGGGGAGTGTTGGAGTCCCAAATGGGAGATAAATCCTATATCGGAAAACACACGTGGGTTCCTTGAGTTTATAGTCCTGGGCCCCTTCAACCTTGACACCTAGGTTTTAAGGTTTGTAAGAACCCCCCCCCCCCCCCCGGAACTCAGGACATGGCAACAGTTTCTCCCAAGTCCATTGGAGCCCACAGTTATCCTTTTTTGGGGTTTCATATTCACTTTTTTTTTGTACAACACATTGTTTTTTGTGTAGTCAATCTCAACGTTATAATTGCTCATGCCATTTTTCCATTGGTATTATCCAACTTCAAACAAACAAACAAAGATAAAAAGGCAGTATTATACACCTGCTGAGCAGGTTGATGTCATAATATTTTGGTACCTGTAGCAATAGCTTATGAAATCATGGAGTGGGCATCAGAGCGATAGCAGGAACAAGATGAGAGTGGGGATCTTCTAGTTTATCATTAAAGTTTTCTTTGGGAGTGGGAACAGGGATGGGAATTGGGAGCAACTTTGGAGGTGGGAACGCTGTTTGAATGAGTTAAACAAGATTTTAAGTTTGTGAGGATAGTATTTAACTAGTAGATACTCTTGTATTTTCAGGTGGGAGTCTCGTGCGGAGGAAACTCTTGTATCTTTTGTTTGTGATAGAGTAAGGGAATGGGCCGTTATTATGTGTAATGTGAATTATCTTACTTCTACTTTTTTTGGCTGTCTGGGGGGCTAGGCTTTTCCACACTGATCATGTGTGGCCTTCTTTTGTATAGGTTTTTTGGGGTTGCCTTTTTGGGGTTGTGATAGCTTATACTTGTACATACTTTTTTCATTTTATACAATAGTGGTACTACCCACTTAAAAAATATTAAACTAGTAGAAACATATGGAGTTGTACTAAGTCTTAGATACCCACAACTGAGATTTTCATATGACATTTTTGTAAGCATGCATAATTTTTGTCAGTCATGGACTCAAAATTTTGTTAGTGTAGTTTGTGATATGCCAATGAACTTCTTTGACGAGAGTGTTGTCTTACACAAATTTCACACTTATCACTCAAACAGAAAGGTGGTTAAGCAGCTGCCAGTGAAAAAAGGTGGTCAAGCAGCTTCTTCATGTCCATCGTTCTCGATTCTGCTCTCCCAAGAGGACATACAACGAAAAATGACTTCGTTTACTTTTGAACATGTTGGGAACTAGTAGCAACTTTCCATTTCACTCATCTTGTGCTTGGCAGGTTATCATATATTCACCTGCTCGAACTGCAACTCAGCAAGGTTCTGGAAAAGTCGGCAGGTGGAAAATCAACTTTATGTCAACACAAAAGTAAGATTCTCTGTGCACGTTGTGTTGGTTTCTCTCTCCTAGGTTGAAGAAAAAATGTATGCTGTACTTTCATCACTGTTGAGATGTGTTTTTTATGCTGGTACATTTTGGTTCAGACATGTCTGGAGACTGACTTGTCTGCAAATTGACAATTAAGCTGGTGGTACAGGCTTTAATTTTCCTTGTTTGAAAGTGGTGTGGTACAGGCTTTAATACATAAAATCTTCCTCAAATATAGCATAGGGTACAATGCATGCATCCAAATGGCTCAAAATGTTAGTGGCAATTTGGATTGCAGTGGGTTAAGGCAGATTGATTTCTTGGCTGCTGCATTCATGTGATCAAGCTACGAAGAAGCACATTTTCAATATATACTGCACAATTGTCCCAAGTGCAGAATTTAAACTTACGGTACTGCATTTTTGTGTACTACCCACATAAGTTTAGAACATTGATTGATATTTTTTAGACCAGAGCTTATAGATCAATGCAAGTACTCTCACTTTATGCTCATAAAAACCCTTCCATGCAAGATACCCATACCAAGAATGTTGGGACTCTCCAACTTCTGTGTATATAACCTGGATATAATATTTCAATCCCTTGTTTGTTCCAAGCCTTCTCTTGCACGTGATGACAAATGAATCACACCATGCAGCATTGTTCAGGGGTGGAGCTTCACACAGCAGACATTTATAAGCCGTTGGACATTAATTTTCTAGACTAACCTGTTGGAATTTAGAAAACCTCAAGCCACAGCCTATTTGGTCTGTTGTTCGCCAGGAATTTGATCCATTTCCTTATTGCTTATGTGGCCTTACTTCAGAGTTTTATTGGCGGTTGGGTTTTGTGAAAAATTCTTTGACGTCCAACATTTGGTCTCAGCATTTTATTGCATCTTGTTTCTAAACAAGTTCCGGTAGATTTTGCTCTATATATGCATTTACATCCATATATGTAATGCACATATCTATGCATTTGCTTTTCATGATGTTGCCGTGTCTGGCGTATGTGGACATGTTGACACACTTTAAGATACTTTCGTGTCATCTCTATCTTGATAGCCCATGGGAGATATCCACATAATCAACCTTGCAGTAATTAAGGTATTTTACTTAAATTAATTGGTTCCAAACTGAGAATAGATTAGTAAACATGGTCAATCCTCTCTTCTTTAAAGTGAATAATGCATTGTCAATTATAAAGGAATTTAAACACCTCCAAACAAAAATGATAGTGTATGCAAAACAAAGCATTTGTACATTATAGTTAGATAAACATTATTGTGTTTGATGTTTGAACCTTATTAAATGGATGAGATGATAGAGCCTGTACACACGCTAGGAAACAAGGGAACAGGCAGAAAGTCTGGAAGAATGTTGATGGTTAAAAACAAAAGCTTCTAATGCATGATGTTTGGTGGTCCAAGTGACATAACACCCACGTGGGAGCTACATAGCAACCATGCCCTGTGCAACATGTAGTCCCAAAACGATAGCTTTCTGCCCATTAAAAAATCCATAAGTATTGCATAAAATAAGCCAAAATGAAAATAAAATAAAAAGGAAAATATGAGAGTAGAGGGTAGAGGGGAGGGGATGGCGAACTTCATGGTAAGGGCTTTGGCATGTTAACAATGTTTTGTTTTCCTATTTTTGGTGATGGGTCTTCAACAGACAAAGGAGTTATGGTGTAAGTTGCCTTCCCAGCATCTTTTTCTTTTAACGAAAATTTTGCTTGGGATGCTAATTCAAGTTTATGATACTAAAAAATCTGAGACAAATTCCAGTTCTTGAGGGGTTTACTATTTATGCCAGTTCTGTACTTCATCATCGTCAAGGTTGTAATTGATACCGAGTGCTCTTGCAAAATAAAAAAAAAGGACCTATTTGCTTTTAGCTGGGGAGTAGCTTCTATGTGAAGATGGGGGAAAAGTTCTTTGGGAGGATGGAAGTCTTATTAAAGTTGATTTACTTTTCTAGGCGCCAGGGTTGGAGGAGATAGAGCTCAAGTCTACCACTAGCTCAAAAAAGTGACTTAACTTGTCTTGTTGGAGGAAAATAGCCAAACTATCTCACTAACTGTTTGGTAGCCTGTTAAGCTCCTTGGTCATTTGAAGCTTTCTGTTTTGTCTCCCATTAAGAGGCCTTTGTACATTTTGACACACTAGCTCAGAAAGTGTAATGTGGATATTTGGCCTGTAATCTCCTGACACCTGTTGCCATTGTAGGTGGGAGAATCCATTGATGGGGTGGACATCCACTGGAGACCCGTATGCCAATGTAGGTGATGCTGCGCTTAGTTTTGATTGTGCTGAAGCAGCTGCGGCATTTGCTGAGAAGCATGGGTGGGACTTTGTGGTACGAGTTTGTCAATTTTCAATCGTTTCTTTTTTATAATGCTACATCAGTCTACATCATTGTGAGTTGTGACTATTCATGACGCCACTGCCACCAAGACCTTTATATTTATGCCAATTTGAAATATGCATGGTTTATTTTAACTGAGTACTTTACAGGTGCGGCTACCAACTGCATCGTTGATAAACATATGAATGGCTACTGAATTTTTATGACCTGATTTTGTATGTGGCAACATCTTTTCCTTTTTTTTTGTTGAGAAGTGGATAGTACCACATTTGTTTTAACTTAAAAAAAAGGATATACAAGTATAATCAGGCGGGGCAACACCTTTTCTTTGGTGAATGAACTTCGAATATTTGCCTTTTTACTTCCCAAGCCAGGTGGGGGTAGGTGTCTCGGTTGGCTTGAGAAATATGGTTACTCCCCAAGCTCTCATGTCTGATTTCACTCGCTACCAATCCATTGCACAGACACTTGTGTTGTTTCCCAGACACTTTGTGGACTTTGCTCTGACCCCTGCCCTCGTTCGGCATTGAACCAGGTGTTGACAGCCTGGGATCCTGCCGATGCTAGAGAGGAGTTTCCCCTGTGAAAACCAAAAAGGAAAGCCCGCTAGGTTCTAGTGCTCAGGTTGAGTCTGGTTGACAATGCATCAAACGCTAGGTTTTTTCAAGCAGTTGCTGATGGAGGCTGCATGTTAGTACAGTCGATAGATTTTTGATTAACAGGGAAGATGAAGATTAGCTTATGCAGGATGTTTCTGATTTTCATTTATCGGAGACAGTTCTGCTTGCTAAACTATTACCAAAGCAGTTCCTTTGGGAGTGTTCAGCATGAAATTCTAATGCTACATAAGAAACATAAATCTCCAAATGGTACCATCCACTTTAAAAAACACACACACACTGACACACACACACACACACACACACACACACACACCTCCAAATGGTTAGCACAAAGAACAACAGGAAGTGGAGAGACAGAGAGATGCCATGTGGGAAACAATGTTAGATATTTAATCTGACAGTTCTCAATGTTGTTTTCCCCCCTAACCAACAAATGGCTTTCATTTGTTACACTCCAGCCTAGTTCAATATATCCTTGCCCTCTTAGATGTTCAGTTTGAGGTAATGAACATGCTAGGTCTACTTTCCTTTTGCTCATCTTTAATTCGATTTCTTTCCACAGCTCTAGACATCTCCCTTTGACTTTCTGAAAACTTCTGTGCAGGTTAAGGAGCGACACACACCACTTTTGAAGGTCAGTGTCTCTTTTTGTGCTTACCCTTTAGTCGCATGGTGTTTTCACATTAAACTGCAATAAGAAAAAAAATCCAGCAGCTTTGTGGTCCACAGCGCAATGTGGTCCTTGTTCAATCAAATGAGAAATCTCCCCGCTAAAATCACGCCCTTGTTGCACAGCCCAAGGCTTATTCTGACAATTTCAAGTGGAAGGGGCCACCAAAAGCTGCGGAAGAATAAATCTTGCACAGAGAAGTCTTGGGAATTGTTTTCTAGATCTCTCTGCAGCCTTCAAACTTCGAAATTTGTTTTGTTCGACCTTCATGTATGAAAACCCACCATGAATAAATCCTTCTTATACCGCTGTAAGATGGGATTGCAGTTTGCCTCCCGCACCCTCCACATGGGGGAGAACTATTTCTTGTTTCCCTTCTTTACAATTATTTCTGTACTGTCGAAGAGGAAGGTGCCATCTCCTGTTATCCTGCCATTTTCGTTATACGCTTTTTTTTTGTTCTTCCAGGGATCTGATCTTTGGGAGAGCGGATCAAGGGTTTGACAAATCGATTTGGGACTGTCCGAACCGTCTCTGATCGTCTCCGTCACAGGTCGAGATGATTGGTTTGTAGGATGTAATCGGGTCGTTATATATATTATTTTAAATTTTTTATATCGAATTTATTTTATAGGTCGATTAGTCGAGATATCTCCGGTTCGAAATATGTTATAAATAGTATTTTTATTTATTTTTTATATATATTTATTTTAAAAAAATGTTTCAAAACATGCTGAGGACATGATTCGCATCGTGGATAACGATTTAAAACTCATATTACTTAGTCAACTGAGGTAGCATAGCATTTGAGTTATATTATAATATAATAAATATATATAATATATTTTTTTGGTGTTTCAGTACGCAATGGTATTAACTCATATCGTCTTGTTTCAGGTCGTGACATAGACAATCGGTCTGATTGGGATGACAAATCTTGATCGGATCTACGCATAATATTTCTGAAATCCTGAAGAAAAGATTTATTGTGTCTATTTGCCCCTACCTTTAGAACATAAAATTACTCCTATACCCTTATAAAATGGTACAATGGTTATTTTTTAAAAAAATTGATAAAAATAAAAAATATAGAGATAAATTTAAATTATTTAAAAAATATAGAAGTAAATTTTCCATTTATTTACCTTGCCAGTGTCCAACTCCAACTTTTTGAACGGCTCATCCGCTCAACTGACTTTATGTAAACTCACCACAGGAGTCGGTACTCTGATCTGGCTTTGGGTCTAAAGTTTAACGCATTAATTATAAATTAACTCTTAACTAAACATATTGTGTTTATTATAAATTAACTCTTGACTAAAAATAATTTTACATTAATTTCTTATATATTTGTTGACATGTAAAATTTCAAAATTACCACTTTTAGTTGTCAAATATTATATGCACCACTGCTAATCAAAAATTACAAAAAAATATTATATGCGATGAAAATGTCTCTAGAGGGCGTGTGGGGAGGTCTGAGGTTGATATGAAAATGGGAGGCATTTTTGTTATTTAATGAGATTTTTGAAAATTTTGATTAATAATGGTATTATAAATGATATTTGAAAATTAAGGGTGATAACTTTGTTTACGTATGGACAGAAAAATAGTCTCCCAATCTTTGTATCATATTTTTAAGATTTATTTGTTAGAGAATAACGTCTAGTCATATGTGAAAGTCTGTAATTACCAGGAAGAAGGCGTCAGAAGGAGTTCTGGGCGTTATCCCAGAGGACAACCTTTCGATGTTTAAGTAAAGATTATGTTATATGAGGATCAACAGAGGACGAAGACGAGAGAGGAGGTTGAGAGCAGAGTGATCAAATCTGGAGTCAGGATGTAGCTTATGGGGGTACTCGCTGTATCCAACGAGTGATCGGAGAGTGCAGGTGTGCTTGGAAGCTGATCTGGGTGTTTCACTGTAGATGGCTCTCTCTTCCTCTATATCTCAGTGTGAGTGTCCATATGTTGGGTGAGACCGTCCCCCTTCGCCATCGCATCGGAGGTCTATTTATATCGATTGTCCTGACGGTGGAGACCCATCCCTTAATAGGGAAGGACGTGAGTCATGGGATAATATCTCTCCACAATCGTGTGGAGTTTTCAGTTGTGTGACCGTTTATCCATGCCGTACGGTCTTCAGGCGAGTCTTACGGCACCCTTGGAACGTGTTCGCCTTTACTTGAGTGGAGATCGGTGATGGCGGGAGTAACGTTCAATCGTCGGAGAGTCATCCGACATCCGAGATGCATGTGTCGATGTCTCTTGTGGTCTGATGAATCCTTCGTCCATCTGTAATGGGCCGCCTGACGTGAGTCGTCAACTGTCAGATATCTGCTCTGCACTGTGCGGATTTTGGGCCGATTTGGGCCCGGTGTTATCGGGTCGCACGTGGGCCGTATTGATTTTACCCTCCTCAATATATATGTAATTAATCTATTAATTTTTGATGATATCATTTTTTGTGTAAAAGATTTGTTTTTCTTGAAAAATTCCTTAGTTCAACTTGTTGGACTATCTTGGCGCACATATCCAGCAAGAAAAAAAAATCGTTTCTTTTTTTGCAGGTCGGGGCAGATTTGTCCTAAATCTTCTTCTCTTCCATTTTTTATTTGAACTGTTGGACAGGGATCGAGTCATATGGACACGTAGGACAGGTCTGCCTCGTCCTGTAAAAAAATGTTTTTTTAAGCGGCGGTGGGACTGGGCCCCACTCTTTATATGGAACGAAGGGCGCCGTTCAATCTACCCGCCAACGAAGGGCGCCGTCCCAGTTGTAGGGCTACTCCCGCCGCCCTCAATCCCACGAACCCGCCATGGCGGCGGCGATCACCTGTCCGCGGATCTCCCCTTCAGGCTGCCTGGGAATCGCGGCCCCGTGGAGGGGTGCCCACAGCTTGGTTGCTCTGCGTAGTGGTGGCTTGAAGCCGGGAGGCGGTGTGTCCCATAGCAGAAGTCTCGCCATCGGTTGCTGCTTCGACCGGGAAGCCGGGATGATAGAAGACGGTGGTGGGGGTAATGGGTATCCGTGGAGGGAGGACGAGCAATTCGTCCATTGGTTCAGGCAGGCGTGGCCGTACATCAGGGGGCACCGTGGGAGCACCTTCGTCGTGGTCGTGTCGGGGGAGATCGTGGCCGGCCCTCACTTGGATGGTATCCTGCAGGTCTGTCCGTCTGTCTCTCTCTCCGCCTGGGTTTTGTGTATCTGTCCTCTCTGCTGTTTTCGTCGGGTCGGGTCGAATGCCTGGTTCGGAAGTGATTGTTTTGCATGGTCAGGTTTCCTAGTAATCACTTGAAAAATGAAGAAGGCACAAGGTATTATTTCACATGATGAAGTTTTCGTAATAGTCAGATGCACCCCTGGAAGGCTGATTTCGACTTTTATATCGAGGGCATGTTTCGTGAAACCTTTTGTTGAAAGTCACTTTTGGTTTCCACTCTCAACATGAAAAACGTCAATTGGGAGTAGCTATAATAGTTAGACAAGACGAACTTTTCCTAACAATCCCACTTTTACCCCAATCTGGGAGCTCCAATTTGGAGCTTTCAGTTGGAAGCCAAAGAGGAATCAGCTCCCAAGGTCTGGTATCCTCCCCTCAAATTAACAGGGCTGAAACCTGTGAAAGACCAAAACTGGTTCCAATTAAAGCTGTGCCAAACACATCCCAAAAAACACAAAAAAGCTGACTGCGCAAAAGTCGTGTTAATGTGTTTTCGAGCAAGCTGAATGCCTCGTGGAAAAATGTTTTTTTTTAGGAATCAACTCCAAAGAGTTGGGATGATTTGTTCAAATGGTCTTCAACCACCTGTTGCATAGGTGATGCAGGCAGCCATATTAAGATTGAACGTGTCCTTTGTTGTTCACTTTTTCACACCCAGAAATTGACCACAATCAGGTATATTTGGTACCTTTAAGACATTTTGGATCATAGGGAGGATCCATGGGCAAATCTGTGGAGCCTATCTTGATCACTTAATCTGTAAAAGTGTGTCTGTGCATAGCAGATGCATGTGATAAGTGGCCTCCTGTGAAACATTCAACATAAATCTGACAAATTTAAAATTTTGGTTTCCTTATGGTCGGTCACTCGCTAAGTGAAATGTTACAGATCTAGGTAGCTCAGGGACGGGAGGGGTTTTGGATGTCTCCCTGACTCATGTGCCTTTTACTATATGTACATACACACTTGCATACATACACACAGACCCATCTATATTCTCATCAACAAAACTTGTCTTTTCACCGAGGAATATGTTGATGTTGGTTTCAATGCTGCTTAGCACCCAATTCAGCCATACAGTTTGTATACTTTATGCATCTGGCCCCTGAACGTTGCCAGCATTCATTTTATTCCTCTCTCTCTCTCTCCCCCTCTTTCTATCTATCTATCTATCTATCTTATATGTATAATTGGATAACCCTGGTTTGTTCTGTGTAAACCCCAGGGTGAGCAGGGCACCTCTCTGGTCCATGGGATACGATACCGGTTATTCATGTTTCATTTGTTTCTGTTAAAGCATGTGTTTTAAGCACCTATGTCACCTACAGGATTTCTGTTTTGAATTCTCCTGGAATGCCTTTGTTAATAACTTAATATGTGTTACCCCTAAATGCAAGCATTAGAACATGTCTTCCTTGGTGGGTTACCAATGTTTTATGCATCTGTGTGCAGGACATGTCGCTCCTTCATGGTTTAGGGATCAGGTTTGTCCTCGTTCCTGGGACACATGTACAAATTGACAAGCTCCTGGAAGAACGAGGTGATACTATTTGATCCCGTTTGCAATTTGAACCTATTTTCATGGATTTCAAACATTCTATACAGCGACTGTTTTTTTTAGCTTTAATCCCAGAAGGTGGTTATTCTTTGATTGATAGCAAATGTGTACAGATTAATTTTATGCCTTTACATTCTTCACTCTGCCTGATTATTAGCTGTTTATTCTGCATACATTTCTCCATTTCTTTAAAGAAGCTTTCTTTTCAATGATGACAAATTAATGTTTATTTTGGTTTAGGTAAATTGTAATTTTCTTAAAACATTTTAATCATTTAGTCTGACTATGAGTCTAGTATTTCAAATACGATCAGGCGGTTGAATTGGCTAGTGCCGATCCCAATTTGAATGGGCCAAATTGAAGAGTTTTAAAAATAAAACAGCAAGAATCAGTTGATTCCTATCCCACTGATCCTGGGTGATGTTGGGTGATCCCATCCAATTCTGGTTGATCCCGGCCAATCCCAACTGATCCCTGCAATCCCACCATTTCCTTTGGATCAGCCAGTCCTAATCTCAATCCTATCCACCCAATACATATTTGATCTAGTCGATCCTGCAAACCATGCTATAGGGTTTTGCTTTTTATATCCTTTGTTGATATCTCTTAAAACTGAGGGAATTGTCATATTGGTTGCGCCATGACAAAACATATGATATTATAGACGGCACTTATGTAGCCATATTTCAGATTGTCTCTCGCCTTCCCTGTTTTCTGTGCCTTTTAAGTTATACAATTTAGTCATGAGCACAAAGTTAGATTTATTTTTTGTTTTAGATCTTGCAACTCCAAATTGGCCTCATTCTTTAACATAACCTAAACCCTAGAGTACCCTCAACCATAATCACTTAAACTAATGCCCATTACTTAAATGTCTCCAACACCTGTAACTCAAACAGAAGGCCTAGCATCTTTGTGAGTGCTTTTAACCCTAGAATCAACATAAAGTGACCAACCCAAGAGTTGGTGGCACACTGAGGGCGTGCCACACTATTGACCAAAACAGTTGGCTTGAGACATTTAAAATGCATTGGACACTTAACATCCAACGAAAGCAGCCAAACTATCCTCCAGGCTCCAACCTCCAAAACCTAACTAAAATACCTAAAGTGTCCCCAATGCCGTAGTACTTAATCAAAATAACCAAAACACCATCCAAACCTTCAAAACACCTAAGTCACATAAAGATCACCAAAATAACAAAAATATCCCCAAAACCTAGAATATGCCTGAAATAAAACCCTAAAGAATCACTTAAAGTTATAAAAAATATTCTTGAAACCCTATAAATCATTAAATTGTTCGAGAATGCCCTAAAACATTAGTTTCCTAAAAGTGCTAAAATGCCCATGGAACCCTGAAATTTGAAAATAATTCAAATACACATCCCACGTTCTTGGAGTTAGAGGAACCTCTCCTTTTTGTCATTTGATTGTACTACCTCTATTTTTTAATAAAATTGGCGGTACAATCCACTATTCTCCAAAAAAATGCACATCTCAGGTTTTGAAAGCCTCCCTAGTCAAAAACATATCCCAAATCCTAAAATGACCACACAAAATTTCCAAGCATGATTTGCTTAAACCTTCTGAATATGATCTATTATTACATTTGTATTGCCTAGCTTCTAGACATGTCATTGAAAATAAAATAACTCTCTTGGGAAATAAATAGATTGGTTAAGTTTGTGTCACACAACCTTGAGTTTTTTAGAAATTCTTGATGAAGAGCCTTCTTAGGGAGATATTCCATTCCCTAACTCAACATTTTTTTTCTAATTAGACCTGAATAGATCTAGAATTATTATCATAAATAAGTTACCTTCTATTTGAGAATTATTTATTGTTGAGATTATTGGAATGGGCCATCCAACTTAAAACCTTAAGATATTGAGTGGAGAGGACTCCACCATTATAAGCATATTGTGATTTTGTCCTTTTCCAATGTGGGATTATTCTACATATCCCCTCATGTGTAAGCTGATTTAGGCTCTGCCATGTGGACCATGACAAACATGCTGTGCATGGCCCGAATCATTACCATGGGCTGTGATACCATGTTGAGGTTATTGGATTGGTCCATCCAACTCAAAACCTTAAGACATTGGATGGAGACCGGAGAGGGCTTCACTATTATGATGAGCATATTGTCATTTTGTCCCTTTCTGATACAAGACTATTCTAACATATATATGCGTATGTTTATAGATGTATATATATAATTTCTGTGGATGCTTCAATATGAATGATTTGGTTGTCATGCATGTTCTGTTAGGTAAAGTTGTAATAACTAAGCTTGGTATAAAAATTACTGCAGGAGGCAAGCCAAAGTATGCTGGTCGTTATCGAATAACTGATCCTGACTCGCTGGAGGCTGCGATGGAAGCAGCTGGTAGAATCAGGCTTACAATAGAAGCAAAACTTTCTCCTGGACCCCCTATATTGAATCTTCGTCGACATGGTGATAACAGACGTTGGCATGAACTTGGTGTCTGTGTTGCAAGTGGCAACTTCCTTGCTGTCAAGGTGAAATAGTGAATGGTTCTTTGCATAGAAAAACATTAATCTTTTATCTTCTACTTTTGGTTTTTAATGCACTTTCTACAATATGCTTGTAAGGGGTTTGTGTTCATTTGTAGAAAAGAACACTTATCCCTATAGCAAACATTTTTTTTCCTTCTTTGTCTAAGTTCTATCCAATTTTTTGGGGAACCTTGAGGGTTACACCCTAGTTGAATAAGCTTACATTGTGTAATTAAGAAGGTAATGTCCAACCTGTCACTTGCCCTCATGGGACTTTTGAATCTTGATTGGCCCTCTCCTGTTCAAGTTATCCTGGCCACATGCTTGGCACCATCTTCTGGGGGGTTGTGTAGGACACACAGCCAGTTGAAGCCCTTAGCCAAATCTTCGGATCCTTCATTGTATCTAGCCAGTTCTGGATTGACGGGATAGTGCTTATGATTATGATTCTTCTACAATATGCATGTGATGTTCCATTGTTGGTAACTCTGTTTTTGGGAAAAGGAATTTGGGGAAAAATTAAGATGCAGAAGCCAAGTTTGACAGGTTTTGCATTATGATGTTCACCTTCTTTGTGGGACTGTCCAAATCAAAGATATCTTGATTAATTACCTGATCTATATACATGACCTGCTTACCTTATATTTCTAGCTCTTATGTTAATTCCTTGTCATTACTGTGTTAATGCCACTTAAAATGTGTAGACACTAAATTCTGAGTTTTTCCTGCACTGTTTGGGCCCAGATTACCAATGGAGCATTTGTTATAGTATAAAATCTTAAAAACCCAGGACAGGCATTTCATTTCTCCCCTCTTGACTCTCTGCTAGCTTCTTTCTTCCATTTTTCTTTATCAATGACTTTGACTTTGATCTTTAATCTTTAATTTCTTCTGTATGTGTTTAAAGTTTTTTATTACTTTTAGATTTTGCCACAGAATTGGTTCTAATTTTGATCGCTAGATCTATATTCTGTCTTCTTCTTCATTTTTGCTGTTTTACACTTATTAGGTAACATCTTTCCTTCTGTTTCTCTTTCTTCCTTGGCAGAGAAGAGGTGTTGTTGAAGGTGTTGATTATGGAGCAACAGGTGAAATAAAAAAGATAGATGTTTCTCGAATTCGAGAGAGGCTTGAAAGTGATTGTATAGTTATAGTAAGCAATCTTGGTTACTCCAGTTCTGGCGAAGTTTTAAATTGCAAGTATGCCAATTAGCTACTAGTTTTATGCCTGTATTTTGCATTTCTGTCTCTGAGTGGACTGATTTCAGATAAATCTCACTTTCCTTCACAGTTGATGTAGAACGTATTCTGATATTCAACCTTAGTTACACGTTGGACAGAAGCTCTATGATATTCCTAGAAGAGTATTTTGCATCTGTTGCATTTATTCAAAAGTAGAGCACGTTAAAGATTAAGAAGCAAGGATTACCATTCTATTACAACATGTCATAGCATAGAAAATGTCACCGGGTTTAGCACTCACACTCCTGTCAGTGCAAGGCTTTAGCTATTTTCAGCCACACGAAGCATTTGTTGATAAAGTACTTTCTTTCACTTCTCTCCTTGAACTTTCCCATGTGTTTATGATCTGGCATGGCTATTCTGCCTTAGTTTTGCTGTGTTTCCTTAATCCCTTAATTTTTGTGTGGTTGGAATCATTAATAACGTTCATGTTAAATCACCTTTACAATGTCAAACTTCTCCATTAATACTTCCTCAATCCAAGGCACATTTTTCTCTCTCTAGCTTTTCTAGAGAGAGAAGCTCTAGGGTTTTTGGGGCTTTTGGGTGCGCAATGGCCGGACGGGTTGGCCGACCACCGGAGCTTGTCATTGGCAGAGGGTCTCACAGGGTGGGGGGTCTGGCCTCCGTGTTGGGGCCGACCTGCTATGAATGTGGCAAGAGAGGCAACATTCGGCATTTCTGCAAGGGGAAGGCTCCGGCCTAGGCAGAGGTTCGTAGGAGCCAAGGGAGATGTCCGTCCTTGATCGAGGTGGTGAGGGACCCCGTGCCTCCGAGGGTGCCCGACAGCAAGAGATACCACGATGCGGGGTCGTTTCCGGTGGAGCTCCTTCAAGGGAAGACAGGTTGGCTTAGGAGGTGTTTGTGTGTCTCTTTGGTGGAAGGGGCTACGGAGGCGGAGGAGGTTAGGCGGCGACTGGTGGAGAGGTTTGGGTCTCACTGGGAGGTATCCCGTGTATCTTGGACGTCGTTTCTAGCAGTGGGGTAGGACGAGGGTATGGTGTCGTCACTGGCTGACACCGGCTTCCTGGCAGTGGACGGGGCCTTGCTCCGTTTACAGTGATGGTCGGAGAATAGAGGAACCTTCCCCAATCCGTAGGTGGGGAGGATCCGCATCGTAGTGGAGGGTGTCCCCCTTCTTTTATGTGATGAAGAAAGCGTGGATTTTCTCGTTCACAGCTTCGACAGGGTGGTTAGATGATCTCTTGACCTCATGCCAATGGGATCACATACGGCGGGTAGTGGTTGACATTTTGGTGGCCAGTCCGACAGCTATCCCTGTCGTCATCACGGTAGATCTTGTCGGTATCCCCTTCGTCGTCTGTCTCTGGGTGCAAGTGGAGCAACGGGAGGGGCCGCCGTCGCAACTAGGGTAACCTTCTGCTCGTCGCGAGGTTGAAAATGACCGAATGATGGCGGGCATTTCGAATTTGAACCTGGGGCTGGTTTGCTCGACTGTGTCGGGCTGGAAGACGGTTCAACCGTTGACTCAAACATGCGGGGCTTCTGGTGTGTGGTTCAAGTGCGGGGGTCATGGGTCGGGAGGCCGGGTCCGTGTTGGAAACTCGTACCTTACTCGTTACCATTCTGGCTCCTCCTAACGGGTCTTTAGGACTCACGATTGGTCGTCTTCTCCACCCAACTCTTGGTTCTTCGAGGCTGCAGGGGCGGGCTCTATTGTAGGACCAGCTCGCACCAATGTTGGGGCCGCTGTCGGCATCTGTCCCCTCTCAAATTTCCCGCAATGGGACTTAGGCGGGGGCTCCGACTTCCTCTGGAGTAGCGGTTGTGAAGTCTAGGGCGCAAGAGCCATCCGTCTTCAGGTGTTGGCATCCTCTTCGTCGATAGATGGAGGGTGCTCTGGTCCACAGGGGCAGCCCTCTCCTCTTGCTCTTTCGTGGAGGGGTGAGTAGCCTCTTTCTGGCAGCAGGGGCCACGAGTTTGGAGGGCTGGCTGAGCAGTCGGCCCTTGTTTCCGACGCAGAGGCAGAGCAGGGCCAGGCCGACCAACAGGCGAAGGTGCTATAACATCGAATAGGAGGTTGAGGTTGCTGGCTCTAGTTAGTAGGGTCTGACCCGTTGTTGGACTTCTTGCTCCCCTGTGTGGGTACCCTGGCGACCGTTGCCCTTGACCTGGGCGTCATCGAGGAGGACGAGAGTTTGAGGTCTCAGGTTCCAATGGTGGTTAGTATAGTTGCTGTTGGCTCGGCCAGTTGCGATCCCCCAATAGACGAGACGGGGTTACTCCTGTGGTCTTTTGAGGCCGACGTCCCAGACACTCCTATCTTGGGGTAGGTTTCTTTGTTGAGGAGGGGGAGGAGGGAGGAATCTCGGGCAAGGAGGACGAGGAGGAGTTGATGGGGATGGTGGAGGTTGACAGTAAGGATGGCAGTATCGATTTCGGTCTCGGTTTCGGCCGGGTCTGAAACCGAAACGTATTGGTTTCGATTTTAGTTTCAAATCTAGGGAGTGTGGCGGAACTGAACTCCCCTCTTAAGGGGAGTTCGCGTCCGGTTTTGCCCGGTATCAGGCCGAAACGGCCGAAATCGGGCGATTATTTTTTTAAGTTTCGGACCTGCTATAGTGAGCAGGTCCTGTTTCGTTTCGGTTAGGTCCGAAATCGATACGTTTCGGACGAAACGTATTGGTTTCGGCCGAAACTACCAACCATGGTTGACAGTGGACCACTTCAGGGGTTTGGCGGAGAAGCTGGGAGTCTCCTATGAAGCGGCGGGAAAGGGCATCAAGGGCTTTCTTACCCTGATTCAGAAGAGATGGCTAGTGGCTTTGACGAGGGAGGCAAAAAAGGAAAAATCTCAAATGAGGGTTGCTGGTAGTAGTGAGGAGCGGGAGGAGGTGGGTGAGGAGCAAGAGGGAGGGGAGGGGGACACATTATAATTCCCACGAGGATTTTCCCATGGTATGTGAGGGGTTTTTTTGGAGGGGGGGAGAAGAGGAGGATGGTTAGGGAAATGGTAAGGAGATGTGGGGTCGATATCCTATGCTTATAGGAGACTAAGTGTGATGGGGATGGAGAGGGGTTGATGAGGGAGATAGGGACGGTAGATTGGTGAAGGGGGTGGCCTCCTCGATAGTGAGTAGGGCAAGATGAATCATGGTGTTGTGGAACCCGTTTAAGATGGAGGAGGTGGAGGAGGAGAGACAAGTTGGTCGTTAGGCCATTTCTCTTCACTTCTGATGCTTGAGAGACGGCTTATCCTGGGACTTCTCTGGGGTATATAGCCCTCAATCTAGGGAAGGTAGGAGGGCATTGCGGCAAGAATTGCTTGGTCACCATCTCGCTTCCGGCCGGCCCTAGTGTGTAGGTGGAGATTTTAATGCGGTGATTGCGGCTTCAAAGAGGATGGGATCTCGTCCTCTCTCGGGGGAGATAGAGGACTTATGTGACTTCATCCCGCAGGCTGCTCTCATTGATATTGGATTGGTGAATGCTCAGTTTACTTGGTCCAATTAGAGGGAGACTCCATCATGCTCAAGGCTCGACATATTCTTGGTCTCCGTGGATTGGGATGACCACTTTTCCCATGTGCAGTCTTCATGTTTGGCTAGAGTAACCTCTGATCACAAGCCTATTCTCTTGACCAGCTGTGGTCATGAGAGAAGATGAGCTTTTAGATTTGAGAGGTATTGGTTCATAGAGACAGACTTTTTGGACACAGTCTATATGGCGCGGACCTATCATAGGCCATAGGGGTCTTTTTTTTCCTTAGAAAGTATAGGGGTCATAGGTAGGGGTGAGCACGATTTGGTTAGGTTTGATTTTTCTCAAACCAAACCGAACCGAATTAAGGCTTCAACTCAAACCAAACCAAACCAAACCAAACCAAACTACTTTGAAACCAAACCAAACCAAACCGAATTAATTCGGTTTGGTTTGGTTTGGTTTGGTTTGAACCATATTAATATCCCCTTTTAAAAATTAGATTAGATTCAAACAAGAGTAGAGAAAGGTAGGGTGGAAAATTTCTACCAAATAATGTAAATATTAAAAATATAACATAAAAGTTGTAACTTATAAGAACAAGCTCTATAATATTTTCACATAAAAAACTAAGAACTTAAGTTACAGTAAAATGGAAGGTGATTTGAAACCTATTTCACAGAGTCGGAAACCCTATCAGGATGGCGGGGATTGGACTTTTTAAATTAGGATTTTTAGTTACATATACACTTATATTAACTTGACAAAAATATCTTTAAATTCGGGTTATTCGGTTCGGTTTCCTAAACTTCAAAACCAAACTAAACCAAACCAAACTTTTTAATACGGTTTGGTTTGAACCCAAATCGAAATTTTTTAAATTTCAACCCGAACCAAATCTATCGGTTCGATTTGGTTTTCGGGTTGAACCCGAATAATGATCACCCCTGGTCATAGGCGTCTTGCATGGCTGTTTTGATTGGGAAATCAAAGCATCTGGCCTATGTTCTCAGAACTTGGGGTACAAGCAGGCATCCACCAAGCAGCCAGGCAAAGGAGAGAATCCTTCATCAGCTGGAGACTTTGGACACTCTAGAGGAGGCAGGTTTGTTGGATGATGCTGATAGGTTGAGTAGAGATTATCTTCGAGTAGAGTTTGATGAAATTATCACCAGGGAAGAAATTTACTAGAAGCAGAGATTTAGGGAGAAATGACCGAAAGAAGGGGATAGAAACACAATTTACTTCCACAAGATTGCTTCGGGAAGGAGAAGGTTGAATCATATTACTTCTATAGGCGATCAGTTGGTACACAAGGAGGAAGACATTAGAAGACATGCCAAGGAGTTTTATGCTAGGCTTTTTACTGAGGAGCACATGAGCAGACCATACTTTTTGGAGGACTTGCTTCCCCACCTTTCCTTGGCAGAGAGTCTCTCGTGAGTCCCTTTCAGGAGGAGGAGATTTTACAGGCAATTTTCTCTCTAGCTGGTGACAAGGCCCTCGAGCCAGATGGCTTTTTCATGGTCTTTTTTTAACATTGTTGGGACATCATCAAGGAGGACCTCATTGGTGCTATCATAGAATTCCAGGAAGATAGAGCTTCTTTGAGGGGTATCAACAAAACCCTCTTGGTCTTGATCCCTAAGAAGAAGGGTGCAAAAGGTCTTGCGGATTTTAGACCCATTAGCTTGTTGAACATCACTTATAAAATCATCACAAAAGTCTTGGCAAGGAGGTTTCATAGGGTGATGGACGACATCGTCAGTGGGTACTAGGGGGCCTTTATCAGGGGAAGGCACATCTTGGAGAATTTTCTTGTTTGTTCATGAGTGTCTACATGTCATGAAGTTGTAGAGGAAAAGAGGAGTGGTTCTCAAATTGGATTTCGAGAAAGCATATGATGGGGTCAACTGGACCTGCCTCCTTCAGGTGCCAATGAAGATGAGTTTTGATCAGAGATGGATTTCATAGATTCGGGAGTGTATTTTGTCTGCTTCCTTTGCTGTCCTCATTAATGGGCAGCACTCTACCTATTTCTTTAGTGGGAGAGGGCTCAGGTAGGGAGATCCACTTTCCCCTCTCTTGTTTGCTCTAGTGGCTCAGATCTTGAGTAGACTATGGATGAGAGGCTTAGGTGGCGGGGGTTATTAGAGGCTTCCAGGTAGGCCAACTCAACAGTAGTATCACCCATCTGCAGTATTCCGATGACACTATCTTATTTCTTGCTGAGGAGAGTAATTGGTTGATACCATATTGATGTTAGAGATAGTATAAGATATCAGTGGGCTGAAGGTGAACTATAGCAAAACCCACTTGGTGGGGATCAACATGGAGGTGTCAATTATTAGGAGGGCAGCTCTCATTTTTGGGTGCTAGATTGGGGTTTTCTCCTTCTCTTATCTGGACCTCCCTTTGTCTCTTGGGCTTCTTCACTACAGGGATTGGCAGGGGGTGGTGCAAAGATTTGAGTCCAGACTTGCAGGGTGGAAGGCTAGGGTATTATGTTATGGAGGACGCCTGGCTCTATGCAAATTGTGCTGGATAGCTTGCCGATTTATTTTCTCTCCATTTTCAGAGTCCCGAAGACGGTGGCAAAGAAGTTGGAGTTCATTCAGGCTGGATTCTTTTGGCATGGCAGTCGGTGCGGAGACAGAGGTTGGCATGATATCTCTTAGGATAGTGTATGTCAAAGTAAGGAAGTAGGGAGAGTGGGTATCAAGAATATCAGAGACTTCAATTTGGTTTTATTGTGTAAGTGGGTGTGGAGGTTGGGGATAGAGGATGGTGGATTGTGGGCTCAGCTGATCACTTATAGATATTACCCTTCGTCCAGAGTGTGGGACTTACTCCCACCTCATATGTATAATGTCTCGTCCATTTGGAGAGGCATCCTTCACTGTACAAACTTCATCAGAGTCAGTGTCAGGATCAACCTGGGTGACGGAGAGAGATGCTTGTTCTGGCAGGATAGACGGTTTGGTGATCTCACAGTTGTAGAGGCCTTTCCGTCGTCGTGCGCTATAGCGGGGCTTCCTGGGCCTTCCGTGGCTCAATACTTCGATGCACAATTGACCAGGGGTATTTGGGCCCTCACGTTTAGGAGGAATCTCACTCTTGAAGAAATGGACCAGTTGGAATGTCTCTTGACCTTCCTCCTGGACTTCAGACCAGATGCCAATAGGGCAGACTCATGGCTTCGGAGATGGGAAAAGGGGGGCCAGTTTTCAATTCGGTCTGCCTACTTGCTCCTTTCTGATGGGGGACGGTGCCACTCCTTAGCACCACAGATCTAGGCTCCCAAGAGCCCACTCAAGGTGAAGGTTTTAGTTTGGAGGATTTCCCATGACTGGCTCCCGACATGTGATAGGGTGGCACCTTTTCTCCAGTAGATTTCTACCATATGTTGCATGTGCGGGGATGAGGAGGACATGAACCATTTTTTCACAACATGTCCTTTCGCGAAGGGCATTTGAACGAGGATTGGACATAGATTCCAACAGCTCCTTGGACATTTTGATGCGGTGCAGCAGCTTTTCACCAAGTGGCATG
Source organism: Amorphophallus konjac (assembly GCA_022559845.1). NCBI lineage: Eukaryota > Viridiplantae > Streptophyta > Magnoliopsida > Alismatales > Araceae > Amorphophallus > Amorphophallus konjac. Next base: position 14,239,505 of record CM040126.1, on the reverse strand, counting down.
GAGGTAGATGCTCAAGGGCGACAAGATCATTTGGTGGCTTATTCTTCATACCACTTTTTGGGCCTTGTGGAGTGAAAGAAGCAATAGAATCTTCAAAAGGGAGGCGAGACCGGAAGAGAGGGTTTTTGCTTTTGTTTATGAGATAGTCGCTTTTTGGGTGTTGAAGTCAAAAATTGATTAAAAACTAATATATACATACATACGTACATATACATATGTATGTATATATGTATGTATGTATATGGAGGCCCCCCCCATTCCCTCCAAATGGGGGGTTTGGACTGGATCCAACCCCCAGGGGGGGATTTTTGGACCGGATCCAGCCCCCACATGGGGGTTATGACCGGATCAAACCCCCAAATGAATGTTTTGGACTAGACCAACCCCCCAAGTGAATGGTTTGGACCTGATCAATCTACAACTGCTCGAGGGCTCTATAAATACTCCCTAGTGGGACCCAGGTGAACACACACAAAGAATGGAGGAAGAGCACAAGAGAGAAGGAGAGTGCTTGTGCTTCTGAAGGCCCATCCTTTAGGTTACGTTTGTATTTGTGTTGTGCTTGTGCTCATAGTGAGGGTATGTTATAAATTGTCCCTCCTTGAGTCTGCACATATGTTCTTGTGTTGTAGTTAATGTAATCTCATTGTAAATGTTTTGGGGAAAATAATGTGATTATCTGAAATAATCAAGAATCCCATAAGCATCCCAACTTATACAAAAAGGGTCTGCATAGATGTCCTTGTGGTGACGTCTCTTATGCTATTCCTTGGAGAGAGATTATAAGAAAATTTTCTTTTAGGGGGCTCCGCTCCCCGGAAACCCCCCCGCAAGGGGCGGTGCTCCCTTAACCCCGCAAGGGGGAGCTGCCCCTTTAACCCCCGCGACATGACCAGGCAGGTTGATCCCCGACGTTGCGCTGATAGACGTATGAAGCTAGACCGCAACCCATGAGAGCTTGAGAAGGAGAAACAATCTCCCGAGAGTCTTTGGCTAGCGCACCTCCACCAAGGATGGACTTGCGTCTCATGCCAAGATTACACGAAAACTCAGGTTTAGTCTAGGTGTTACAAAAGTATCTCTGGTCTGGACAAATTATACAAATACTTCTGAGCTTTTCTAGAACCCTACTCAAGAGATAATCAGAAATAAATCCAGAAAGGGTTCAGAGCCTCAAATAAACTCAAGAATAGTCCAAAACTGCAAAAATATCCTAGAAGGGTCAAAATTGCAAAAATATCCTAGAAGGGTCAAAAACTGTCAAAATACCTTGGAAGGGTCAGAAATTGCAAAAAAACCCAGAAGGGTCAGAAGCTGCCAAAATACTCTGGAAGGGTCAAAAACTGCCAAAATATCTTGGAAGGGTTGAAAACTGCAAAAATATCCCTGAAGGGTCAAAAACTATAGAAATATCTAGAAAAAGGTCTAAAATTACAGAGTTATCCAAGATGGGTCAAAAATTGCAAATATACCCAAAAAATGGGTTTGATTGCTATGAATTCAAATTCAATAGTCTGTTCTAGTAGTGGAATGAAAGCCAAATGTAAATCAATATGTAATTGGGATTTCATGTATTTTGTAAAGATCAATCCAAAGAATGAAATGTTTAGTTTTCTCTTGCAAATGTGTATCTCTAATGGGTGATCTCTTTGATCAAATCTGTTAGATAAAACCCCAATATCACAGTAGATATTGTGGAGGTCGAAAAGTATTTCTTTGACAGTTAATCAAGGGTATTCGGATTTTACATCGATGTAAATAAACATCGACTACGGTCGATGGGGAAATGTTTCGTACCCGAACTCAAATCGTCTGATAAACTTAAATTCGCAGAAATAATAATACACCCGCTACTTAGATAACCACTAACGTGCATTTTCTTCTTCAAAGAAAAAATATTTATTTATCTATTTATTTATTTATTTTTGTGAGTTAAACATTGGGTTAAACACTATTGTAAAGTGGCGAATCATAACAACTAACTCTTTTTGTTCTGGGGAGTTAAATGGGCACACTCTCTAGGTGTGGTGACTTTTTGTAAAGGGGCTGTGAGCGATGATAGTTTCTATGTACAACTCTTTCTTTTATTAATATATTCGTGGTACCATCCACGTTTCCAAAAAAAAAAAAACAATGTCAAACTTCTCAGTAGAATAAATGTAGTGAGAGTGGCAGCTTTTACTTTTTCTTTATGAAATTTCTTCAATTTTGTGTTCTGGATATCTAACATTTTTCATCTATAATTCAAATTTTCAGCACATATGAAGTTGCAACGGCTTGTGCCTTGGCCATTGAGGCAGATAAACTTATTTGCATAGTTGATGGCCCGATTCTGGATGAATGTGGGCGGCTTATTCGATTCATGACACTTCATGACGCTGACTTACTGATTAGAAAGCGGGCAAAGCAGAGTGATATAGCTGCAAACTATGTCAAGGCTGTAGGTGAGGATGATATTGGTTATTCAGGTTACCACGATTTGAATGGAAGCAGCAATATCACATGGGCTGAGAGAGGGTTCAGCAGTGCAACTTTTAACAATGGTGTTGGCTTTGACAATGGCAATGGACTATGGTCTGGAGAGCAGGGATTTGCGATTGGAGGTGAAGAGAGGTTGAGCAGATCAAATGGTTACCTTTCAGAGTTGGCTGCTGCGGCATTTGTGTGCAGAGTAAGCATACGAGGCAATCCACCTTCCACACTCCCTTTACATCTTTTTCCCCTTAATGAAAGCAGATCAACTATGTTAGCCAATTAAGAACTTCATGCCCTTTCTGTTTTGTCCTACGTACCATAACAATATCAGTATTTACAATATCAAGTATTGTCTGTTTTCACAGCCTGAACTCTTTAATGCTTATCGTGTGACTATTTTTGTGAACAAATGAAGTGTCATGGCCTATTCATGCAAATATGATGGCGGGTAATTGCAGCAACTCAACCAACCTCACTTTCTACCATCCAGCTTGTGTTATTCTTGCTCGTATTGTCAGAAATTCATGCATCCCAACTTCATCTGATTTAAGGCTTCCTTGTTAACATGCCAAATACAAATGATCATAATTTTCAAAATTTTATCCATTTGTTGTTGATTATTAATGAATAAAGTGATTTTTTATGTTGTAAATCATGTCTATAACTTGCTTTCAGCCTGAAATAGTGAGTTTTAAAAATTATAACCACATTTATTTTATGACATAATGGACCTAAATTATATACTGCTAATAGGTTAGCCAACTTAAAATAAGTAGAATAGGACATTAGGCGGTGTCCGTGTTAGTCTTAATGGATGCTACTGCACTTTGCTTGAGAGATTATATAATTTGATATCTTATGTTTTGAAGCTGAGACGTGAGAATTTTGAGATGGTACCTTAATTTGCTGTTGGAATTTGGAAAAACATTTTTTTCCCTTGGTGTATCCTGCCAGTCTTTGATACAATCATGCCTATCATGTCACAGTGTCTGCTCTCAAACTAAGTGATGCTATGTTTTTCTTTCTCTTCAACTTCTGTTCCTACCATGCCAGATGCCTTGTGCTTTTCTTTGGTGATCTTGCATATTGTCACGGTGACACCCACATGTATAGCTTATGGATGAGTCCTTGAAACAGCTAGTCCGTCATCATCATCATTCATTAACTTCAAGGTCATGACATTATTTGTCCTCATCATAATCGTCGTCAAGCCTCGTCACATCAAAATTGGGAATCAAAAATCTTTTAAATGGCTACTTTGTTGTCTCCATCATTGTCATCGTCTTTGTCAAGCATTTTCCCATCAAAAAAGGAACCAGCACTCTGGATACTTATGGAGAGAAAGGGAACTTAATTGAGTTTACAGTGTGATAAGTGAAAGTAGTTTAACTTTCAACCCAAAGCTGCATTTGAGTTTGAAATATGCTTGGTGGTAGTGGATATAACTAGTTTTGAACAGGCATACTAGTCAGTCTGTCACTTATAAGCCCATTCTTTTTCTCTCTAATGTAGGAAGTTCAAGTTGGAGTTTCTGGTTGGAAGTCAACAGATCACATAATGGCTTTTGGTCTAATGTTCTCCCGTAAAATAACTTGGCTGCAAGTCAAAGAAGGCCCAAAGTGCTGATTGAATGTCATATGAGAAAAAGTGCCGCAAAATTGGATAAACTTACAACTGTTGAATATATATTTTTTAAAATCTGGATATGTACCTACTTTTGTGCCTGATGAAAGTCTTAGTGCATTGTGCAAGTGGTTTATTGGAGTTCTATAGTATATGGAACACTTATTGTTGAAAATTGTGGACAATTGATATTTGAAGATATAGTGAAGTAAGAAGGGGGAAAGGAAAACGAAGGGTCAGCTGATTAGCTCCCAATTTCGTGTGCTTTTATTCTTTTCCTTCATTCAAACCGTTTCAATCTAGGCATAAAACGACAGATGGAGAGTTCCTTAAGGTCATGTCTGATCCCCATCATCCATGTCTTTTGGGCCTTGCTCTTACTGTAGCCTTCTTAAACTTGAACTCATGGCCTGTTATAAGTATTATCATATTTGATCCATGTTGGACATGACCTAAACAGTCCAACCTACCATCTCTGATTTTATAACAGGTGCCAATGCCTGTCGAACCGGCTTGATCAACATATCCTTTCAACGTTTTCCTGCTAATTTACCTAATATCCATTTGTGCCACTTCCACTTTACTTGCATGCACCTTGTTTATTGTTCAACATTCATCTTCATAAATCATGTTAAACATCACGTCTTTGGATTAATTGGTCATAATGTGTTTTATGTTCTGTTCTGGACAGGGTGGTGTACAAAGAGTTCATCTAGTAGATGGCACTCTCGCTGGAGCCTTGTTACTGGAGTTATTTACAAGAGATGGAGTGGGCACGATGGTGACTAGGTATGTGATGGTGGATAAAACCCCGTGATGTTATCGAGCGGTATTGATATTTTTGTTTATTGCTTGATGCTTTTATCTTAATATTCTGATGGTACACTATGTAGTATCAAGTATCATGATTGGATTTTCCATGTATCTATCCAACGAGTTGTGTACAGAGTCCCAATGTGCTATATGGTTTGTTCTGGACACCGGCATATAAAGAGTTCATCTAATATTTTAAGTGTTAAAATATATAATAAAGAATTGATTATTTTAATTTAAAATTTAAAGTGTGGGAAAGAACTGTATTATGATCCACACCTTGGGCCACCCTTATGCATGATCAAAAAAACCCCGAGCGCTTGATCCTTTTGCTGGTGCCACATGCCATATGAGTACTTGGAGGGAGTGCAATATTAGCATCTTTTAGGAAGTAGAATTATGAGTACATCAGTAGTAAGGCCTTGTCTTACATTTATTATTGGGGTAGATATTTGCTTAAAATACCAATTGGATAGTGGTTTATTTGGCTCTGTTTAGGGAATCCTTCTATTCCCTGTGTGGAGGAATTTCTCCTCGCACCTTGTTTTTACTGCCTCTGTATATTCTTATAAAATCACTGGTATGACCACACCTCCTTTTGTGGGAAAAAAGGACTTTGTTAACAAAATGTTGGCATAATCTAGCAATTGTATGTGTTGCCATTCTTGGTGGTTATTTATTTATTATGCATATTTCTATGATGATGTTAAAAGTCTTTATCACATGTAACTCAAGAGTATTAGTTCATTTCTAACTCTGATCATTACTTTTGTAGTGACGTTTATGAAGGAACTCGTGTGGCTAGGGCAGCAGATTTGCCTGGAATCAGACAGATTATCCAACCTTTAGAAGAAAGTGGTGCACTGGTTCGAAGGACTGATGAACAGGTTTTCCCACATGTTTTGTATATTTTTTTGCACTATTTCAAACCTTGGTGAATCATCCTTGATGCCATTTAGAAGATGAAGCAACAATAGAGATCCTATACTTCGATCTAGAGCATTTCCATTTGGAGGTTCACTTTTATGTGCTGTTAGAAGAAGCTTGCCAATATTTGTTGCTTTCCCTTTTCTGCCAGTTACTTGGAGCATTGGACAACTTCATCGTCGTGGAGAGAGATGGTTCAATTTTTGCATGTGCTGCTCTATTCCCCTTCTTGAAGGAGAAGTGTGGTGAGGTTGCTGCACTTGCTGTATCTCCCGAATGCCGTGGTCATGGACAAGGAGACAAATTACTTGGTATGTGGCACATGTAAAATATCAAATATATCAGAAAATATATGATGATGTGGTTATATATTATTTCAGTCATCAAATCGTATATTTCCTGCTTGTTAGAAAATTTTTGTATTTCTATTTTTAGTTATGGATGCATTCTTCTCATTGGCAAACCTTCCTCCATATCACATTTTAAATCAATTAAATGTTCATGAAAATTCCAGCTCTTTTTTGTGCTATCAGCTTGATCTTGGTGTCCTCATCAGCAGCCAAATCCTAAGCTTCCATTTCCTGGCCAAATGTAATGCAGAGAAAGACAATTAATCAGTGCTTATCATACATTTCAAGCACATGATCATCGGAGAGACCCCATTCATATAAAATTTTATTCTCTTGTTCGCAGATTACATTGAGAAGTGGGCTTCTTCCCTGGGACTGGAGAAACTTTTTCTTCTGACAACCCGTGCTGCAGACTGGTCTGTAACTTTTTTCTGTTGATTATCTTTCATTTGGAACAGCCCTGTCTTACATTTCAAGTTACTGAATTTAGATATACTGATTAGAGACATGTGATTGATGGTATGGTGAAAAGCTGTGTGATTTTTTAAATCTTTTAGTATTCAAATCTGGCAACTGTAAAAAATACTTATTTGCTGAGCACAAAAGGTGAGATCATGGGTTCCTTACAAGAAGTAAATATCTATCTCTCATTTCTCATTTAAATATTTTTAGCTACTATTAATAGCCTCTGTTAGGCAATCACAAATTTCTGTGATGTGCATAGGGATGCCATGTTTTCTGGGTAGCAAACAGCAACTTACCTGCAGTTTTCTAAGATTTTTATGCGATCAATGAATTGTTTTGTGCAAGTTATTTGATTGGGTGATCCAAGTCATATCAGATTTATACTTGAGATGCAGATCAGAGTTATACTTGTCTTCTGCCCTGTCATTTATTTGGATGCTGAGCTGTTGTGCCTTGGGTATTGTTTGCGCTAGATCCTGTATCAGAAGGTATATGTATTGTGGGAAAAAATAGCTTAATAATCTGCCTAGGTTATAAAACTAAGTAAATATGGTCCAAGATGCTTTTTGGATTAGATGTGTTGGCCTTTGATATCGTTGATAATGGAAGAATATGAACCGGACTGCTTCTCTAAAAGTTTGCTTAGAAGAAACAGAACACTACAAACCATTAGTTAAGATTGATGGTAACTTGCCCTAACGTGGCTTTTTGAATGCTACTATCCCTGGTGAAGAAAGATTGAAACCACCAGGAATTTAACTGCCACGATAATCACCAAGCCCGGCTTCAGGACCTAGTTGGGCCAAGTCAAAATTCATAAATGAAAATAACATTCAGATGATGCTGGGAATGAATCATTTTTGGAGAGCACTGTTCAACGTTATTAAGTCACATGAGGAATTGTACTTTTTGTGGCCATCTGATATTCCTTTTTTAAGGTTTAGAGTTCAGAGAAATGGTTGAAATCAAATTTATATCATGCTTTTATTTAATAATGAATTCAGATAATTTAAACTATTGCATTGATCGCCAACGCATTTCTTGAATAGAAGGGAGTGCCTGCTTTAATATTCTTCTAAAAATCTGGCCTTCATCACACAGGTTGCTGCCATTTCTCATTTACATAGAAATCTAATGCCTTGTCATTTCTCCAGTTATTGAGATATGAAATTTTCATGTGACAGGTTCGTGCGGCGTGGCTTCTCGGAGTGTTCGATTGAATCCATTCCGGAGAGCAGGAGGAAAAGGATCAATCTCTCTCGTGGTTCAAAATATTATATGAAGAAATTACAGCCAGAACTTGGAGGGATCACAGTCGATAGGTTTACCTTCCGGAAATCATGATCTCAACGTGTGTTTTTGTGCACATGCATGGTGTGCTAGTGTGCGGGTAAGATGTTCATCATGGAACAAAATTGCTTTATCTTGTTTTGTTTTCCGTATACCAATGATGCACTGTTCTCCATTCTTGAATGTTCTGACAGAGGGAGGAGCACCATGTCTCAGCGGCTTTAGGTTGCTTCCTCCACCTGGATGCCTATTTGCGGACCTGAGGTGTGACACTTTGGTCGATGAATTGCTCGAGCTCCCAGTATCTCTCCTTCAAAGAAAATATTCAGGAGAAATGGCTATATACTTAAAATCTTATATAAGAGTGGTTCTATCATGGTGGCTTCAATTTAGAGCTTCAGATTAGGAGCCAAGAAACAACATATAAATAGTATCCAAGATGTAATATCATCCTCTCAAAAGAAGTTCAAGAATGGTTTTGACTAATAGCTGTGCTAAACATGTACGAAGGAACTGTTCTTTATACAAGATATCTGTACCTTGATGAGTGTGTAGCGTTATTAAAGCTGCAGCACAATCGGCTGGAGCCTTCCCCCCAGCTCCCCACTTCTTTAGGTCAGGATCTGCAGGAGAACGTTTGTAGAAGCAGGTGTGATGTTTTCTTTTTCGAAGAGCAGCGTTGCGGCATGAACAGCAGCAGCGAGGGCCGCAATGGCAGCGACAGCAGTAGAGGGGTGGCGGTGGAAGCAGCCGTTGGGGCGGTAGCAACAGTAGTAGCCCGTGACTGTGGCGGCATTGTCCTCTATTCTTTTTTCTTAATGAAGTTTTTATTTTTGTTAAACAAAAAATATTGATATTAAAACTAAAAAACTATCATGTCCATAAAAATATTTTAATGCACATGAAAACCATGCAAATGCACGGGTACTGTAACTAATATTTATAAATACTCTTTAATGATAAACAATTCAAGAATTCTAATTTTTTTTCTTGAGTTGGGGATCGTTTTACACATAATTACGAGAACCCAGAACACTAGGCTATGTAACCAAAAAAAGAATTATAAGGATAAAATGTATACTGTAAAGATAAAATATATATATTTATGAATAAGATATATCATATAGGAATGAAATAAAATACGTATTATGAAAGTGAAATATGCATGATAAAAATAATATTTCATCGCTACTACAATACATGAATACACCCCGGGTCTTTTTCCTTTCGCATGAATTACCTCGATCTATATGTTGCCTATATATATACAGATCAACAGGAGGCGTTTGTTTAGAAGTTAGAATAAAGGGTTAATTTCATATATACTATTTATGCATATCAAATATTACAAATATCATTATTAGTTATCTTGTTTTTTTAATAAGGAGCAAGACACTAATTTTATTAAGAGTGATAAAAGGAACATGGAACTTAAAGCCACGTACAAAGAACAAGTGGACAAAAGTCACGTGAAGGGCATGGCCCTTATTACAGTGAAAATGCCGGCCCACGTAAAGAAGAAAATACAAATTACTACAATATTTCCTAGTCGGAGGGGATTTATATCTAAAAGTTACAGAGAGAAGCGATCCCTAGGAGTTTTATGGTGAAGTTGAGATCGAGAACGAAGACCCAGGTGACGAGGACATCGATTTTCTTCATCAATTCTTTCTTCACGATCATACTCCTCCGGTCGATAATCTTCAAACCCAAGTCTTGTGTGTTGTAAGAACATCGTCAAAAGACTCTTGGTTGTGAGCGGCTTGAGGGGTAAATGGGGTTGCATTGACATTGAGAGCATCAATGGGGGATTGAATATCGGTTGGATCACTTAACATTTGATTCTAAGAATTTTGCAAAATGCATTACAAGTCAAATCTTCCACCAGGCCAGCAAAAGTAGTGGTGGGAGGCCTTATAGACTCTAAGGAAGGAGCCCGGAGAATAGACATGTAAATTCTAACTCTATCTTTGTGACTAGGACGACAGATGTACTTATGACGATCCAAAGTTGTTGTTGAAGAGCAAACCGTCGGAGGTGATGAGTCCGAAGGACTCAAAGTTTGATCCTGAACATCTTCAGAAGGAATAACAATGGGTGTGGGCACACCTAGAATCTGCACTTCATCTATGAGAGCAATAGCATCCTCGATGGGATTAGACACATCGGCACTTGCAAAGCCTCGCTAAGCGAATCTTTGTGAGTAACGGTATCAACAACAACATCAGTAGCCTCTTCTTTCTGCTGCACAACACCACGAGTAATAGGTTGAGGGACTGTATGCTCCGATGACCCCTTGGCTTGAACATCAGCTGATTGGGGTACATGGAAATCATTGTTAACAGGGGCAATATCCTGTAACATGGCTTGCACTGCATCATGACAATTATCCCCAAGAACTTGCAAATCCTTGTTGTGCTCATTATCACCGGTGACGACCATAGCCAGGGATGCCTCGTGAGATTTGGCCGATGTTGCACCATCCAAGGAAGATGGCACGTCCTTGGACTCGGCACAAGCACTACTCTGATGCTCCATGACCTCCACCGAACCACGAGCTACCAGATGCCATCGCATATTCTACTTGCTAGATTTTGTTTGGCGGTCCTGCTTTGCATCTTTACTATTGTGCGGCACATCTACAGGCGAACCTCCTTAGAAGGACCATCTGAGCGCACCATCTTCTTGTTGGGTTGAAGTGGATTAGATTGAGAGTGTTCTTAAGAAAGGGAAACTCAAAGGTTTATCCAAAGGGTGCTACCTCAAGTGTTGTATTTTGTATGGGGACTTTTGTCCCACATTGGAAAATACAAAGAGGTGAGGGGACCTTATAGTTTCTAGGGCCCCCTAGACTATGTCTTATAGACAATAGTGGGGTTAAGCTAGGACCTATCACACGCAAGCGCCGGGCCGGGCGGGGCGGGCGCGCGCGTGTGTGTGAAGTGCGGGTTCAGCCGGCTTGTCCTGGCACTCTTTTGGATTTCTTTTTACTGTTTTGCCCTTTCTTGGAGAGAAAGAGGGGTCTCCGAACGATTTTTGTTTGGAGGCGGACCGTCGCGGGCGTGTGTATAACATGAGTGATTAGCATTACCCTAATCACGGGTTATCCTGTTTTGCTATTTTTTACTTCCCCGAGGAACCGCTCGCGCTCCGCTCTCTATCTCTCGTCTCTCCGTCGGTTGCAGCCGCTGCTCCGTTGCTCTGCCTCCCTTGCATATCACCAACATAGTTCGGCCGTCGACGTCTTCTTCATCGGTGTTCGCGCACAGACGACGCTCTCTACTGCTGTCTTTCGTCGGTGATCGGTGCATGTTCTTCGACCTACATATTTTCCCTTTAAGAAGAGATCTAGGTTTCTCGCATAGCATTTTTTTTACTAGATTCTTAAGAGTGCGCTTAAGGGTCTTGTGTTAGTAGTCGTATCCTGGGGGAAGACCGCCATAGTATTCTTTTTACTGTTTTGCCCTTTCTTGGAGAGAAAGAGGGGTCTCCGAACGGTTTTTGTTTGGAGGCGGACCGTCGCGGGCGTGTGTATAACAGGAGTGATTAGCATTACCCTAATCACGGGTTATCCTGTTCTGCTATTTTTTACTTCCCCGAGGAACCGCTCGCGCTCCGCTCTCTATCTCTCGTCTCTCCGTCGGTTGCAGCTGCTGCTCCGTTGCTCTGCCTCCCTTGCATATCACCAACATAGTTCGGCCGTCGACGTCTTCTTCGTCGGTGTTCGCGCACAGACGACGCTCTCTACTGCTGTCTTTCATCGGTGATCGGTGCATGTTCTTCGACCTACATATTTTCCCTTTAAGAAGAGATCTAGGTTTCTCGCATAGTATTTTTTTTACTAGATTCTTAAGAGTGCGCTTAAGGGTCTTGTGTTAGTAGTCGTATCCTGGGGGAAGACCGCCATACTCATCGCACCGTTCTTGTGAGGAGTGATATCTTCTCTAAGGAGAGTCTCTTTGAGACGCTTCTACTACATATTTAATTGTTATACAACCATGTTTTACACTATAATCATGTTTATTAATCTTGTTTCTTGGCCGTTCTTTGTTGAATCAACCCCATATGCATGTATGCTCTGGTTTGCCTTGTATGTATTATGGTCCGGTTGTTGCCATGATGTCAGCCCATTACACTGTTTATTCCCAACAGTCTTAGAGAAGATATCGTTCATGGCATCGTCATCTTCAATGAGTTTTGGAACCAGGGTGGACATGTCTGGGATGCCCGCGAAATTTACCGGGCAACACTTTAAGCGTTGGCAACAACGCATGAAGATGTGGTTCACCATGGTTGGTCTAATCTCATTGTTAGAGTCGGACCCCCCTGTGATAGATGAAAACGACCCCGAGAGTGCTAAGAAGGCTGAAGAGTGGAATACTAGAGACAGGTTAGGACATGTGTGCATTCTAACTGCACTGTCGGATGTCCTGTTTGATGTCTATAGTACTTCCACCTTCAACACTACTAAAGCTCTGTGGAATGAACTTGATCGGAAGTACAATATCGAGGACCAAGGTCTGGAAAAGTACTCCGTGGGCAAGTTCCTTAAATTACAGATGGTCGAGAATAAGTCTATAGGGGAGCAGGCACATGAGCTTCTACTTATGTTCCATGGTTTGGCTGAGGCAGACATGAAAATGCCTGAAAAGCTCCAAGTCATGTGCATCATAGAGAAATTGCCTAGATCCTGGGAGGATTTTGGCATGGGCCTCAAGCACCGTAAAGGGGCTATCTCTCTTGATGATTTGATGAGGGCTGTAGCCATTGAAGAGGAACATAGGAAGGAAAAGCCCAATATGCCTGTGGATGCAAGTGCAAACCTAGTGATGAAGCATAAGGGTAAAGATCCAAAAGGCAAGGCCAATGTTGATTCCACTGTTCAGATGAAACCTAAGGGAAAGATAAAGAAGAAGAAGGTACTGGGACAGTGCTGGAATTGTGGTGACAAGGGTCACATGCGCAATGACTGTCCTAAAAAGAAGGAAAAATTGCTGAACAAAGCCATGTTGACCCATGAAATTCCAGCACAGGTCCATGTGGTGACTGGGGGATATTCTTCTGGTATGGAGTATGTTTCTCTAAATCCTCAATTATTTACTATTTATGAACCAAATGAGTGGTTGGTCGACACTGGAGCCAATGTGCATCTATGTGCTGACAGGGCTAATTTTGTGTCTTATCAGGCAACCCATGATCGCTCCGTGACAATGGGAAATGGAAGTACAGCTAGGGTGCTAGGAGTTGGACGTGTGAACCTGAAGTTTACTTCAGGGCGTGTTCTTACTCTTTCCTTAGTGTATCATGTTCCTAGTGTTAAGAGGAATATTTTATCTGGTTCTGTTTTAGTAAGGGAGGGTTATGAACTGAACTTTAAATGTAATAAAGTTGTTTTACTCTATCTGAAGACTTTTATTGCGAAAGGTTATCTTTCTGATGGTTTGTTTAAAATCTTTGTGGATCATGTGATGAACAGAAATGTGAATGATAGTGCTTCAATTTCTACTTCTGTTCCTGTTGCTTATAATGTTATAGATTCATCTGAATTATGGCATGCCCGTCTAGGTCATCTTAATTTCAATTCTTTGAAACGTATGATGAACCTGAAATTGATTCCTGAGCATACTGTTGATAAAACTAAGAAATGTGATATATGTGTACAGGCTAAACAACCCAGAAAACCTTTTCATTCTGTGGTTAGAGATTCAGATATTCTGGATCTGGTGCATTCAGATATTTGTGAGTTTAATGGTGTGTTGACTAGGGATCATAAAAAGTATTTCATTACCTTTATTGATGACTGTAATAGATACTGTTATGTGTATTTGCTTAGATCTAAGGATGAGGCTTTGCAAAAGTTTATCATCTTTAAGAAGGAAGCAGAAACACAATCTAGCAGAGTTCTTAAGAAGTTGAGGTCAGACAGAGGAGGAGAGTATACTTCTAGTCTGTTTGTGGAATATTGCCAAGATCATGGCATTATTCATGAAGCAACCGCCCCATACTCTCCTCAGTCTAATGGGATAGCAGAAAGGAAGAACCGGGTATTCATAGAGATGGTCAACTCTCTCCTGCAGAGTTCGGGACTACCAAAGTATATGTGGGGGGAAGCTTTGAATACGGCTTGCCTTATTCTGAATCATATTCCCCTGAAACATAGAGATAGTAGTCCAATTGAACTTTGGAGAGATAGGAAACCTAGTTTGAAATTTCTCAAAGTGTGGGGGTGCCTTGCAAAGGTACTTGTTCCTGAGCACAAGAGAAAGAAACTAGGGCCTAAGACAGTTGACGCCGTCTTTCTAGGCTATGCTGAAAATAGCTATGCATACAGGTTTCTGGTTATTAAATCAGAAATTTCTGACATAGATATTAACACCATAGTCGAGTTTCGAGATGCCACGTTCTTCGAAAATATTTTTCCCATGAAGACTGGTTTGCCTCAACATTTCACTTATGAGACTGTAGCCTCTACATCTGATTCTATTCCAGAACATGTGGAAAGAATGACAAATGTGGGGGCTGATGCGTCCGAACCTTATCCTGATACTTGTGATCAAGAAGAGGTTGAACCAAGAAGGAGTAAAAGATAAAGGGTAGCCAAGGATTATGGAAGTGATTTTGTTACTTTCCAGGTCACGGGTGACCCCCAACCTTTCGAGATGCCATGGCTTCACCGGAAGCAAGGCATTGGAAGGATGCCATTAAGAGTGAGATAGATTCCATTCTTGCTAATGGCACTTGGGTGTTAGTTGATCCTCCTCCTGGTTCAAAGACCATAGGATGCAAATGGGTCTTTAAGAAGAAACTAAAGCCAGATGGAACTATTGACAAGTATAAAGCCAGGCTTGTGGCTAAGGGTTTCAAACAATTGGAGGGGATAAATTACTTTGATACCTATTCTCCTGTCACTAGGATGACCACAATCAGAGTGCTTGTAGCACTGGCTTCCTTATATAATCTGACTGTCCATCAAATGGATGTCAAGACTGCCTTCCTTAATGGTGATCTTGATGAAGAGATTTATATGGATCAACCTGAAGGATTTGTGGCTCCAGGTAGTGAAAACCAAGTTTGTAGACTTATTAAGTCTCTATATGGTTTGAAACAAGCCCCTAAGCAATTGCATGAAAAGTTTGACATAACTATCATGTCATTTGGATTTGTAGTCAATGAGTTTGACAAGTGTATCTATCACAAAGTTAAGGGAAATGAATATGTAATCTTATGCCTATATGTAGATGATATCTTGTTGTTTGGAAGCAATTTGAGAATTATAATTGAGACTAAATCATTCTTAAGTAGCAGATTTGAAATGAAGGATATGGGTGAGGCAAATATAATTCTGGGGCTGACTCTTATTAGATCAGCTGAAGGGATAGCAATTTCTCAATCTCACTATGTTGAGAAAATTTTGGAGAAATTTGGCTATCAGAATTGTAAAGCTGTCTGTACACCCTATGATCCTTCTAGAATTTTCTGCAAGAACAAGAGTGGTGATCCTGTGTCTCAATTACGGTATTCTCAGGTTATAGGGAGCTTAATGTATCTTGCAAACTGTACTAGACCAGACATTTCATATACTGTGTCTAAACTCAGTAGATACACGAGCTGTCCTGACCATACTCACTGGGAAGGCTTAGATAGGGTTCTGAGGTACCTAAAAGGTACCATGACCATGGGCTTGCATTTTTAAAGATTCCCTGTTGTCCTTGAGGGATATAGTGATGCAAGCTGGATAGCTGAAAACTCAGGGAGCAATGGTGTCACATGGTATGTTTTTACTCTGGGAGGTGGTGCAGTCGCCTGGAGGTCGACTAAACAAACCATCTTGTCTCGGTCTACTTTTGAGGCTGAATTGTGTGCTTTGGACACAACTGGCTTGGAGGCTGAATGGATCAGAGGTCTTCTGTCTGAACTCCCTTTGATGAGTCAGCCTATACCTGCGATCTCTGTGCATTGTGACAATATGACCACAATTGCAAAGGTCAAAAGTTCAAAGTACAATCAAAAAGAAAGGAGACACATTCATCTCAGACTTAAGTCTGTAAGGGAATTAGTGTCTCAGGGAGTGATAGCTGTGGACTTTGTTGGTACCAAGGACAATATAGCTGATCCTCTGACTAAAGGACTTAATAAAAGTCAAGTTCAAAAGTTTAGGATGGGGATGGGACTGAAACCCATCAATTGTTCTCCTGCAGTGGCAACCCAACCTATCTGAGTAGAGATCCTACAAAGTAGGTTCAATGTGGTAATAACAAGTTGCTGAGAGGACTGGAAGGCACTTAATTTAGACAGATACTTTGTATCTGAGTTCCTCCTCTGTAATCCTAAACAAGCTAGTGCCTGTTACTGCAAGTTAAGGTTGAGTTATACACTCTTAATGGGTTCAAGCCTGGCAAGGCAGGATGTCAGTAGTGCATCCTTAAGCTCACCTAAGTGAGTACTACTGTGTGGCCGCAGTTAAAGAATTGGGTTATTCTTGAAAATGCTCATGAATCAGGACAGGGCGCATGGCCTTTAAAAGCGCCGGTTACTCTTTTTGCTATCAATGAAACCTTATACCATGTTGTTTTCCTATAAGTAACCTTCACATCAAGAATCAAGTTCAAGATTTAGTTCACTTCGATTCTGTGAGAGGTGAAAATTGGAACACTTAGGTGAAGGTTCAAACCCGAAAGGTACCTTTACTGAAAGCATGATATGTTTAAGTCTCTTCTGTGTGTTCCCTTTCTCAAACCTTGAGTTTGTGGGGGAATGTTGGGTTGAAGTGGATTAGATTGGGAGTGTTCTTAAGAAAGGGAAACTCAAAGGTTTATCCAAAGGGTGCTACCTCAAGTGTTGTGTTTTGTATGGGGACTTTTATCCCACATTGGAAAACACAAAGAGGTGAGGGGACCTTATAGTTCCTAGGGCCCCCTGGACTATGTCTTATAGACAATAGTGGGGGTAAGCTAGGACCTATCACACGCACGCACGCGCCGGGCCGGGCCGGGCTGGGCGGGCACGCGTGTGTGTGAAGTGCGGGTCCAGCCGGCTTGTCCTGGCACTCTTTTGGATTTCTTTTTACTGTTTTGCCCTTTCTTGGAGAGAAAGAGGGGTCTCCGAACGATTTTTGTTTGGAGGCGGACCGTCGCGGGCGTGTGTATAACAGGAGTGATTAGCATTACCCTAATCACGGGTTATCATGTTCTGCTGTTTTTTACTTCCCCGAGGAACCGCTCGCGCTCCGCTCTCTATCTCTCGTCTCTCCGTCGGTTGCAGCCGCTGCTCCGTTGCTCTGCCTCCCTTGCATATCACCAACATAGTTCGGCCGTCGACGTCTTCTTCGTCGGTGTTCGCGCACAGACGACGCTCTCTACTGCTGTCTTTCGTCGGTGATCGGTGCATGTTCTTTGACCTACATATTTTCCCTTTAAGAAGAGATCTAGGTTTCTCGTATAGCATTTTTTTTACTAGATTCTTAAGAGTGCGCTTAAGGGTCTTGTGTTAGTAGTCGTATCCTGGGGGAAGACCGCCATACTCATCGCACCGTTCTTGTGAGGGGTGATATCTTCTCTAAGGGAGTCTCTTTGAGACGCTTCTACTACATATTTAATTGTTCTACAATCATGTTTTACACTATAATCATGTTTATTAATCTTGTTTCTTGGCCGTTCTTTGTTGAATCAACCCCATATGCATGTATGCTCTGGTTTGCCTTGTATGTATTATGGTCCGGTTGTTGCCATGATGTCACCCCATTACACTGTTTATTCCCAACACTTCTTGCATAAGGATTCTTCATGTCCTCGTCGATGACAGGCGGGGCAAAAGGAGTGTAACTCCGGTAGGATACCAGCTGCCAACCCCTCTCCCTGGATAGCCAATCCAAACACGACTAGGCCTAGATTTAGAGATATC
Source organism: Amorphophallus konjac (assembly GCA_022559845.1). Classification (NCBI taxonomy): domain Eukaryota; kingdom Viridiplantae; phylum Streptophyta; class Magnoliopsida; order Alismatales; family Araceae; genus Amorphophallus; species Amorphophallus konjac. The sequence continues at coordinate 14,221,662 of CM040126.1, read as the reverse complement.
CAACTCCACACATACCCTTGCAACTGTGGTGTTCGATAAGTTCTCGGTGAATGAATCAATCTTCAAAACACATCTGGCATGCATGTTGCGCGATAGAGCGGAGGAACGACTCTTGGTAAAGGTTCGGCGACAGGTCAGAAAATTTAATCCACAATAACATGACTGGGGAATTGAGAGTAGTCCTCCACAAAAAGAATTGAACAACTTGCCATGGACATAAAGAGATTCTTGTAGAAGAACTCGTAGATAATCACCATAAGATTGGAAGCGAATCAAGATATGTTTTGGATCCAAAGCACTAATGATGGAATCCCGCTAGAAAGAGATCCTGCTGGCAATATGTGTGCGAATATCTTGAAAACCCGGCCTTCCTTGGAGAGTTATGTCCACAACAACATAAAGCAATGAAGCAAGAGATAGTTTTATCTCCTTAGTAAAGTAGAATACAACTAGCTCGCCTCTATATCACATATACTGTCATTATTAAAATTTTCTAAATATCATTAGATGATGAAAATACCTTCATACCCTCTTGGACAAATGGATAATGAAACCCTGGTCAATTAATGGCAAGGTAAAATATTCTTACTCTTTTTAATTTAAAAATCATTGGAGCTATCTTAATCAAGATTGGATAAATGATTATAATATTGTACTCAAATTAATTATTCTCCTTATAACTGGGTTAACGTCAAGTTATCCTACCCGTCTTATCAAAACGTTTTTTTTGCTTCTCCGATCGAATAACTCATTCTTCTCGAGCCTTAACCATTTATTAAAAAGGCCCTAAGAGTTTGTGTGGCAACGATCAGAGTTGATGTGAATGTTGGGGATACTTTTATTACTTAGTGATATTTTTGAAATTTTAAATTAATAATATTTATATACATTATTTAAAAATTAAAATAGTAATTTGTACAAGGATGGTATATACATTTAGAGGAAGGATCGATTGTCACCGGTGAGAACGGAAGAGTGGTACCATCAGTTTCAAAATCACATGATTCAATCTTAAAATTTCAATCCATGTCGTTAAATCTTCTCTACTATTAGTAAAATATTTATGGATTAAATATCATATGGTTCCACATTTATTTCTTATACATCATATGGACATAAAATAAAGGAAAAATTACCCCTATACCCTTAGAATCTTTTAAAATTACCTCTATACTATTATTTTCATCATATTTATCGTAATACGGCCAAAATACTTAAGATGGAGCTATTGTGTCCCTGTCGTGATCGAGTTGTTATCTTGGTTAACTGAAGGTGGATGAGGGAGATGAAAATATCTAACCTATCGTCAGTTAAATCTCTAACTTACGCGAGAGAGAGAGAGAGAGAGAGAGAGAGAGAGAGAGAGAGAGAGAGAGAGAGAGAGAGATTGGATGGGGTGAGAGGAGAGGGGGACTAGAGAGAGGGTGGATGGCCCGGGAAGGGGGAGAGAGAGGGAGGAGGGCATCGGAGGGGATCTCCCCATCCAACATCGACATCCTCTACATCTAGAGAGAGAGAGAGAAGTGCGAGAGAGAAGAGGTGGGAGGTCGTGAGAGGGAGGTGGTTGGTATCCCCTGTTGCACACAGAGAGAGAGAGAGAGAGAGAGGGGTGGGCCGTGGAGGGAGTGACAAGAGAGGGGGAATGGAGGGGTGAAAGAGAGTGGAACTTTCCTCGAGTGAGAACGAGTTCAAATTTTTTACTCTTTTATTTTTTAAACCATAAAGTCATTTCAAATGGGATCAACTTCAGATGAAAGTCGTTCATACTCAGAGCAACTTCTTTTACTATCTCTCTCTACCCCTGTCCTCTCTCTCCCTCTCTTTCTATTTTTGACTGCCTCCAGAGGAGGAGACCTCCTTCGGTGTTCCCCCTCCCTCTCTTTCTGTCTCTATAATTGTCATTGCAAGGAGAGACCCCCTTCGACATCTCCCTCCCCCTGTGTTCTCTCCCTCTCTCCCTCTCTTTCTGTCTCTGACCCCCGCCGGAGGGGGAGACCCCTCCGACGTCCCCCCTCCCATGTCCTTTGTCTCTCCCCCCCTCTCTTTCTATCACTGACATTGGAGGGGGAGACCCCCTCCGACGTCCCCCCTCTCCCACTCTCCCTCTCCCTCTCTTTTTATCTCTAATCGGACCTACGCTCTGACGTCCCCCCTCCCATGTACACACACTCTCTCTCACTATGCCCTTCCCTCTCTCCCTCTCTCCCTCTCTTTTTGTCTTTGACCGACGCGAGAGGGGGGAGGCTCCCTTCAATGTCCCTCTTTCTATGTGCTCTCTCTCTCCCCCCAAAAGGGGGTGAGGGTAAAACGGTCCACTCATCCCATCCGTTATCTCCATCTGGCCCGACTTTAACTTTAGGGGTACGAGGGCTCCGGTTGATAAATTTTAGAGATATTACGATAAATACGATAAAAAGTGATATATACCTAATTTTGAAAGATTATAATGATGTAGGAGTATTTTTTTCTTAAAATAAATGAGTTAGATAGTATAATTTTTGGTATCATATAACATCTAAGTTATTGCTACCAGATTTCAATGATTTTTCATATATAGTTATACTTATGATAATAGAGAAGATTTAATGACATGAATTAAAAATTTAAAATTAATAATATTGCTCTTATGTTACCACAGATGACATCGGATCACTCCTTATGTATATTTAACTCTAATACACAGCTTATAATCCGTAGGCCAAATCGCGAACTGCATTAAAAAATAAAATTTTAAAAAAGCACGAAGCTTTTCAGCCACAAGTCACGGCTTCCACGCGTTTGACCGCGTCTTTTTAGGCCCCCAATTCCCGGTCACCGCAACCCGTACCGCTTCATTGGTCTTGCGACGTGGCGGTCGACCGCGCAGTGGGCGGTGACGCGACCACCGCGCGCATCTCCTTGGTGAACGCGAAAAGCCTGCCCCCGGCCGGAACCCGCGCCATCAAAAGACTGGCAGGTTCACTTGACATGACAAAAAAACTGATATATGTGGACCCCTTTGTCCCACTTTATACGTATTAAATTAATAACATTAGAAAAGGTTAAATTTAACTGAAATTTCGAAACAAATGATTCAATTTATTTTATGAAGTATTTATTTTTTTCTATATTTTAGATATTTATATCAATGTTAATTGATGAGGTCGGATCCGGTCACTCGCCAGCGTCGTTTTACTTCAGGATATTTGTGTTTTTTACGCTTATAATTTTTTATATTTATAGAGTAGCTACTCTAATTTAAATATTACAAAAGAGTACATAAAATAATATGAAAGATTATAGGTGGCATTTATATTATTATCCTAATTATTAAAGATTAAACAAGAGTAGATTATTATTTTTTTCATTTTAATCAACCTAAAGTTAAAAGTAAATAAACGGTGGGTCTCCGCAAGGATGTATGTGATAAAATACAGTTATTATGGAAGTGCACATGACATTATAAAAATATAAGAGTACGTAGTAGAATATGTAAGATCATAGGGTATACGATCTAATTAACCCCAAAACCATACTTCACGTGAATAGAATACACAGTAATAGTACAGAAATTATATACGTGTATAATTATATGAGTGGAATATATATTTTAAGACTAATATATATATATATATATATATATATATATATATATAGCATAAGAATGAAAAATAATGTAAGATGTATTTAAATATCACCCTTATAATATGTACTTCATTAGCATATTACTTTTAATTTCTATGTTGTATATTTCGGTATATATATATATTTTGGTATATATATATATTTTGGTATATATATATATATGATTTAATTTTTGAGTTAGACGACTCAATCTAATAATTTTTATATAATATTAGAGTTGAACCATCTAATAATTTTTACATGGTATTAGAGCTGAATTTACTTGTTGGACCGTTTCACCGCCACTCCACTTAGACCATGACCATCCGAATTCAGTGCCAGGGACATGTTGATATTTAATTCCACATCAAGATAATCCATCATCACATTTTATGTACATACGTTGAGGATTCATCCTCTACTCTACTTAATACTTAAATTTTAAATTGGAATTTGAACCTTTAACAATATCTAATCTTCTAGTTGTTTAAAAGGAAAACTCTTAACTCACCTTCGACTTAAGTTTCCTCTCATCCATTCGATTGGATCTAAAACCAAATACAAGTCACATCGTTTCACCTGAACTAGAATAGCTCGACTTCAATCCAAACAATTTCCTCTAGCACTTCATTCTTTACACGGGGAAGTTTGTATATATATTTACAAAAAATTATTGTCAAAAAAATTTGTAAAAAATATTTTTACAAAATATTATATATCACCGTGTAAATCTAAATTATGTAAAAATATCATATTTATTTGTAGGCCTATCATTTTTTTATTAAAAATTTACAAAAATATTACGTTTAAATGATATTTATGTACTGTTTGAATTGACTCATTGATACGTCTGTTAATATATATTTAAAGATAATTATTTTATAAATTCACCTCTAACGATAATTTTTATGTAAAAATCTCTATAAATTATTGTTAAAATAAAAATTATAGATTCATTGTATTTGTACTTACATATATACTATTTAAACTATCAATATTATGTAAAAAAGACTACATAATGTATTTTACATTATCTTTTTGTACATAGAAGAAATAGTGCGAAAAGACATTCCGAAATTTTTTTTTTACCAATATTAACATTTTAGCGCTATGCATGTACGAACAAATGGCTGAGTGATATATCTATAAATTTTATTTTCTAATAATAATCGAACAACTGGGGGTGGCAGGCGGTAGCAGCCTCCTCATCGGACGAGTGAGAGGACCACTCAACACAGCTGGTGTTTTGCTTTAACCAAAGAAGCTGCCGGGCATCGCAGAGCCATATGGCCCCAATGATCCGGATGAAACTTACACCAGGCTAGAATTTTTTCTTCTTTGGACCGACTAACTAGTTCGATCAAACGATCTGTAGGATAGATTCTTTCCTCGCACATTGCAAGCTGTAACATTTGATCTTACTACCTTATTCATAGGAGAGAAGTTTGATATCGAATCACTACTGTGTTAACATGGTAAAGATACGACATAAATGATTTTTATCGATTGTAAGGGCGTCGGGCCGATGACTCGGAGCGAGTCGATCGGTAAGGATCCCATCTCATGATAGAAAGCTCCCAAATTCGACTCTCGAGAGCATGGTTGGCCGACTCGGTCCGACTCGGGTTGACTCGGGCATACCGTATCGAATCTGGAAAAATCCGATACGTTGCGGTCGGCCGAGTCACGCCGAGTCACAGTGTGTGTGTGAGAGAGAGAGGAGGGGAGAAGGAGAGAGAGGGCCGAGTCTGTCCGAGTCGATTGCGACTCAGACGTATCGTACCAGATCAGGAAGATCCCGATCCGATACGGATCAACGAGTCGATGCTCGAGAGAGAAAGAGATTATTTTACTCACATTTAATTTTCGAGAGGCACGAATATCTAGATTCACCAATCTTGGACATCTACTTGATTTACTAATCTTGGACATCTATTTGATTTGAATCTAATTCGCTTAAGCCATGTTTGATAATAGGTTAGGATAACTCATATGAGATGGATTATGATGAGTTATTTATTGACTTTTTATTTTTTCAGTTTGATAACTTGTTACCCTAAGAATAACTCATTCCATAGAAATTATGGAATGAGTTATTCTTAGAATAAGGCCTTTTATCCTAACCGACTCCTGGTAACTTAACTCTACTATCAAATTAGAACAAGGGTGAAAAGATAGAATAACTCATTCTACCCGGGGCTTATTCCATTAACAAAGTGAACCTTACACTCCACGTGAACTTGAGTATCACTTAGCTCAATTTCACGTCGGAAAAAAAGGTAGGGTGCGGGTTGAACTTGGCTGGCACTTGTGAAGGGTTGAATCAAAGCTCTTCCTTATGTGGAGTGATTCACATATTTGCAAAAAAAAATAAAGAAATAAAAAAATCTTCATGGCATAAAATTCAATGTGGAGGAATATTTTTTCATGAAACGTCCTCAAATGATAGATTGAGTCCTAAGTGAATATTAATGAAATCTATGTCCCACTTGTAAGAATGAAATTGCAGATATATAATACTATCCTTTTGTGCAATACACTATCAGGGTAGAGGCAAAATTAAATTAGACGATTGTGGTAGATGATCCATCAATTTCTTTGTCGAGCTAAAATCAAATAAAACCCGTCACAAATAGTCTGTGTTAAATTAGCCACCGGACTGTATCAAATTCATGTTGGATTTTATGTTTTAAACTCTCAAAATTTGAGTCTTTGTTGTTTTGTCCCACGTCACAAAATAGAAAAACAATATTTTTTTTAATTGAGACTATTTTCTTAACACGTATGATATAAATATCACTCTATCGTGTATTCGTAAAAATCTCATTTTTTAACAATTCCAACTAATTAGAACGTATCAATCTTCGTCTTAATTATCTAATCTCATTCAGATTTTCACATTAACGACTCTCCATTTTCACCCATTACAGCATCACGATGATCTTTAGGACGACTTTGACAAAAGGGTTGTCCCCCGATTAACCGACACCGGCTAACCGATGGGCCCCACCTCCTCTCGCCCTCCCCCTCACACAACTCGACTAACCGACCCCAAATATCTCAATCGACCCTTTGAGGTCGGTTAGCCCCCCTCCCTTACCCCGACGTCAAACACGCCCATCGTTTCATCCGTGCTTTCCCAAGTGGAAAACGATCCCATTCGAGAGATAGTGAGAGCCGACGTGACGGACGTCAGCCCACCCTCGCCTTCACCAATGGGAAGGAAAGGTTTCCCATGTTAGTCCCACAACATCCTCCCCTCCGTCGGCGAAACAAGATCGCGGCGCATGGCACCCAATCGGCGGTTGAATCGCTCATGTGGTCACGGACTCACCGTGTAGTAACTAACAAGAGTTGTAAAGTGGATCGTTCATATTTTTTGTGGAATTCAATTAATATTTATTTAAAATCAAATTATAACTTAAATATTTATTTAACAATTTTAAGGCGTCTGATTTATTTTGTCACGGCTATCTAATTTTGCCGTCGTTATCGTCATCAGAGTATTATCTTATTATTTAAGATTGACGATTCGAATCATGTTATGCTAAAATATCATATCAAATATTTTATTAGTAATTCATAATTCAATGATGTAAATAACTTAAAAATAGGACATACGTAATCTTATATCGATAAATAAAAGATGAATACTATTTCACTATAAAGTAATATTAATCAAGTTCAACCTATTGACATAACCCGTTGAGAAATATTAAGCTGTAACATTTTCGTCACTCTCTTTTCCACCTTTTTTTAAAAATATTTTTAAAAATGTATATTTAATAATAATTTATTTATAAAAATCTCAAAATATTTTTTTAGGTAAGATAATAAAAAATATCGTAAAAATAGTCGATAAATAGTATGGCCTCCTTCCCCTCTGCACACTTAAATGTGCTGTTCCTCCTTTGTCTTCTTCCTCTCGCCGTTTCTCTTCCCTGTAACAACACTTACAACAGCAGCAGAACAGATCCAAGCCGACCCCGTCCTACTCCCTCCCCCCTCCACATTCACCCCCTTTCTCCACCCGTCCGAACCCCCAAAACCCCTCGTTGCAGATGTCGAGAGACCCCGATCGCCGCTATCTCTAACCCATCCAAGCTCCCTTCTTGCTTCCCCTCACCTCCTTCTTCTTTCTCCTGCAAACAAACAGTGTGTACTGTATTATAGAGGGAGGGAGAGGAAAAGGATGGTCTTTCCAAAGCCCACATCTCCCGACGACCCTGAAACCCCGCCCATGGCAAACAAGCCCCCCGTCCGATCCTCCTCCAGGCCCTCCATCATCGCCGACGGGATTGTCTTTGCCGGCGGCGCCGCGGTCGGCCTCCTCATCTTCTGGGTCCTCTACTCCTTCGTCGCCCCCAACGCCGGTAATGGTTCTGGCTTGTCTACCTTCTCCCCTTTCTTCATGAAGCCGGCGCGGGTCTTCCCCTCGGCGCCCGCCGACGCCGGTTGCGCCGCCGAGTTGAGCTATGATCCCCCAACCCGCAGCTTCTACGACGACCCCGCGCTCGCCTACACGGTGGGGCGCCCGGTGGGCGACTGGGACGCGAAGCGCCGGGAGTGGCTGGACCAGCACCCCTCCTTCAACCACGGCTCCGGCGAGCGGGTGCTGATGCTTTCCGGGTCGCAGCCGGGGCCCTGCCAGAACCCCCTCGGCGACCACCTCCTGCTCCGCTTCTACAAGAACAAAGCGGATTACTGCCGGATCCACGGTATCGACTTCTTCTACAACACGGCGCTGCTCCACCCGGAGATGCGCTCCTTCTGGGCCAAGATCCCCCTGGTGCGGGCGGCCATGGTGGCGCACCCGGAGGCCGAGTGGCTCTGGTGGGTCGACTCCGACGCCGCCCTCACCGACATGGAGTTCAAGCTCCCCCTCCACAAGTACAGAGGGCACAACCTGGTCGTCCACGGCTGGCCGCACCTCGTCTACGAGGAGAAGAGCTGGACCAGCCTCAACGCCGGCATCTTCCTCATCAGGAACTGTCAGTGGACCATGGACTTCCTGGAGGCGTGGGCCGCCATGGGGCCGCAGACGCCGGCGTACGCCCAGTGGGGGAAGACCCAGAAGTCCGAGTTCAAGGACAAGCTCTTCCCGGAGTCCGACGACCAGTCCGGCATCATCTACCTCCTCCTCCACGAGAAGGACCGGTGGGCGGACAAGATCTACCTGGAGGGCGACTACTACTTCGAGGGCTACTGGGTGGAGATCGTGGGGCGCCTGGACAACATCACCGCCAAGTACCTGGACATGGAGCGGCGGGTGGCCGGCTTGCGGCGGCGACGGGCGGAGAAGGTGGTGGAGGCGGCGGGGGAGGCGAAGGAAGGTGTGCTGGGGGCGGAGGGGTGGCGGAGCGGGAGGGACGGGTGGCGGCGGCCCTTCATCACCCACTTCACTGGGTGCCAGCCATGCAGCGGTGATCACAACAAGCTCTACTCCGGGGAGAACTGCTGGGAGGGGATGCGGCGGGCGCTGGACTTCGCCGACGACCAGGTGCTGCGCAGCTACGGGTTCGGTCGGCAGGGGCGGGTGGGCACGGCGGGCGTCCGGCCGCTGCCGTACGACTTCCCCGCCGCGGGCGGCACGGCCTAGGGGGCGGCGGCGGCAGAGTTGGGAATGTTCCCCCCGTACGTATACCATATATACGTATATGAGAAGGCTTATTATTATAACCGTTTTTTAGTTTTTTTGTTTTTTTGCAGTATACTCCTCTTGTCGGGGAAAAGTGTGTAATTAGCCTTTCTGATCTATTTGGCTGTGTGCGCCTCTTAGCCTTAGGTCGCTATAAAGGTGTCTAGTGACTAGTATATATATATTCCTTCGGTCATGTTTTGTCGGTTTCCGACACTTCAACCTGTGAGGCTCTTTACTCTTAATGACTAGGAAGGGCAAAAAAGGGGGAGACACTTTCACCAGGTGCATGATTTGGATGGAGATTGTGATTGATATATCAGTTATGATTTTGTCTCTAAATGATGTCTAATGGGATATTGTTCTAAGTTCTATATATATGCAGTTCTATAATATTTTTTATTTTTTAATATGAAATTAAGTTCAATTCATTCTTGACTCAACTCTCATACACAACCAGTTCATATTGTATTGCATGGATCTCAGTATGATATCGTTATGTCACAACCTGATTCAACTCGTATGAGGTGTTGTCTACTTTGAGGTGAGCTTACATGATTTTGTCCTCAAAAGGCACTTCATAATGTATGGTTCTAAATTATATATATATATGGCCCAATAACATTTACTGTTTCTCTAATATGGGACTAAGTTCATTTCATTCTTGTCCCAGTCCCATATACAGTGACAGCTCCACTTCGTGACGGTCTCCACTCCAAAATTCCTTGTTTGGACAGTCTTTTTCTTATGGGTAGCCCTCTCTTCATGTTTGTTCACGAAGAGAGCATATGGAGAATAACTTTTTGAGAAATTGCATGTATACTTTTTAATTTTTTTTGTTCAAATATACGACTCATTTAGACTTATTGTCAAGAATATCATCTAAATAGGTAGAATTGTTATGGTTATATCTTTGCATATTACTGCTATCCACTTTGGGTCTATGAATATCCAAAATATCTTGATTGTTACACACACATGCACATGTGAGCGCGAGAGAGAGAGAGAGAGAGAGAGAGAGAGAGAGAGAGAGAGAGAGAGAGAGAGAGAGAGAGAGAGAGAGAGAGAGAGAGAGAGAGAGAGAGAGAGAGAGAGAGAGAGAGAGAGAGAGAGAGAGAGAGAGAGCATAATCGTTCCCCTCTCCCCATTGGAGCCCCCCCTCCCGCACCCTAGAACCCCTTCTTTGTCGGAACCCTCACCCCCCGCCTTGGAACCCCCCTCCCAGCTAGAGTCACCACCCCCACCCGTAAACCCGTTGGAACCCCCCCTCACTATCCCCTCCTCGTCTGAACCCCCACTCCACCATGGAATAAGGGGCGAGATTAGGCTGAGGGAGAAGGCGAATGCTACAATAGTGGGATCTATCTCTTCGATAGCCATGGTGGGGGGCTGGCCGTGGTTGGCCTTGTGGACGTCGAGCGTCTATCATGGGTTAAAATAGGAAGGGTTAAGTGGGGGTTATCCTCCCTTTGTTCTGGATTAATTAACTTTCCTTATCAAACTATATTTTGTAGATCCCTATGATAAGTGAGAGGTGTAAAAGATAGCCATAATTAACCATGTCTCTTTACCAAATAAATATTTAAGGTCGACTTTGATAATAGGATAAGATAACGGGGGTAAGATATCCAGTGAGAGAGAGTGATATAGGTTCTCCCATTTTTCTCACGTATAAAGTAGGTGATCGGGGTCGGTTAGTTCATTCTATCTTAGATGATCGAATGTGTTAACTTCACTTTGATTTCAAAATGACCCTAAGATCCTATTTGAGTTAAGACATTTGAGTCCAGGTCCTCGAATATTTTATCCAGAGTCGGGTAATAGATTTATACGTGAGATATGAGAGTTGGAGTCGTATTTTCTCTCTCATAAGTTCAGATATCTTATTTTAATTTATTCTAATATCAAATCGATTGACTTGGATAGCTCGTCGTTGACGGAGGGTGGTCGTTGCGTTTCCAAACGGTTGTTAAGAAACGGATTGCGTGGCGGGCTTCCGCCGTTGATGTTGGGCGGGGGGCTATGCAAGGACCTTGACACGGGGCTCCCTCCCGTGACTCCGGTCTTGTGTCGGCTAGTTTCCCGGGAAGCGCTGCAACTTTTCTTTTATATTAATTATTATTAGCTACCGTGGAAATCCGTTTGGGTCGGCCGTTGGGATAATCGGGTTCCCTCTGCCAACCCTTCCGCAGCTGCCACGTGGTGGGGTAAATGCGGTGGACCAGCTGAGAACTTGGTCGGGCGAGGGAGACTCTCCCTTTGAGCGTTGACGTCTTTATAAGTAACTTTATAACCCTAATTGCATCTACTTTGTCTCTATATCCCCAAAATCTAGAAAATGCCGTTGCCGTACCCCCTAAAAGTTAGATTTCTAGGTGATTCAGTTATTATTCTTAGAGTCATATAGTATCATTTTTTTAATATTTTAGGGGTGTATTATAAAGCTCAATTAAATTGGGGGTATACAAGTTATTTATAAAGATTTCAAGAGTATAAAGTAATTTTCCCTAGAAAAAGGTGATTTTCTCAACTTACTTATGTTTTAAAATATATATATATATATATAGAGAGAGAGAGAGAGAGAGAGAGAGAGAGAGAAAAGTGTGACAAAATATTTTTTAGTACAATGATTACAATTACAAGCCCATTTCGATGTGAAAATCTTTTTTGTGAAGAGAGTAATTTACTTTTATCTAGATTCATAAACATGTAATAAGATTTGACGGTTCGACCGTATCGATCATACTGATTTCGTATCGATACGATACAATACAATATGATGTCATATCATATTATATTATAATATATCAAGAATAATAAAATATATAATAAATATTTATTATAGTAAATATTAACATGAGATCATATGTAATAGAGTTGGTTGAAAAATATGACGCTCCGGAATTTTGAACTTAAAATTTATGATGACAAATGGTCATCTTTGACCAACTTATCTATTAAAAATATTAAAATTAAAATAAAATATAAAATATATAAGTACGTATCGATAACGTATCACAAATCGATCGTGTCAATTTATGAGTGGCATATTCAATATATACGATTCATCCCGTATCAGATTGATTTGTAAAATTATAACATGCACCTCGTCTGAACTTGACAACACAATTGTGTAGAGGGATCCCTATCAATATCTTTCCCACTGCACAAACTTACAAGATTTAGCCTTTTGTACTCCTTATAATTAGGGGCTTGTTCCTATTGCTTGTGCTATTTATCATACAAAAAGAAAGATGCGAGTCAGACTGAAAAATTTTTACCCATTTTCCTTACATTGCTCACAGAAGTGAAAGTCTTCAATAGGAACTATTAGTCACCGGGAATAGTTGTTTTGGGATTTTAAAGAAGTAGACCAGTGATAGTAATTTCTTTCTGTCACCTTGTCATGTTTCCTTCTCAAAACAAAACTCACACAGTAGATGTTTGTTCTGTGCAAATTTTGGTAAATCGGTACAGTATGATTCATATTATACGTATTGAATTGTATCCGTTAGTGATCGATATGTTATTCATATCTTTTTAAATATCTTATGTGTTATTTTATGTCAAATTTATCTTAACCAATGAGTTAGTTGAAGGTGGACTGTTTTAACTGGATGTCTCAAGTTTGATCTTTACCAGCAACGTGTTTTTTCCTTTTTCTTAGAAATAAAAATTAAAGCTAAAAAAAAAATTAAAGACAATGCACTCTCTTCTAAGTTTCAAATCAGAGACCAACCAGTTGAAGAACACGTGTCTTAACCAACTAAGCTAATAAGAAATTTATATCATTTTACTTATAATAAATATATCAAATGTGCTCTTTTGTCTCGGTATTTAACGGCATCGTATCGTATCGTATCATATTGATAAATGATCGATATGACCGGTACGATCGATCTGTGAAACCCTAATTTTGTGTAAGATAAATCATATGTTTTTTAAAAATATATCCCTATAATCTTTCATTTTGTGTGTGTCCATATATATATATATATCCTTGATTTATATAAATTGTCAAACATATCTCTTTGGTTATACTCTGGTCGAAACCTGAGTGTAATTTAAATGTTGAAAGTACGACGTATCCTTAAATGTATGGAGATCTGATGAGATCACAGTCTAGAAAATATTTTCAAGTTTCTATTAACAAGTTTCATAGCATCTACTTAGAAATATTCTTTCAAAGTTGAGAGCAAAGAGACCGAAAGTATACAGATGCATGCAACTACTGTAAACCTGATGCCATTTTTCATGCTGTAGCTGATCATCTGTTTTCTTCACCTCAGTTGAGGTTGGAAACATGTTGTGGTGGGTGGTTGTTCCCTGTTCATTGGTTGTGGTGCAAAAGGAGACCCAGCATGCCCCCATGGCACCCTTTCATGAGTTGGCCATTCTCCTTTTCCCTTTACTCATGCTTGGCAAAGAGAGATTCCCTCTCCAGGGAGGTCACTTTCACAGGAAAAAATTCTTACTGCAGAACTTACTGAAGAACCTTTTCTCCATACTAGCGCAGAGAATCACAGGAGATTGGAGCTGGCTGATTACTGTCACTGCTCGTAATATGATTCGTCGACTTGGTCTGACTAATCTTGGCTCAGGTGACTGGCATCCTATATAGAGGATTCTGAGATGAGAGTCATGATAATCGCACCGAGTCCTTATAAATTATTTGAATAATAATATAATATTTAACAATAATCTAAAATTTTCGAGTCCACCGTTTGATGTGATAGTCTCACCACCTCCTCTTTGGAGAGAGATCTCAGATTTGATCTCAAATTTCTCCCTCTTATTTTAAAAATATATTTATAAAAAATAAACTTTAATTTTTTAAAAATAAAAAGTATGATAATGATGTAATAGTAATCATAAATTTTACATCTTATGGATGAAAAAAATTAAATTCTTTTATTTTAATTTATTTTAAATATCTGACTAAGTTGAGTCACTCTAAGCCGGGTATAAGTCAGGCCGACTCATACCGAATCATAAAAATCTGATCTAATATGTATTCCTGAGTTGATCGGTATAGATGTGAAATAATTAGAGTTGATTCTGAGTTAAGATCCTAAAATACCATATTTCATGTGTCGCATAAATACGACATTTTTAAATACTTTACGGTGTTTTATACTAAAACAAACGGCTCCTAGATCAACTTTCAAACCCCATACATCTCATAGTCGTTAAAATTATGTTAAAAATAATATTAAGTTATTTTTCCTTCTATTTTCAAGATTGAGAATGTCACGAAAACTTCGTCAAAATATATTTTTTTGAGGATAGAATTCATTTTCTTTGCTTAGTACTCTCGGCGACTTTGATAACAGAATAAGATGTGAATAGAATGAGTTATTCTGCCCACTCGCCCTTAACCGTGTTTGATAGCAAGATTAAATTATCTGAGGTCGTTTAAGATTAAGACTCTTATTCTAAGAATAACTCATTCTACCATTTAACATGGAATGAGTTATTTCCAAGATAAGAGTAAGTTATCAAACTCACCCAATTTCACCTCAGATAATTTATCTTAATCTATTATCAAAGTGACCCTCAGTGTTAAAAGACGAATGACCTGTCTCCCAAACCCTATTCATTTATGAAAGTGAGAACTAGATCCCTTGAACATGATCCGTTTCTGAAGTGGGCATAGCCAGCTCACAGGCACAGCCCCCTATTTATAGGGGTACCCCAAAAGTGGTTAGATCTGTGATGTCCTTTTATTAAGTAGACACTGTTCGTGAACCACAATGGGTGAAAATAAGCATATGTACAAGTTGGAATTTTTCTCTCTCATGACATTGTATTTCGTCTTAAGTAAAGAGATTAATTTTGAAATAAAAATTAGATTTAATATAGTCTTAATTAAGTAAGGTTTTGTTTGTTTCCCTGTAAAACAAACGTAATTATTCCGTTTTAGAATCATTGGCTTTAGAGCTAGTATATATATATTTTTTACTTTAAAAGCAAAGAGTATTTTATTTGAATGGCCGTAAAATACATGAGAACAGAATACAGTATTTTGTTTGATCTATTGGAAATTTAGGTCATTGTACCTTCGGTTTTGATTTCCGATGGGACGGTCTGAAAATTAAAATCGGAAACAAATTGATGCCACATAAATCAACAACTGTCGATAGTAATCTCATCTACACTATTTTCAGCTTAACAAATAATCAAAAAGTACTGTAGAGTGTAAAGATTATTAGAATCTTTCCTCTTTTAATTTTTTTTCAAATGTCTCAGTGTCTCGTCGATTTTTATTTTATGACAGATTTTGATATTTAGAGAGAGATAAGAAGAAAAGAAAGAGAATAAAAAAATCTTTAAAAATTACTTAAAAATGATTCTTCTTTCTCCAAGAGATTGTGAAAAAATTCTTTCACCTCCTACCTGTTCCAAACGCGTCTTTAGACAAAAAAAAAAAAAAAAAAAAAAAACTAAACTTAAGATCACGACCGATCACATCTCAATTATCTAATCTCATGATCATGTGGGGGTAGAAGGTTGCAAAAATTGCAACGCCATATTTACCTTGAATGATGCGAATTATGATAAGATGGTTAGAGTTAGATCGCCTGACATCACGGATAAAATGGGCACGCAGACACATCCCTCATTTTAAGAAGTAAAATGATCAAGTTGATACGACCGTATCGTAGTTACAGTGTAAATGTATCTCTTTTATCAAATTTAAGTATAATTTTTATTTTTAAAAATTTTTTGAGTGCAATTGAAGGTCTTTTAATTTAGAGTGAAGGTTAAAGCATTTATTTTACTTTAGAGTTCACGGCAAGAAAAAAAATCTCAAATGAATCTGAACATTAATGTGCATAGTAATCACTATTTTTTTTTGCTTGATACTCCAAATATAATAGGTAATTTAACTCTCACTCCAACTTAGAGAAATTTGAGCTCCACTAAAAAAATAAAAAAAAACTACAAAATGAAATTAAAGGGGACGGTCTCAAGTTACAGCCCTATTTGATCATTTCACTTTTAAGAAAACATCGACTTTCTAAATAATGCACCAAATTTTTTCCTAAGATTTGGTTTCCTTTGCCTGCTCATAGGCCAAGGTCGTAGGGCTGACGTTAACAGCATGCAGTTGTGCCAAATAGGCAATTTCCAGATGGGATTATATCCAGGGGGTCATTTCGGTCAAATCCACCAACTTTTGGGATAAAATCAGGGCAATACATCTAACTCGGATAAAATTTAGATAAATTCAATTCCGATTCGACTGATGAATAATAAAAATATTAAAATCTGAACTCGACTCCCTGACTCAAACTATGTAAAATCGAACAAAGTTAGACACGATTATTTTACAAAAATATAAAATCCGACTAAAATTTAACTAGACTTAAAATTTTAAATTTAAATAAAAATTAATAAGAATAATATATTTAATAATCTAAAATTTATAATCTCACTAAATTAATTAAAATTTTAATGTTAATTACTTACTTTATTTGAAAAGAGAATTTTAATTATATAAAATAATGTAATTTTAAATAATTTTTAAATTTGAGAAGAGAAAAAAAAATGGACCAAACGTACCCACAAACCAAATTCGGAATCCATCCTAATCTGTGGATCCAATCGGATTAGATTTTTCGGATCAGAATTTTAGACCGGACTAAAAACCCACATGTCAAAAAGAGACTCGCGACTCGACTCGGAATTGACTCAAACTTGCGGGACTGTCGGGTCGACCTGACCCATTGAGAGCCCTAGATAAAACCTCGAAAGAATTAGGTCACAACAGAGGGTAACAGTAGTGTTATCATAATTAGATCGGACAAGTCGATCGGACCGATCTGACCGTGAACCTATCTAAACAACGGTCCGATTAAAGTCAATCCGATTTAATATTAAAGAACCGAATGAACCAAACGAACTGCGATTCGATCGGTGAACTGATCTGACCCGATTCATCCTTTAAAATAAAAAAAAATAAATACAAAAACATTTAGATATTCAAAATAATATTTATATGGGAATAAAATTATCTTATTATTATTAATTATTATCTTATTTTAAATATGTTTACAGTTTAAAATTTTAAAACATAAATGTCTAATGTGAAGAGTGAAGATCAAAAAAATATTATATAATTTTAAGATCAATTTATTTAACCATATTATTATTATTTTTTGTTTATATAATTACATAATAATGACTAATAATTATATATATATATTTTTTATGTTGATCATTATATCTTATTTCTTATTATCTTAAGTTATAGAATGAGTCAAAATTATAGAATCAAGTCATACCATGTATCAATATTATAATTACGTCACGGTTTCAATCGGTTCGATTAAACAATCCAATCGATTCGAATCGAACCAGCTCGTTAACCGATTTAATTCTAATAACATTAAGTAACATACTAAATAACTGTAATGGAAGCATTGCCAGTAACGAAAGTAACTATCTGTAAAACATTAATTTACCGGGAATTCAGTTGAGTTGAATCCAATGGCCAAAATAGATGACCATCTCCATTACCAAGCTCTCTTGTTAACTTCCAAGTAATGAAAAAAAATATCACTAGTAACATTGGCAATGCCAACTTAACGTGGACTCCACTCGGATAAGGCGAATCAAAAGACTCAGTGAGCAAAATGACAGTCTCATGATTGGAAGCCCCACGCAGTCATTAGAAACTACTCATTTCACAAACTCAGCAGTTCATCAAACACCTCGGAGCCATTCCGGCAGCAGGATCACACCCGTTTTAGATATTTACAAATCACAACCACTAACACCGATTTTTTTTTTTTTTTTTTTTTTGGGGGGGGGGGGGGGCTAAAACAGAACCCTAGGTATGTTACACACAAGTTCTACATAGACATGACAGCAGAGTGTTTGCAACTTCAATTGTTTGCCCTCCTCTTGGGTCAACTGCGCTCTGTCTTCAGCCTTTTTGCTGCCTGAACAAACCCTACGATGACCTGCAACTCATCCAATTGCTTTTGGGGAAAAAGCAATTGGATTAGACATGAATGACTGTCAAGTGATTTTGCAGATCCCTTTTTTTTAAACCAGAGTTCGAGTAAGGAGTTCCCACTTTGGTTCTGATGCAGAGGCAAATGCTCAATCGAGGGGCTGCAGAAATACCTGTGACATGAAGTGCCTCTGTGCCACATCAATCAACTGCTCCTTCGAGGGGTTAGGGCTGGCACCCATCTATGCAAGGAGAAACCATTTAGCCCCAAGAGCAAGGGAGAACTACTTGATCAGTAATTTAACATGAACATAATTAAGTCATAATTACTGTTGGTCTCATTTTGAGTCATTTGAATATAATATTAATTGGTCAAGGCTCTCACAAGGTTGAAATGCCTCCAATATCTCCACAATGCTGTTGTTTCTAGCTTGCTTAGGTCAACCTTCTGCATCAACCATAGAAACAATTTATCGCCAAGGAAATAACAGAAAAAAATGTGCAAGAAAGAAGAAAGACACAAGTGTTATGTTCGAAAGGTTAAAAAAAAAGCTCTCTCCACACCATGGCATGCGCTAGTGAAATGGATCCGTTAGACTGTGAATCAGAGGAATGAGCCTGACTCGGTGTTTTGCTAGCTGATCCAACTGTTTTGTGTGACCTGTGTCTTGATCTTTGAGGCTTCTGTGTGTCATCAGATGCTGCAAGGAACTTGACAGTAAAAGAATTGCAAAACAACGACGGGCTAGAGAATTGATGCATCAATAGCCTGAAGCAAGAGTAGAAAAAATGGGCATGCATTATAGGGTGCGCATCACGATATATGTGACCCCCCACCCCCTCAAAAAGGAGAAAAAACTGTTTATGCTTTCAACCATGATGACTACTCAACCAGAAGTGCATTTACTGCATCTCTCATCCTTGAAAAATATGCTACACATTTTGATAATATGGGCACTTTCCTTAAAAAAAAAGCATTACAATATGCACCAAGATGTAATGTACAACATTGATATACTTTAACCTTCACTGTACCGCACCCCAACTTCCAATAAAGTTTTCCCTAAAGCAAAAATATCATGTCATTTGGTTCACATTGGTGACATGTATGTAATCAAGATAGCTAAATATAGATCTCCGTAGCAATACTCATGCCAACCCAATATTTTTGGGTGTTCATCTATTACCCAACTACATCTAAGATGATGATACCAGAGCCAGAGTGTAGATAGTAGGTCCACACCAATGCCATTGCATGATAAGAATAGGTTGGTAATCCAATACCCACCTCTTTAGTTAATGTGTCACCACTATTTAGAGCCACACATGCAATCATGTTTTTCCAACCCCCACCCCCCTCTTTTGGAGGTTTGAAGCGAGACACAGCTGTTGTTCTGTGACAAATGTCACTTCTAGTAAAGTTCTTTCTTACTCACTGGGATACACATGCAATCGTGATTCTCAACAATTACTCAAAATGTAGAGAGAGCCAAGCATTTATACTCTGACAGTAAGATACAAAGAAAAGATACACATAGCACAACCACAATCTAAGAACCTATGAACATTTCTGTTCCTAGGATCTGTTAAATCATACAGTTTACTTCACAGCATCTTGAAGCAAACAAAATTCAACAGCCCAAGGACCAACCTGTGTGAGAGACATTCCACTGCATGTTTTCACTATCATTGTCCTCATCTTCCTCATGACCAGTAGGAGCTTCAATTACACTGAGAGCATTTCTTTGCAACTTTACCTCAATGCCATTTGTCAAAACCTGCACTTTTAAAAAGTATACATTATGCATACAAGTACCATTATGCTAAAATATTAATCTGGACAAGTAACAGGGGTGGAGAAAATTTTTTTTGACACTGCCCTGATTATGAAACAAAAACATGTAGACGTGCAAAGCACCGATCCCCTGAGACTTCATGGATCATTATTCATTTTACCTTCATTCTAAGTAGCTGAAAAATTCTGTCATGGATCAGAATCACTAGAAAAGTGAACATGACTCCATTCAAATTATACACATTTAGGCACAACATTATGATTGGGAGCAACAAACATGCACTGATACCAAAAGAAGCTTCTTCTTGTGTCTTTTTCCTGGGTGGGGGGGGGGGGGGCAAAACCCTGGAGTAGGGTCATCCCAAAAAAGCTATATGCAAAACAAAATCAAATAATAGTTTAATGACCGAAAGAAAGTGTCCAACCTTGCATCTGAGGCTTCTGATCCTCGAGATAGCAATAGCCAGGCCTTCTGCTAGATGGGCCACTACTAGCTGTGGTAGATAGCAGGCTTCTACATCCAAGGATGACTCTAATGGGAAACATGGCGAACAAAAGGGGACCCCGGGTTTCAAAAGAATGGCCACCCATGTAAACGGGGAAAAAATAACAGAAATGCATCAAGCACGAAATTCATAATGTGAAATAAAAAGTAATAAACACCAATATGAATATCATTAGCATCATTATCATGGATAAGGCCGAAGGAACTCTAAGATAACTGAATCTATGAGGATTAAAAAATCACAGCTCCCCGATGAGATGTTGCAAAGAATAAAAGCATTAAATGAAACTATGCTTAATGCAGCATAAAAACTTCGTACCTAATATGCAAACCAAATAATGTAGCATGCATGTCAGAAGAAAGATAAGACAGCAACTTGAACAGAGAATCACATAAAAAGGAGACATTCCGCAGGGGATTGTGAGATTGAAGTACCAGAGAAGACAATTCAGCTCAAATAAATTATATTAAGTTTGGAATTCGGTCGCATGGCATAAGTACTCTATAAATGCTCCCCAATCGAGGATCAGAAACCCACAAATTAGAACTCCATTTTGTTCACTGGATACCCACATTGCCCCAGAAACAAGACATAAAACCATAAAACGAGTAAAAAGATGAAGTGAATTCGGCGGATGCCCATCGAAAGAGCATGCAAATGCACAGTTCAAAGATCGAGCTTTTCCAATTAAAGGCGGAATCTTTCCCCCGGGAATTACCAGCCAATGCCAGCCACCGAGCCCGACGGCCTTCTTGACGACCCCCTGGAGGCCCACCAGCACCGACTTGGTCCGGTTGTTTCCCGTGACCACCACCTTGGTGTGCCTCGGCAGCACCGCGAGCTCCTCCTCGCTGCTCTCCCCGAAGCTCTGTGCCTGCCCGCACCCGCCATTAGCCACGCTCTCTGCTGCTTCCATCATTTCCCCCCCCCCCCAACTTTGTTCTTCCCCTCCTCCCACTGCAACTGCCACACTCTCCTCCCTATTGACCTTCAAAGGGGAGAATTCGTCGAACCCACAGAAATCAAGATCGCGAATTGCATTGGCAACTCGAAATCGAGCAATGTGGAACCGAAATTTAGGATTTTTGGGAGAAAGAAACTGGATATTTTGGATAATCTGCGAGCTCTGGGTAGAGAGAGAGAGAGAGAGAGAGGATATGAGCGAGCGGGACCGTGCTTTTTTCTGCTTCCTTTTTCCATCATCTTTTTTTTAATCTTCTCTGCTGTCGGGATCCCGAAGAGCAGAAACTTGCCAATGAATAAGAAACACGTGTCATGCCGCTGCGCTCCGAGCCCGCGAGGGTTAGGTGAGGATGACATAAAAGGCTCAGCGGTTCGGTGGGCCGAAGATCTTAACGCAATTACCTAATTGCCCCTCTTCCGGGCACAGTGTGCCCACCCGGTTCCTCTCAAGTTGTTACTGCAAATAGACTCGATAATTATTCATTTAAAATTTGAATCGAATTAAAATTTATATTCGTTTAATCAGATAATTATCTGAATAAAATATCTGACAAATAATTTAATCAGATATCTGATATCCGATGATTATTAATTGAATACCAATTTTTTTTTGAAAGTAAATTGAATACGAATTCGGATATGGAGATATCCGTGTCGAATATTATCCGATCGAATATGAATCTTTAGATAAATATCTAATGATACACATATTCTATATATAATTGATTCAAATATTGATATGTTGACAGATTACTCTTTTTTATCTTTTTTATCTTCAAATATAATTTAAAAATAAGAACTCCACTTACACTCATTTAGTAAGTTATCTCCTATTTTTTTAGGATGGAGTCTAATCTTTTGATAACATATCTCAAAATAAAAATAACTTTTATTATTTCTTTTTTTTGATAAAATAACATACGACACTCCTATACATCTCACAAGACTCACCTGTAAGTAAGTCTAGCAATTACCCGTTTAAAATTCGAACCAAATTCGAATGTGTACGAATCCGATAATTATCCGAATAAAATATTTGATGGATAATTCGATTATTAATCGGATACAAATTCGGATATCACACTATCCGCTCCGTATCCGATCCGTTTACATGTCTAGCTTCTACCGTCAATATGACGATGATCTTTTAGGGCCATTTTGAGAATGAGTTAGGGTGGAAAAATAGACGAGACAGAGAGTGATGCGCCCCACCTCTCTCTCACACACAATAATATTAACCGGGCTAGATTAGCAAATTGACCCTTAAATGTTAAGATTACACGATCGAATCGTGAAACATAGGGTGACAAAATGGATGACACTAGACTACCCATGAATATATAACACTTTAAAATTTTTGATGGCTATTAATGATCTGTCTTTTCATTAGACAATATATATATAAAAGTGTATTCACCAAATTAAAGCTCAATATATTAAAAATATATATAAAATAGTTTAGAAAATAAAATGATAATAAAAGTACTGGATGTTTGATTATGAACTTAACATACCACATTTGAGAAGGTATGGTGCACTGACATTCACTTAACGGTGTTCAAACATCATCACCATAATGGTGAAGGTTTCGATATGCTTAGAATGTGGATCAAATGATCCTTCCAAACGTGTCATGTAGACTCCACCATCTCTCTTTAATGAGTTCCCTCCCACAGTGACAAGATAATGTTTATGAAAATTAGAAAGAAATATTTGATGGGACACTGCAATATGTGTAACATCTCGATATTTGGAAGCTCAACAACATATTAAATTTACTGTTAAGAGTCTCGTAGGTCGGTGGGTTTCGTTAGTTGAGGCTCAACAAATATCATTTATTCATTTTAATGATTATTTCGATATTTATGTCATCTCTTTGAGCAGCAATATTCAAATGAGATAAAATTAGATTCATTGAAAAGATATTTTAAATATCTACAAGTTTCGTGTTAACCACTTTTTTTAGACTGTGTTGTTTAGAAGGTCAAAAACACCATGTATTAGAAGCACGGTAATATTGGCCTAACATATCGAGCGATCCGAGCTTTAGTTGACTTAGGTTAGGTGGCCGAGTCTCGTGAGTCAAGCGATGTTAGAAGAAGTTATAGAAATTATCATAATGACATTATGCGCGAGGTCAATAGGTGACTTCTTCTACGAACTTTAAGGGGGCTAACGTCGAGGACTTGACTTTAACATTGGAACTCGAGTTTAGCATGCGAATTAGTGGAGAGGAGTTTGATTAAAACTTCTCCACTACGACGTTGATAATAATCTCTAATTTAAATTTATCTTTCTCTCTTTTTTCTTTATCTCTCTTCCTTTTTTCTCTCATTTTTGTAGCCCTCTCAGACCCTCCCAAGAACATCTTCATCTACAGTAATCTTGACTTCAAATCTAACATTTAGAGTGCTCCCAAGGATCTCTCATGTAAAGAAAAGTTGTTCAACACCTGGTAAACATTTCAAAATCACGTTCTAAATCTTTGTATTTAGTGAAATCCACAGTCATCTTAGATCTATCTTATCTAGTGAAAACCAGGTTGATTTCTTTCTTATGATTTCGTCTCTACCTTATGCTAAATCTGTGAATCTGATTTTATGTTCCTTTTGATGGTGTATTGTTGCCTCTATCTATGTCTAGTATTGTGTTTTGGATCGCGATCAGATGGTTGGATTTGTAGATAAGATGACTGTTGTAAGTATCTATCATTGTAAGCTTATTTCTGAACATAGATGCACTTTTCATATTGTTTCTCTCACTATGCTGACTCATTTTATGTGCACCATATGTTTTTGGAATCATCACTTGAATAGCTAAAATCTCACTGTGAGTTTTTGACTAAATTCTATTTCTTGTGAGTATGGTGGGCACGTAAAGCACACCCTTGTTTCTGGAATTCATGACTAGATTTGATACCTGTCCATCGAAGAATTTCTGTATATTTCAAATCATGGTGAACCCTTGTGAAATTTGGATCTATGGTTAAATACCCATTCCAAAGCATACAATAAAATTTATAAATTCACTTGAGGTGTATTGGATCAAGAATTGTCTAAAATTATTAGGCATAGTGTGTGCTTTTAAGTGACAACAGGTCTTCTATTGCAAGCAATGTTTGACTTTGTTCTAAAAATCATATGGAAAATGCATATAGGTCATGTTGATTATTTAATATATATTTAACTAAATTTTATGGAATTGGATCTACCCGGACACGATGTTCATTGCTTTGTCATTTTAAAAACTGAATCAAAATCAGAACACACAACTTGAGCCATGTTCTTTCCTTGAAATCCCTACTCTTGAGATTATACTTGAGCGGAGTAGGATGGACGGTGTAGCACCCACGTCGGCTTAGGATCTCAAGACAGCGGAGCAAGAAAATGCTAAACATCCCTTGCTCGGGAGTGTGTCAACACCTAGGCAGCGAGCTGAGAAAATCCCTACCTAAGTTCGGGTGAGGTTAAAGGGCCTTCAGTTTACGACCCCTTAACTATTTTAGATTATGACAAAATAAGTATCTTTCTAATGACAAAATAATAACCATGTAAAATCTCAATTACACACTCATAGATTAAATTACTTAATATTTTTACAAATTTAGCCATAAGTCAGGTCTTTCAAATATTTAGTCAAAATCAAGTGAAACAAAATCACGACGATGCTAAAAATCATCGTTCTAAAATTGAAAATATGACGATCGTAAAGTCATCGTCCTAAAACCAAAATAAGGACGAACTTAAAAATCATCGTCCTCAAATGAAAAATGGGACAATCCTAAAAGTCATCGTCCCAAAATCAAAACAAGGATCATCCTAAAAATCATCGTCCTAAAATTGAAAAAAAAAGATGATCCCAAAAGCCATCGTCCTAAAACTAAAACAAAGGCGATCTTAAAAGTTATCATCTTAAAATGAAAAATATGATGGTCCTAAAAGTCATCATCCTAAAATCAAAATAAAGACGATCCTAAAAGCTATCATCCTAAAATGAAAAATAAGACGATCCTAGAAGCCTTCGTCTCAAAACCAAAATGAACATGATCCTAAAGACATCGTCTTAAAACAAGAAATAAGACGATCCTAAAAGGATTCATCTTAAATTTAAAACAAGACGATGGCGTCCACTCTATCTTCGTTTGAGAAACAAAGACAGTTCAAGATTAAAATAAGATAGTGACGATACTCTGTCTTCGTTTTAGAAACGAAAAGAATTTAAGATCAAAATAAGATGATGACGTCACTCCATCTGCATTTGAAAATGAAGATGATCTAGGATTAAAATAAGATATGCCGTCACTCCATCTTTGTTTGAGAAATGAAGGCGATCCAATATTAAAATAAGACGACGGCGTCACTTTGCCTTCTATTGAGAAACAAAGACAATCCTGAGTCAAGATAAGATGATAACGTCACTCTACCTTCGTTTGAGAAATGAAGACGATCATGGATTAAATTAAGATGATCTTAGATTAAAACCAAGACGATAATGTCGTGTTCGTCTTCATTTTAGAAATAAAGATGAACCAAATTAAAAGAAGACGATGCCATTGCATCACTTCGTCTCCTTTCTCATAACCTAAATAATACATAGTCCAAGACGTGGAAGTCGACAATCTACACAATTCAAATAGAAGATGGACGTTATAACATCCTCTCTGACAATTTGGATGATCCTAGAATTCCCTCAGTTAAACGATAAGGGAAATTTGAATTGATTGAGCCTTCACATACGTAAATAAATCCATGCAAAATGAAAAGAAACCCTAACTTTTTATAACGCTATCTAGATGATAAATCTTTGCCTAAATAAAGTATAATCAATTTTAATAAAAAAATATAGCCGTTAGATTATTTCTTTTTCTTAAACGCACCCTTAAGTGATAATCATGCTATAAATCTATTTGTCGATGGAAATCAATTTTTCTTATGAACTAAAAATTCTCTCCACACATCAAATATAAAATACTAGTACGTTATTCTCTACAATCAGGCTTGTACAATAAGGACAAAGTGCTGTTAGTCTGCAGAGTATATATGCAGGATAACCAGAGTCCGGTAGTAAAAGAAAAGATGCCAGACAAGACAACATCTTCGACTGTCTAGAACTCCAAATCACCTGTTACCCAGATAACGACGTGCACACTAAAGGTGAGATGGGGATAGAATCCTAGCCATCAAATATATAAGAAGGTTGCACCATTGAAGGGTCTTGTATCTATAGGATACAAGAGAGCTATGAGACTCTATAAATATCCCAGGGAGTCAAAGAAGAAAGATAACGAGCCAACCGACCAGTGAAAACACTCGACAATCTTCTTCCTTCTATTGGCAAGCGATCTAGAAGCTTTCTACGTACTCCTACTCAAGAGAGACTTCATCGAGCTTCCTACATCATTGTCAAAGTCTCTCACTTTGGGAAGCCATTGAGAAGAAGAAGAAGGCCTTGCGTCCACAACGATCATTATGTTCTTCTTCTTCTTGATTTTCATTTCATATTATTTACTTTCTGTATTGACCACATTACTCATTCAAGAGCATTCTGTTGTGATTCTGTAAATCTCTTTACAGATTAGTTATCGGAGCATTTGTTGCGCGAGAAGACTAGCGCTAGATATGTTAGGACGATCTACTGATACCTTGTAAATTGGTCGGGCATTGATTCTTGGAAAACAAGTGGAACATGTTTGCTGAGGCCTTAACATCAGCTAGGGAGTGAGCCCTAGAAAACAACAGGTGTAACATTTGTTAGTAAAGTTAGTAGAACCCCATGCGACTTGCAGGGGACTTGACGTAGGGAAGCCTAGGAGCACTGACCGAACTAATATAAAAACCTGGTGTTCTTGTGGTGTGTTTGAGATTCTAACTTTTATATTTTACCACACTAATTAGTCTAATTTTAATACACGATTATTTTCAAAGGCACACCTATTCACCCCCCCTCTAGGGTATACCTAGCTACTAACAACTAGAATTCACCCAGGACGCACCGGTGTCAAGTGAGGGTATGCAACTATAAGAGCTCGCTTCTCGTGGGATGATACTCCTTCAGTTTAATCTTGAATTTTATGCAATATGCTCTAGTTTAATCCTACTAATGTGTTGATGATGTGCGTATGGGCTCTATGTTACAACAGAGTTATGCAAGTTATGCTAACCCACTAGCCTATACGTTAACTTGTTCTTCTTATGAGTTGTTCTATGAGTTATACTCCGTCTATGCATGAGAAACCAATAAGATCTTATGTGAATATGATTGAAATATCATCTACTCATTACTATCAAGATCCTTATATGTTTCCAAGTTCATGTTATAAGTCCATATTGCAAGTTCATGCTCTTCTATGTCATTCCTAGATGCTATGTATAGTCTTGTGATTTTCTTCGTCGGCCTCAACAACCTTGGGCAATAGTATAAGGTGCCCCATTAATGTTCCAATCATAATTTTATTTGTCTATCAGTTTATGAGATCATTCCATCTCTATATTTCCTGAATCACATGTTAGCTACACTTACATATAACAGTACAACAAGAAGAAGCTTGTTTTATATATGGATTGGTATAATTTTCATAAACTGCGATACGTATATGGTATCAGCAAGATGTGTTGTTTTGTGTTAAGAATCCTAGTGTTAAGACCTCTATTTGGTAGCAATCCAACCACATGGTTTTGAACTTCCCTATCTTTGTAGGCAGAATCAAATGCACATCATCTGTGGTGTTAGGTGGGGGCATATTTGATAGGTCCTTTCAGCAGTCAGTATCCATCTAGGATGAGTACACAATCTTCAGACAAACATGAACTATTTAAGTGTCAGAAGCCAGACAATTGAATACTTCTTAATATGAAGTTAAACTGAATTTTTACACTCAAACGTGCTATTGTAGAGGGTAAAAGTGCTGCAATGCGTGCAAAATTAACGCTGGGCTCCTTGTTCTTTGTCAATACAAAGCATAACAAGAAAAGAAATATAATTTAAACCGTGACCACCGCTTGAACCAAAAACGTGGGCAAGCCATTTTAAGTGTGATTGTAGGGGTTGGATTTGGCTGAGGTTAGAGCCCACCAACCAGTGATCTACACTTTTCTTTTCTTTTCTTTTCTTTTATCAAGAGCAGTCCAGTGCCCTCATCACAGTACATATCACAAGTTTAACAGGAACAGCAATATCTTGCATCACTGACATAATAAATAATTTCGAGTACCATTTCACATCAGCTACTGCAGTCGAGTGATGAAGAAGAGAGCTCTGGCGGTCCACCGGGAATGAGGACGTACGAGTGTTGCAGCAACTGCTCTGCTGGTCGAGGAATGAGAATGAGAAGCCGCCTACCAGATGGGGGCAGTTTAATGGCGAGTCCATTCAAATTCGATACTATAAAGAAGCAAACTATCTGTTACATATGATGCAAAATGGGCAAAGAAGAAAGGAAGTTCAGAAGAGGAACTTAAAACCACAATAAATAGAGAAGGATACATTCAATCATTTAATTGCAGCACAAGATGGGACTGGAGCAAAGAGTTTTTGACTGGTGTGGTAGATGAAATCACTTTAAGGCCCTCTTCGTTAATCGGTTAGGATAGAGAGAATATGTTATCCGGTGAGAGAGAAGAATGAGGGGCCCACACACTCCTCTCACACACATGCTTCCTAACCGACCCCGGGTATCACATTCGACCCTATGGGATCGAAAACATTACCCCTGCTCGTTTAACAAAGAGGGCCTAAAAGATTTGTGCCCAATATTTCCAAAGGTTGGAGGCGGAAGCTGAAGTAACAAAAGTTGCACCAACATGTCCTAAACCTTTCGGGCCACTTTGACATCCAGACAAAAAAGCGGGATACACAACCGATGAGAGAGAAAATGGTGGGCCCCACCATTTCTCCTCACACACAAATGACCTTAACCGGGTTGAGGTGGCATATTCGCGCTCACCCCCCCCCCTCTGAATACGCCGCCCCACCCGGATGTCAAAGTGGGCCTTCATGAATAACTTCTAAATTGAGTTTAAAGAAAAGAAATAAGTGATAATTTGTCATAAAATTTCGTACCTGCGTGGCCGTGGACTTCCAAAGCAGGGTTCTCTGACTCGTATAATACCGATGTGAGTCGGCCGTACCGCACCGTACCTGGGGAAACCTGGGTCGACAGGTCACCGGCACGGCATGCATTGCGATGGAGGGAGGAGGAAGGGGAGGCTGTGGCAGAGGGGGAGACCGTGGCAGATGCTCGAAGGAGGAGAGGGAGGAGAGAGAGAGAGAGGGGGGGAGGCCACGATGGAGAGGGAGAAGGTCAACAGAGGAGGGGGGCGTAGCGGAGGGAGGTGGCCATGGTGCAGGGGGATGTCGAAGGAGAGGGTGGAGGGAGAGAGAAATCACATTAGTTCCCGGTGTCGGCGCGAGGAGGGCAGGGCAAAAAGAAAGGCTGTCGAGACGGGCATCGGCAAATACCGTACCATACCGTACCGTGGAGAATCGGGTCACCTCGACCCGACTATATGGCGAACCTTGATCCAAAGTAACTTAGAATATCTTGGATGTGCCCCATTCCTGCCCAGTGGTGTATTGTCAGGCATCATAAAAATTTCATATCCGTATCCTTCTATTTCCAACAAGAGAGATGCTCATAGTTCATGCCAGACGGTTGATTATGAATTCAAAGAACCTGGACAATAGAAGACAGATACACTGATACAGGAAGCTCAAATGGATCTAATACAGTCACACATAAAACCAGATGTCCTATCACCAGCTACGGCCCGCGCTCCCATCGCCAACAGGCCTGGCCTCTCTGAAGCAACCTACCAGAAGGCCCAATTCCAGAACGTTGCTAACCATTCAGGCTCCCCCTTTGGCCCACCGGGGAATCCAACCGAAGAACCGCCCGTGGGGGCGCCTACTCTGGAATCGCCGGGCGATAACCCAGCTCCAGACTGATCACCGTGGGGACAGCCGCAGCGCACGGGACTTCATCGGTGGACGACGCCTCTTACACGACATCTTTGGAGATGATGGACCTGCCAGATCCGACTGAGATAGGCCCAGGACTAGGCCCGAACTGCCCGTTTACCTTTGGGCCAACTGGGCTGTGCTCAATCTATGACCTGATCCAGTCTCCTGCTGGCCCGGTCACTGCTATAGAGATGGCTGCGCCCTGATGATTCTCTGTCTGAACATTTCAAGATTGCGGACGACATCGTTGCAGTCGCCCACAATAATTGGGTTTGTCGATACCCTCCTCAGCCTGGTATTAAAACCCGACCCATGCTTCGCCAGAGCACGTCTTGGGAGGATCCCCCTTCGCTGTTCTAAAAACTCCCTCTCGGACTCTTTTCTTCTCTTAGGGCTGGCCCTTGCATTGCAAGCAGGGTTCTGCCTTTCATTAGGCCTATGCCCCTCTGATGTTCTCTGTGACATTTGCCCCCAGTTTTTATTATCAACAAAATCACTGTTTTATTCGTTGCAAAAAAAAAAAAAAAATGTCTTATCTAAACAGCAGACATAAAAAAAGCAACATACCACCATGTAAGTTGATAAACAAACATCCATGGCAAGAAAGCACAAGAAGAAAAATTACCTGAAAAATGACAACAAAAAATTCAACACCATTACTCATAATGATGAGAAGATCTAAAATTGAGTGAAATAAAAAGAGAGGCCTAGATCAATGCTTCCCATTGCCAATACTTTTAAAGAGTAGTATGAACTAAGGTAGCACATCAGCCTTTCATGTTGAAATGCTTCTAGTCCATAAGCACACTAGAGAATAAACCCCAATTCTCTCAAAATACAGAAAAGAGAGGAAATGGCAACCTGGACAGCTTCCATCTAAATAGCATCTGCTTTTGCAGGCAGTCACAGGGGAACTGGAATGCCTGAAAACAAAAATCCAGCTGCCCCAGTTCCCCTCAAGGAGAAGGTGCTATCTCGGCATACACATCACACTACGATAGAGTATTGCTCCTTCGGAAACCCCTGGAAGTTAGATTAGAAGGTCCAGAGAATTTTTCTTATCCCAGCATCTTAAGTGGAATCCTCAAAGAGTAAATTGTTTGCTGATTACATAAGGTGAGAGGTCAGCAGCCACTTATCCTTCAAAACAAAGTGTATAGACCATCTTCAACAAGAGGTTGAATATTTTTCTGCCAGGGACCTCCAGACCATTGAAAACATTTGCCGCCAAAATGCTCTGATATACATCCTATGAGCAGATGAAAATCAACCTGCAAGCTGTTCTCTCAAACAAGCAGCAGGCCTGATGGCTGATGTCAATCATCAAGAAGGCTGGTGCCAAATACTTGGAAAAGGTAACTTTGGATGGCATATGGCATATCAAAGTCTCCTGAGGCCAGTAGGCTGGTACAAAACTACATTCTTGACTACATAGATATAATCTCATTCAATGAGACAAGAAGAAGAAAAAAAGCACTTTTTACTGCTGATGAGACTCTTCTGAGCAATAATAACTTTATATAGATCATCAGGATGAAGCCAAAAATTGACAGCTCAAATAATTACAGAAAACCATACACAAGAAATTTCTCCCATAGGCATTTACGTAGAGATATTCTGAGATTTAAGCTGTTTCTTTATATACATTAAAAGGTTCAATTTTCAGAAAAAATGTAAGTTATCAGAGACTCATAATCTTCCAACAAATTTGATTTTTCAGCATTTAACACAAAAAAGGGATCAATATGATACCCTTCTTTTGAAAGTAATCAATCAGACTTAGTTATATTTTTAGAGCAAGGTGGAGTAACACCTCTTCAATTCGACTATAATAAAATGCAACATTTTCTTTTCCTCAAGTACAAACACATCGCCAGAAGGTCATAGGCTCCTTTCGTACCATAGAACAACTTGTTGACATTACAGGAGAGAAAAAATGCCACTAAAATAGATGCAAATGGAGGAAGTAAAAGTCAACAGGTGAGGTCTGTGGATCCCAAGATTGCATAAAATCCAACAGAAGAAAGCTTTTCAGGAATCACATAGCAGGCTTGTTTTCCACTGAGAAGAATCGGCAATTCTGAGAGATCAAAGATTTCAAGAAGAAAAACATGGGTTGCAAGTGCATTGGCTCATCCTACTGGCACACACACAGATACACACTTCAGGCTTTTGCCAGGGGAGACTACCAGTCTTGGCAGTTTCAGCTTCCTATATCTGTAGCACACCCAGATCATCTTTATGTGGTCTTTTCTTTGTTTCTTTGAGCTACTGGTTTTGGGCTTTGGTAGTACAGGGGGTGTCCTTTGGGGATCTGTTTGTACAACATGCTTGGCCGAGGACATTTTTTTTGGAGGAGGGCTGATACTGTTTTTTTCCCTTACTCGTACTTTCTTCATTTCGCACAATGAGGTTGTGGTACTGTCACCCCCCCCCCCCAAAGAACACTTAATGGAAAAACGGTTCATGCCAAATCTAATTGGCCTATTTGTAGGAGGAGACATTCACTTGCACTTGTAAGAGGAGATATCACACCCATCTAGAATTATCAAATACCTGATGTTGTTAGCAGTAAGAATATTCAAAAAGATAATTTAAATACAGGAGGTCGAGGTATAAAAACTAACTGCAGTCTAACACTCCGACGCAAAGGATGTCCAATCAAAGTTGCCCTTTTATTTTTCATCGGAGGATCTGTACAAAAAGCTCATACATTTCTTCGAATGTAAATAATATGGGTCTAGCCAAAATGGTAGAAGTCCCAAAATAGATTAAGCTTGAAACCATACCAGGGAGCTCATTTTCACCCTGGATACTTGATTATTCTCTTTAACACGACAGTCCTTGCCTTCCTGACATTGCTGGTGCACCTGTCTACCTGTTTCCCCAAATCTTCCATGCTCTTCATAAAATCTCCTAGCTTCCTTTTGATCTCCCCGACGCCAAATTTCACTGCCTCCTCATCTCTGAGTGCAAACTCAGTAGCTCGTAGGAGGGAATCAATCTGAATCTCCAGCTGGTCAACCAGAACACGAACGCTATCGAACTCCTTTATTGCAATAAAAGTGCCCGCTTGCATGGTGCTAATTAGCTCCTTCTGCCCTTTCAATGCATCCTGATACTTCTTCCAGAGTGAGTCAAACCACTTACCCATCGAACCCAAAGGGACCGAAGCTGCAGCTGCCAATGCTGCTGCAACCGGTGGGGCAGCCAAGGCGGCGGCAACCACCGAGCAGACAATGACAGCTGCAAAGGCTGCAGCAAAGATTATGCTGGAGACCCTCCTCCATGTGTCGACAGATCTTAACTTCTTGTCAAGCTTCTGCTTGCGGAGCTGCAACTTCTCCAGCATCGACAATTGCTGCCTATAGACCGACTGAAACGCCTTGAAGAACTCCTCACCAAATGGGTCTCCTGCGGCCTTAAAATTCCTCAGCTCCTCCAACGTCCTGGCATACTTCTCGGTGCTGTCCCCTTTCTGCAACTCTTCCTCTTCGAAGCACCGGAGGGCAACATTAACTATCAGCTGGCCCTCCCGGGCCTTATTCAGGCACTTCTCAAGGAAAGTGCAGAAGTGCAGGGTCTCAAGGCTGTTCTCAAAATACTCCTGAACGAGGCTGAACAGCTCCGCATTCTTCCAAACATCTTTCTTGCATTCGAGGATGATGCTAACGACATCCTGGTTCATGTCGAGAAGGCAGCTGGTGACTTCCCTGAGGGAATCAAAGGAGAAGGACCTGAACTCGACGGCCACGGCAACAGTGGAGATCGTGCGACTGGTGCGTTGCTGGAGGGCGTTGTCAAAGGACTGGAGCTCCGGATCGAGCCTGCAGGCCGCTTCATACGAACTCAGCTCAGCCATGAACCGTGTCTTGTTGCTGGAATCGTCGGCGTCGGCGGCAGCGGCGGCGGGGAAGGAGACAGTGGTGCTGCCATTGACGTCCATCCGTGGCGACGGGGTGGACTGGCGAGATCGACTGAGACAGCCCCCCATTAAAACCCAGATTCCCGGCTGCAAAAGGAGACCCCTTTTTGATCTAATCAAGCTCTGTTAATGGCGAAGAAGAACCCAGTAGATCGCAGTCTAGATGGAATGGACGGAACGGAGAAAGCTCATCATCCGAAAATCATGCCACAGTCATCAAAAGAAGGACCTTTTAGAAGCAATTGGGGTCAAACACGGAGGGGAGGTTTTCCCACCAGCCGTCGACCTGGTCAAAAAGGATTGCAAGCCCAAATATTCCGCCCAGTATATGCCAAAAAGAGAGAAAACAATCCAGAAAAAAAACAAATATTTAAGCTCTGGTTCAGAGCTCCAGGGGACGGTCTAAGGTATGCCCACGCGGAGAAGAGCAAAGCAGTGTGAGATGTGAGAGGAGACGTCGCCTGGAGTGGAAGAGGAGAGAAGAGGGCCGAACGCGGCTGGCGATGGAGATCGCTGGAAGCGGCTTCCCTTCTCTCCAGTCTCCCCCTTCACCTACCCCTCTCTCTCTCTTCACTCTCTTCGCTATGGTTGGTACAGGGAAGCAACACGGGAATGAGAGAGAAACCAGAGAGATAGAGCGGGGAGGGGCGGAGACGCGGGAGTGGGGAGGATAGAGAAACTGCGGAAGAAGGTGCGAGGAAGTTGGCCGGAGCCGCTTTGGCCGCTTCGGCAAATGGCGTCACTGCATCAGGTGTCTGGTCAATGCCCCGCGTGATTGGCCAAGTCCGGTGGGGCGCTTACCATGGTGACGTTTATGACGTCAGTTCGGTGTGCGTTGGACTCTCTGCTTCGTGATCCCCAATACGGAAGCGGAAGCGATGGTCGCCCATCTGTACGATCACGGTCCAGATGATGCCACGTCAATGATGGATGTCATCTGGAGAGCATGAGGACCTTCATCTTTTACCCTCCAAGTGTGGGTGTGAGGTTAATACTGACGTGGCACCATCCAAACCATTGGTCATGTAAAATATCACCAAAGACGATCATCTCATCTGCACACACCTAATTTCCGATCTTCGCAAGATGGAACCCCACTTTGTCAGAAGTGGTTGAAGAAAAAATTTAAGTTAATTTTTTACTTAAAAGAAAAATAAACTGGTACGTGAATTTAGTTAGATTTTCATAACAATTTATATTTTTTAATTTAAGAAGTTCTACCTAAAACAATAACAAACGAAGAAATATATGTGAATTTTTTAAAGTCAACATCCTCTCTTAAAAATAGTTAAAATTTAGAAGATATTTTTACAAATATATCCTTATAAAATATCATATTTATATTTATCTTTTATTTTTCACATATTATAAAAATATCTATAATATATCTAGTATTGTTGTATACTACATTACTTTAATTCGATTGTCGCCGGACCCCGTGGTCCCCCTTCCTGTTGATCCCACTCCTCTCTCAACCCCACTCCCCCTCTCTATTACAACGAGTTTGGGGCTCAGCCACCCCCAGAGGGAGAGAGTTCGCCATTGCCGACGACCAAGGTTATCTCTCTCTCTCTCTCTCTCAAAGATATTTGTGATTTGTCATAGGCCCAAATGATTTACGCTGCATATTCCTCGAAATATTTGAGTCAAGGTGACCTCATGGAACTGGAGAGGTTTAAACGTAATAATAGGGTGTATATCAGATATATTTTCAGTAATACGATAAAAATAAGAAAATAAATATAAATACGATAGTTTACAAAGGTATGAATGTAAAAATCCCATTTTAAGATCGGAAAGATCTAATCTAATTAGAACTTCACGCAAACAACATCCCAAATATGGGGTAAATTACTAAGCTACCCCTGCCGCTAACTAACTCTCGTATGGTGATTAACCTGGGATGGGTCCCACACCCTTGCGAACTTCTGGTCGGCCCCGCTCCATGCACCAGGGATCGGAAGGTGCGGTACCCCTCCGCTGTCGAGGTCATCCCTCCCGACGACGTCGACGAGGAGCAGGGAGGGAGAGAGAGAGAGAGAGAGAGAGAATGGGGAGAGAGAGCGAGACAGAGGCCCCGACCCCCTCCCTCTCACTCTCTCCTCCCCTCCCCGATCCGGGAGGCCACCTCCCCGATCTCCCACCACTGCATCCCGGCCTCCACCAGCTCCCGTCGGTGCTCCTGCTGGAACCGCCACGGCCGCCTGTACGCCTCGAACACCTTGCGCTGGCAGTGCGGGTGCAGCCCCTCCCACCCGTACGTCGTCAGTCCCGCACCCTCGCGAACTTCCGGTCGGCCGGCTCCATCAGCGACAGGAAGGTGCGGTACGTCTCCGCCGATGGGGTCGATGGATTATGATCTATCACCAGCGGGCACGGATTATAACCGAAGTCAATGTAAGATTTGTCTCTTAACAACAGATGGAAGATCGAAGTTAATGGGTCGTTCAAGGGAGAAGGTACAAAGAACTACACATTGATAACGGTTAACGGTGGAATTAAGGGGCATTGACCTGGGGATGAAGGAAAAAATGCAGTTTGACACTAGGGATAAGTTTTAACGGGGTGTTTGGTTGCTCTTTCTTACCACTTTTTTCTATTAATTTTAAAAAAAAGAGTAAGAGATCTATAAATCATGTTTGGTATGTCTCTCCTAATTTTTAGGGAGAGAATCAACTCCCGTGTAAATCTTCCCCGAAAAAAAAAAATAACGTCAGATCAATTTTTTTAAAAAAAACACTCGCTCTCTCCCACTCGCGACCCCCTCCCCTCCCCCGTGTCTCCCCCCTCCCCCTGCGGCCCCCCTCCCCCATCTCCCTTGCCTCTCCCCCCTCCCCCTGTGTCCTCCCCCGCCGGCCCCCCTCCCCCTGCGCCCTCGCCTCTCCCCCCTTCCCCGCCGGTCCCCCTCCCCCTGCCGCCCCCCTCCCCCATCTCCCTCGCCTCTCCCCCCTCCCCCTGCATCCTCCCCCGCCGGCCCCCCTCCCCCATCTCCCTCGCCTCTCCCCCCTCCCCCTGCGTCCTCCCCTGCCGGTCCCCCCGCCGGTCCCCCTCCCCCGCCGGCCCCCCTCCCCCTGCGCCCTCGCCTCTCCCCCCTC
The DNA here is from genome assembly GCA_022559845.1 of Amorphophallus konjac. NCBI lineage: Eukaryota > Viridiplantae > Streptophyta > Magnoliopsida > Alismatales > Araceae > Amorphophallus > Amorphophallus konjac. Next base: position 14,184,217 of record CM040126.1, on the reverse strand, counting down.
CCCCGCCGGTTCCCCTCCCCCGCCGGCCCCCCTCCCCCTGCGCCCTCGCCTCTCCCCCCTTCCCCGCCGGTCCCCCTCCCCCTGCCGCCCCCCTCCCCCATCTCCCTGGCCTCTCCCCCCTCCCCCTGCATCCTCCCCCGCCGGCCCCCCTCCCCCATCTCCCTCGCCTCTCCCCCCTCCCCCTGCGTCCTCCCCTGCCGGTCCCCCCGCCGGTCCCCCTCCCCCGCCGGCCCCCCTCCCCCTGCGCCCTCGCCTCTCCCCCCTCCCCCGCCGGTTCCCCTCCCCCGCCGACCCCTCTCCCCCCTTCCCCGCCGGTCCCCCCTCCCCCTGCGTCCTCCCCCGTGCGTCCCCCCTCCCCCTGCGGCCCCCCTCCCCCATCTCCCTCGCCGGTCCCCCCTCCCCCAGTGTCCTCCCCCGCCGGTCCCCCAGCCCCCTGCGACCCCCCTCCCCCATCTCCCTCCCCGGCCTCTCCCCCCTCCCCCTGCGTCCAATGAAGCTTGGAGGAAGATCCCCAAACATGTTGGTATAAATTTTAAAAATTATAACATTTTTACCAAACTATAGATACCTATTTTTATCAATTTTAAAAGTTAAGTTAAAAATTGACATAATTTAATTTTTGAGATAGAAATAGTTTTTTTTTTCAAAAGTGCTCCCAAACACCCTATAAGACTCCTAATTTTGATTTTTTTTTAGAATGACTTATTCTAACAATAAGTTATAATAAGTTACTCCATCTCGGTCAACATAGGGCAAAGAGTTTTTTAAAATAAAAAAAGTAAATAAGTAAAAATATATTAATTCGGCTTTCTCTATTCCGTTTTCAAAGAGGACTTACGAAATTATTTTAATATAATTTTTTACATGTAATTCAATTTAGGGTGTATTTAGAAACCCATTTGTAAGGGATTCCAATTGTTGAAATCTCTGATACTTGTAAATGCATTTCCAAATGAGTCTATGTTGCCTAGGCTTGCGTGTAAGAGTGGATTTTAGGTGAAGAGAGAGACAAACACAATGCGGAGAGCGTCGACTTTCGTTTCCGCAAAGATGAGTGGGGGATTTCAAAAAAGTAAATTACTAGATTGACCTTAACGAGTATCCTCACCCTCGTCGTTAGCCTCTCCCTGGTCACCCTCGGTGTCACCATCACCGACTTTTCACTCGCATATGCTCGTAGACCCCTCGCTGCCTACAGACACCCGCAGACGTCATAGACCCCCTGATGCCACAGCCCAGCTGGACCTCGACATCGCCATCACCGATCGGCCGTCTACAAAGCACACGTACGCACTCGCCCTTGCCCGTACCAGATCTCGTCGTTGCCGCTGCAACTTTGCCCTCTCTTGTGGGCAACTATAGCACGAATTCAAATTGCCCCAGTGAACCTATGGTGAATAGGGCTGTCAATGGGCCGGGCCGGCCCGATAGGCCCGCGGACTTTTAGTCGGGCCTAAAAGCCCGACCCAACTTGACCCGCAGGCCGGACTCGGGCTTTGAATTTGGCCCGCGGGCCGGCCCGGCCCGACCCGTTCTTTTTTTTATTCCCACATCAAAATTTAAAAATTATTTAGTTAAAACTATGCTATTTTACTTAATGATAAATTTTAAAACTCTCTTTTTACACAAATTATGTAATTAATATCAAAATTTTAATTAATTTAGTGAGATTATATGCTTTATATTATTATTTTTATTATTTTTATTATTTTATTTAAGTTGTCGGGCCGGGCCGGGCCTTAGTCGGGCTTTGAAATTTTTACATAATGTCGGGCCCGACCCGGCCCGGCCCGACATAAGTCTGGCCCGGGCCGGGCTCGAGCCTTAATGTTGAGAAGTCGGGCCCGGGCCGGGCCGACCTAAGCCCGGCCCGGGCCCGGCCCATTGACAGCCCTAATGGTGAACAATGGTTTGGGAAAAACTCTCACACTATTTATCCTAAAGGAAAGTGAAAAAAAATGTAGGTCGGTAATTCCCTCGTCCCCACCTGTCGACCACAACATGTGTGACAACTTTGCTAAATGATTTTTTTTCTTCTCCCAAAATCCCCTCCATATCATACGGTTGTATTTACTAGTAAAGTCACAAACATTTTCAAACGTGGTCTTAGATTCTCTCTCTCTCTTCTAATTAAGAATATTGGAGAGGGAGAAATTCACGACCCATTGCTTCTCGGCTTAAAAGCTCACTAAGACCTGATCAGCTCACTAAGTGACAACCCACCTCTGCAGGTTAGGCCCCTGCGAGGAGCCCGAGGGTCAAGGACCTAAAGCATGCTATATAGCCTCGACACAGTCGATCATGCACAAGATTCCCCTAAGCTTGGGAGGAATCCTAATGCGTTGTCGACCGAGCCAACGGAAGACTATCAAGGTAACTCTCTCGATTGAGCACGGGATATATAGGAGTAAAATCTGGCAATCTTGGCCCCATGAAAGGGATAACCTTTACCAAGAGGAGGAAAGACCCACGGCAGGCCCCCCCCCTTCGATCAGGAAAAGCATATCTGTAATGTCCCGAATTTTTTCGGATCATTTTTGTAGGTCTCGAGGTGTATTATGTGCTTTACGCGTGTTTTTCGCTGATATACCTTCGGAACTCTGTGCAGGGTGAACCGTGACGTTCTCCGACTCCAGGGTAGTACCGACGCGTTGAGCTCTTCCCGAGGATCGCTGATGGGGACATCACCTAGCGTTCCCTCTGGCTAGACGCCCCTCTCCCTTCTGGAGACGGGTAGGCTACGACTGCACGACTTGATGGGTCCTCGACGACATTGGAGTTTATTACTATGGACATCTTGATGTATTTTCCCTTTTCTTGAGTCTTTTTGATGTATTTTGAGTCATGTCCTAGGTGCTCATATTTGTGGATCAGCATATTGGGCTTGTTTGGCTTCGTGGCCCATCTAGAGGGGCTAGGCCCATGAGCACCCCTTCTTGCACCTTGGTTATCTGTCTTTTATTCTTTTCCCAGGGGCTTTTGTACAAAGTTGGGATCCCTATATATAGGACCCCAACTCCCACTTGAGTATTTTGAGCATAAGTGCATCTTCCCCCCCCTCTCTCTTTAGCTTTCTCACTCTCTCTCTCTCTCTTCAGGGGGCGGACCCCTTCTCTCTCCTCCTCTCTCTCTCCCCTGGGCGCACCTGCGCCTTCACCTTCCCCACTTGCCACATCAGCAGCCACATCAGCCCCCACCCTTTCACATCCCCAAGGTCCATAACTCCCATTAACACTTCCACATCCCCCAAGTGACTCTTCCAATCCCCCACACACCTTCCCCACCTCCAAGGCAACCATCCCTCTTCCCCAAGCAACCCCTCCACTTCCCCACATACCCATTCATATCCCCAAGCATTCAAACCCTCCCCCCCACTTCAAACTTGCGCACCCCTCTCCACCCACTCACCTCCCCATTTGCCTTGGCCGACCCCCTCATTCCCCTCTCACCTAGCCACGGCCTCCTCTCCCCTCCACCCCCTTGGACCTCCATCTCCCCAGCTCCACTCCCCTCCACACCCCTACACTCCCTCTCCCATCGACCCTCCACTCCACCAACTCCACTATTGCCAAACCCCATCCTAATCCCTAGTTCCACCACCATCCCTTCTCTTCATCCTGATCAGTCTGCAGGTGGCAGAAGAGGGTTTCGATTAGAAGAAGTGACCCCGGAGTCATAAAGATACATCCAGAGGCGTGGCCTACATTGACGGAAAGGTCTGCGAGTCCCCTTCGCAAGCGAGGTGGAATCATCCCATTCCGAGTTCGTGGCCAACCTGGAGAGCTGTTCTACCACGACTGCGCCAGACATCTTCTGCAGAGAGCCGGAGCCCGATTGGAAGCAGCCTCACGACCAACAGCGACGGAACCTGACAGAAAGCTCTTCATCAAAGTTCTTCCTTCCCCTGTCCCCGATCAGGAGCAAGAAACGGGACCTCGTTCGGCATCCAGGAACCAGAGTTCCGAATTTTCTCCCTCAGTCGCGCGGGTCTGCTTCCTGCTGTCTGCAGCGACCAGTGACTGATCATCGGCGTCCCCCAGTCCAGCCCGACCTCAGAAAGAGTTTCCGTTAGTTTTTCTGTGCAGAGGCTTCTTCCACGATTCCGGCAACTCCGACGGTTCATAATTCGGCATCCGGGAGCGTCCGTAGCAACCTCTGCATCCTACTGCATCAGACCTGAAGCCGTCAGCATCAGAATCCCTCGTCCTGTTCGAGCCTCCGCCGCGGCCAGCGACGACGCCAGAAGAATTCGCTAAAATTCAGAGGTGTTCCCGTCCCTGTTACAAAGAATTCCCCCTTGGTCTCGTCGCCGGCAAATTTCCTGAGGACGAACTACGACTGCGGCAGTGGCGACCCGTTCCCTCTCACAGCAAGTGAACAGAACCTTCGACGGCTTCCACTCCCTCATCGTGGGCAAGTCTTCCCCTTCCGCCTGGCCGGCTTAGCGCCCCTCCCTGCGTGGAGGTATTGTTTGATGTAAGTTTATTTTCCCCACCCCTAATCCAACCCTCCTGCGTGAGGAGTAGTTCATGTACTAAGCAGCTCAAGCGACATCGGCGCAGTGTGCGGGATCCACACTTCCCCGCTCGCCCACGTCTCCGAACGGGGTTGGTTTCTTCAAACCAACCAGGTGAGCTCTAAACTTTGCTCCATTATTCTTAGTGCTTGTTTGTTTAATATCCGTAGATATAGCCCCGTTGTGCATGCGAGCGAGTGCCCGATCCCGGTTCCACCTTCATAGTGTGGTCACCGTGGTTAAAGTAAGCGAGTGGGACCTAGTGCCCCAATTGGCACCGGCCAGCCCCATAAGCGTGGGCTACGTACCCTCGGGAGGGCAACCCTAGCCCTGCTGGCACTCTACCAGCAAGGGTCTTGATCCATCACCTCCCCCTAGCATCCTTTAGTCACCCCGGGCTCACGTGTGTGCGACGGCGTTTTGGCCCCGATTTATCAACTTAATTGCTATGTGATTGTGAATGCGGAGTAGGTCCTAAGATACCTTTTGCTTGCTGCATACCCCGTAGTGGTGTCACATCAAATTGGTATCAGAGCAAGTTTTAAACTTGTCTCTACAAGCCTAGGTCCAAGGGCAAGTGCATTTCTATCCCGTTTGTCATCATTGTGCATGTCCACCCGTAGGGGCACCATATACCGGGTTGATCCTTCTAATTCCAATCCACCAATGGATCCCAATGCTCATGACAACCAAAACAACCCAAGGGAAGCTCCCCAAACTCCCATGGATCGAATTGAGGCTGCCATTCAAGTCCTCACAGAGCAAATGAATGGAATTTCCACCAGATTAGAAAGACTAGAAGAAGCTAGGGCCCCACCTAGGAACCATGTCCAAAGAGTTCCTCCTCCGCGGGTTGAACATGAGAGGGAAGACCTAGATGATGAGTGGAATCGTGAGCAAGAGAGAGCCCCACAACCTCGATACCATGATAGGCGACCACGTGAGGATCATGATGAATTCCTACTAAGAATGATCAAAGTGGAAGCTCCTAATTTTGATGGGTCTCATAACCCTAGTGTCTATAAAGAATGGGAGCATGGCATGGACCAATACTTCGAATGGTATCCCATGTCAGAGGAGAGAAAGGTTAGGTTGGCCAAGATGCACCTCCTTAAACTAGCCAAAACCTATTGGCTAAAGGTTGAAAACCAAAGGAGGATCAGGCGTGAGGAACCCATCAACACTTGGCTAGACATGAAAGACCAACTTAGGAACAAATATCTTCCCATCTCCTATAGCCAACTTCTTCTTGATGAATGGCAAAGCCTTACCCAAGATGGAAAAACCGTGGAAGAGTATATTGAAAAATTTGATTCATATCTCCTAAGGTGTGGTGTGGTTGAAGATCTAGCCGTCACGTTATCCCGGTTTAGGAATGGTCTCCTTCCCCACATCAAACGGGAGCTTTTTATGAGGGAAGTGCATAGCTTGGAAATTGGCTATCAAATAGCCCGGGATGTAGAGAGGTTTGCTAGGAATCCTAGGTTTGCCCCCCCCAAGGGCCCGGGACCCCGTCCCAACCTACCTCCTCTGCTAAGAACACCTCCTCCTCCCAATGGGGGAACCCCCACTCGGCCCTACCACCAACCAACCACTCCCACCCCCACAAAGACCACTCCACTCAACCCCCCTTCTCAAAGGGAAGACAACTGCAAAGGGAAGACCCCAATGAGCAATACGGTCAAGTGTTTTCGATGCCATGGCTATGGCCACATAGCCACCCAATGTCCCTCCAAGGGGATGTCAAGCCTAGTTATTGAGAGTGAACCTTCTACTACCCAGGAAACACATGAGAGTACTATTGAGGAATACGAGGCTGCTTTAGGATGGGAAGAGGAATACAATGAGCAATTCTTTGAGGAAGGGATAGAAGAGGACCCACACTCCAGCCACCTAGGGGTGATAAGATGCACCCTCACCCAACCACAAGAGGATGACTGGCGGAGGACTTCCATTTTTCACACATTTGTCAAGATCGGGGATCATGTTAGGAAGGTCATCCTAGACAACGGGAGTTGTATCAACGCCGTGTCTCCGGACACCGTCAAACTCCTAGGGCTTACCCCTACACCCCACCCCAAACCCTATCGTCTGTCCTGGATAAACAACCACTCCCTACCCGTCAACACATGTTGTCTTATCCCCATCACCTTCTCATCCTACCAAGGGCAAATATGGTGTGATATCATACCTATGGCTGTAGGAAGCATCCTCTTAGGGAGACCTTGGATATATGATGTCAATGCCACCATCCATGGGAAAACAAACACATGCACCTTTGACCACGAGGGGAAGAGTATCCGCCTCAACCCCTCCCCTCCCCAAAAAGAACCACCCACCAAGGGAATCCTTCCTACACCACCAAAACCCAAGGCCTCATCTGCACCAACCCAAACAACCACCCAAAACCCCACCCTTGAAAAACCCATCGGGCCAGTCAAAGGCCTCCACCTCATCACTAGGAGAGAGCTCGAGGAAGAGTTAACCCGAGGGACACCACTTTGTGCTATTGTCATATGTCTTGGAGAGGCAACCCCCTCCAATCCTCACCCCGTGGAAATCCACCCTCTCCTAGAAGAATTTAAGGACGTATTCCCCGAGGAACTCCCCGACCAACTACCACCCATGAGGGATGTCCAACATGCTATAGATCTCGTCCCGGGAGCCACCCTCCCAAACCTCCCCCACTATCGCCTCAACCCCACAGAACATGCTGAGTTAAGAAGGCAAGTGGAGGAACTGATTAGAAAGGGCTTTCTTAGGCTGAGCAAAAGCCCATGTGCCGTCCCGGCCCTCCTCACACCAAAGAAGGACGGGACATGGCGAATGTGTGTTGATAGTAGGGCCATCAACAAGATAACTGTCAAATATAGGTTCCCCATACCTAGACTTGACGATATGCTGGACATGCTCGTCGGAGCCACCATATTTTCCAAAATAGACCTCAAAAGTGGCTATCATCAGGTTAGGATAAGGTCAGGGGATGAATGGAAAACGGCCTTTAAAACCAAAGATGGACTTTATGAATGGTTGGTAATGCCTTTTGGGCTCTCAAATGCCCCAAGTACCTTCATGCGCCTTATGACCGAGGTCCTTAGGCCCTACATTGGAGTCTTCCTGGTAGTCTACTTTGATGACATCCTCATCTACAGCCAGTCCAAAGAAACCCATCTCAGTCACCTTAGGCAAGTCTGCACCACTCTTAGGAAGGAGAGCCTCTTTGCCAATTTTGGAAAATGTCAATTCATGACAAAGTCCATTACCTTCCTTGGGTATGTTGTCTCCACCGAAGGAGTATCCATGGACCCTGAAAAGGTCCAAGCCATCCTCGATTGGCCGGAACCCCGCACTCTCCATGAAGTCCGGAGCTTTCATGGGCTAGCCACCTTTTACCGACGGTTCATCCGTGGGTTTAGCACAGTCACAGCCCCTATCACCGACTGCCTCAAAAAGGGGACCTTTGTGTGGACCAAGTCCACAACTAGAGCCTTCCAAGAACTCAAGGAGAGGATGACCCAAGCCCCTGTACTATGCCTCCCTGACTTCTCCAAAGTCTTTGAGGTGACTTGTGATGCCTCCGGGGTAGGAATTGGCGGGATCCTTAGCCAGGAAGGACATCCAGTGGCCTATTTTAGTGAGAAGTTGTGTGATGCCAGGATGAGATACTCCACCTACGACAATGAATTTTATGCCGTGGTTCAATCCCTCCGGCACTGGAGACACTATCTCTTGCCGAAAGAATTTGTCATATTCTCTGACCATGAGGCCCTGAAATACCTCAATTCCCAGCAGAAACTGAATGCTCGGCATGCTCGATGGGTCGAATACATCCAGGCCTACACATTTGTGATCAAACATAAGGCCGGAAGTGAAAACCGTGCTGCCCTCAGCAGGAGAATTTCCTTGCTAGCTACTATTCGGGTGGAAGTCATAGGATTTGAAAGACTCAAGGAAGAGTATTCTGATTGCCCGGACTTTGGTCGAATCCATACCACTCTGTCCACCCTCTCACCTAGGGAACATCAAGGGTTCATCTTAGAGGACGGGTTCATTTTCAAAGGCCATAGACTTTGCATACCTAGAACCTCTCTACGGGACTTCCTGATCTGGGAGTTACATGCAGGAGGCCTTGCTGGGCATTTTGGGGTGCATAAGACCATTGCTTTGGTTGAGGGTCAGTTCTACTGGCCAAGTCTCAAAAGGGACGTAGCCAAAATTGTAGGACAGTGCCGGATATGTGCCTCAGCCAAACAAACAAGGCAGAACACTGGCCTCTACACACAACTCCCTGTCCCTGACCGTCCTTGGCAAGACTTGAGCATGGACTTCGTCTTAGGCCTACCTAGGACTCAAAAAAGGCATGATTCAATCTTTGTAGTAGTGGATAGGTTTTCTAAGATGGCCCATTTCATCCCCTGCTCCAAAACCTCTGACGCCTCTCATGTGGCCCGCCTATTCTTCGATGAGGTAGTTCGCCTCCATGGTCTACCCAAGACCATCATTTCTGATAGGGATGTCAAATTCACCAGCTATTTCTGGAAGACCCTCTGGCACCTAATGGGGACCCTTCTCAAATTTTCCACGGCCTATCACCCTCAAACTGACGGCCAGACCGAAGTCATTAATAGGAGCCTTGGGAATCTACTCCGGTGTCTTGTTGAGGATCGCCCCGGGAATTGGGATCTCATATTACCCCAGGCAGAGTTTGCATACAACAATTCAGTGAATAGGTCGATAGGGATGAGCCCATTTGAAGCTATGCATGGGTACAAACCTAGAAAGCCTACAGATCTCATTCCTTTGCCACCACATGCTAGAGTGTCTATTAGTGCTGAGTCGTTTGCCCAACACATGAAAGAATTGCATGAAGAAATCCGCAAACACATTAACAAAAGCAATGAGGTATATAAAAAGTCGGCCGATTCCCACCGTCGCCACCAGGAGTTTCACGTAGGTGATTATGTGATGGTAAGAACTGAGAGGCTTTCCCCTGGGAATGTCTCCAAACTGAGGTCGCGTGGATCAGGCCCCTTCCAGGTTTTAAAGAGGATTGGCACAAACGCTTACGTGTTGGACCTCCCCGAGGAGTACGCAGTAAGCCCCACATTCAATGTGGCTGACTTGGTGCCATATAGGGGACCCACGGTGACACCCAGTGAGGAAATTGAGCCTGTTCCACCTTCTGAGAGAGCCACCACACATGAGAGAGTTCAACCAATCCAGAGAGGCCAACGGGAGCAAATAGAGCGGATATTGGATGAACAGGTCACTGTCACCCGGAGCAAAGCGTACGAGCGATACTTGGTCAGGTGGAAGGGCCGGCCCCCTTCAGATGATTCATGGGTGAGCAGGGAGGATCTTCAGCAGCTGGACCCCGACCTCCTGGAGCATTACCGCAGCCGAGAGGACCCTTTCTCGACAGAGTCGAGTTCTTCACAGCTCGGGGGAGTTGATGGGGACATCACCCAGCGTTCCCTCTGGCTAGACGCCCCTCTCCCTTCTGGAGACGGGTAGGCTACGACTGCACGACTTGATGGGTCCTTGACGACATTGGAGTTTATTACTATGGACATCTTGATGTATTTTCCCTTTTCTTGAGTCTTTTTGATGTATTTTGAGTCATGTCCTAGGTGCTCATATTTGTGGATCAGCATATTGGGCTTGTTTGGCTTCGTGGCCCATCTAGAGGGGCTAGGCCCACGAGCACCCCTTCTTGCACCTTGGTTATCTGTCTTTTGTTCTTTTCCCAGGGGCTTTTGTACAAAGTTGGGATCCCTATATATAAGACCCCAACTCCCACTTGAGAAGGTTAATGAATTATTGAGTATTTTGAGCATAAGTGCATCTTCCCCCCCCTCTCTCTCTAGCTTTCTCACTCTCTCTCTCTCTCTTCAGGGGGCGGACCCCTTCTCTCTCCTCCTCTCTCTCTCTCCCCTGGGCGCACCTGCCCCTTCACCTTCCCCACTTGCCACATCAGCAGCCACATCAGCCCCCACCCTTTCACATCCCCAAGGTCCATAACTCCCATTAACACTTCCACATCCCCCAAGTGACTCTTCCAATCCCCCACACACCTTCCCCACCTCCAAGGCAACCATCCCTCTTCCCCAAGCAACCCCTCCACTTCCCCACATACCCATTCATATCCCCAAGCATTCAAACCCTCCCCCCCACTTCAAACTTGCGCACCCCTCTCCACCCACTCACCTCCCCATTTGCCTTGGCCGACCCCCTCATTCCCCTCTCACCTAGCCGCGGCCTCCTCTCCCCTCCACCCCCTTAGACCTCCATCTCCCCAGCTCCACTCCCCTCCACACCCCTACACTCCCTCTCCCATCGACCCTCCACTCCACCAACTCCACTATTGCCAAACCCCATCCTAATCCCTAGTTCCACCACCATCCCTTCTCTTCATCCTGATCAGTCTGCAGGTGGCAGAAGAGGGTTACGACTAGAAGAAGTGACCCCGGAGTCATAAAGATACATCCAGAGGCGTGGCCTACATTGACGGAAAGGTCTGCGAGTCCCCTTCGCAAGCGAGGTGGAATCATCCCGTTCCGAGTTCGTGGCCAACCTGGAGAGCTGTTCTACCATGACTGCGCCAGACATCTTCTGCAGAGAGCCGGAGCCCGATTGGAAGCAGCCTCACGACCAACAGCGACGGAACCCGACAGAAAGCTCTTCATCAAAGTTCTTCCTTCCCCTGTCCCCGATCAGGAGCAAGAAACGGGACCTTGTTCGGCATCCAGGAACCAGAGTTCCGAATTTTCTCCCTCAGTCGCGCGGGTCTGCTTCCTGCTGTCTGCAGCGACCAGTGACTGATCATCGGCGTCCCCCAGTCCAGCCTGACCTCAGAAAGAGTTGCCGTCAGTTTTTCTGTGCAGAGGCTTCTTCCACGATTCCGGCAACTCCGACGGTTCATAATTCGGCATCCGGGAGCGTCCGTAGCAACCTCTGCATCCTACTGCATCAGACCTGAAGCCGTCAGCATCAGAATCCCTCGTCCTGTTCGAGCCTCCGCCGCGGCCAGCGACGACGCCAGAAGAATTCACTAAAATTCAGAGGTGTTCCCGTCCCTGTTACAAAGAATTCCCCCTTGGTCTCGTCGCCGGCAAATTTCCTGAGGATGAACTACGACTGCGGCAGTGGCGACCCGTTCCCTCTCACAGCAAGTGAACAGAACCTTCGACGGCTTCCACTCCCTCATCGTGGGCAAGTTTTCCCCTTCCGCCTGGCCGGCTTAGCGCCCCTCCCTGCGTGGAGGTAGTGTTTGATGTAAGTTTGTTTTCCCCACCCCTAATCCAACCCTCCTGCGTGAGGAGTAGTTCATGTACTAAGCAGCTCAAGCGACATCGGCGCAGTGTGCGGGATCCACACTTCCCCGCTCGCCCACGTCTCCGAACGGGGTTGGTTTCTTCAAACCAACCAGGTGAGCTCTAAACTTTGCTCTATTATTCTTAGTGCTTGTTTGTTTAATATCCGTAGATATAGCCCCGTTGTGCATGCGAGCGAGTGCCCGATCCCGGTTCCACCTTCATAGTGTGGTCACCGTGGTTAAAGTAAGCGAGTGGGACCTAGTGCCCCAATTGGCACCGGCCAGCCCCATAAGCGTGGGCTACGTACCCTCGGGAGGGCAACCCTAGCCCTGCTGGCACTCTACCAGCAAGGGTCTTGATCCATCACCTCCCCCTAGCATCCTTTAGTCACCCCGGGCTCACGTGTGTGCGACGGCATTTTGGCCCCGATTTATCAACTTAATTGCTATGTGATTGTGAATGCGGAGTAGGTCCTAAGATTCCTTTTGCTTGCTGCATACCCCGTAGTGGTGTCACATCAATCACGGAGGTAATTTTTCATATTTTTTTGAATTTTTGGATTTTTTCGAGTTTTCTATATATATTAACCTCCTTTTTCTCTCTCTCTCCCCATCTCTCATTTTCTCTCCCTCACCCTCTCTCTTCTCTCACGCTCTCTCCTCTCCCCCTCTCACTCCGGGCGGCCGACGGAGGCGGCGAGGGCGGGGCGGCATGGCTCGTGGGACGTGGAGCGACGGGCACGGGACGGGGATCGCGATGGTGGAGGCGGTTCATGGGATCGCGAGCCGGTGGGGGTTTAGCGGTGTCTTCTTCGTGGATCGGCATCTGCGACGCGTCGAATCTTCGGTGGAGGTAGGGAGATGGACCCTCAGCTCGTGTACTTCATTTCCCGCAGATTTGGTAGCTCGTGGCGAGCCGAGTGAGGTACTTTTCGCATTTTGGGGAATATGCATGTTTTTGGGGTGTGAGCCCGATCTAGTGTTTTAACGCGTTAATCGGTGGTTTTTGAGCACCATGTGATGCCTTGGGGCTTGGGGAAGGGTTTCCCCTTTGTTTCCCCATCACCCGGGGGTGATTGGGGCGTGGAATAGGTTTCTTCGCGGTTTCCGCCGTTTTCGGGCGCGGACTGAGAACGCGCTCGCCCAGGTGGGTGCGTTCTTGGAGATCGCGCTGCCCCGATAGAGCGCGTTCATCGAGGAAGATGAATAGCAAGGCGGTTCTTATCGCGCTACTGGTGGGTAGCGCGTTCCGTTCTTATCGCGCTATAGGTGTATAGCGCGTTCATTCTTATCGCGCTACCATGTGGCTAGTGCATTCTGGTCTATCGCGCTATATAGGTATAGCGCGTTCTGTTTTATCACGCTATAGGCGTATAGCGCGTTCTGTTCTGAATGCGCTATATGTGGGTAGCACGTTCTTGAGGGCGACCAGTCGGGCGGCCCAGGGCGAGTAGTCTACGGCTGATCGTGCCTCCCTTGACCGTGTGTGTCTCGAACATCCCGTGGAGTTCTGTGACCGTGTCTTTGGGTATCCGAAGGTTTTGTTTACCTCGATTAGCGTGCCAGTGGGTGCGTGTGTTCCAGACTTTTGTGTTACGCTCGATCGAGTCACTGTGTGTCGGTGTGAGTGCGGAGGGCCCTCTTCGCACGTCGTGAGTTTCTTCTGGAAGTGTCTTCCGAGTGGGCCATGTGTTTGGCCTTGGACTGTGAGTCCAATCTCCCAGCCTGGAGATGGAGGTCCTTTGTGTTCCCTTTTTGAGGGAAGGGTCTCGGTAGTTGTGAACTGTCTTGTGAGTCATCGCATCGTGGTTTTCGACCTAGGGATTAGGCCAGATTGACGGCTTAGTGCTGTCGTGTGCAACGGTCTTGACCCCGAGTCTCGTGACTCAAGGACCGTTGGGTTCATTAGGTCTAGTGGACCATCCAGAGTCGGGTGGCGTCGAGCCACCTGTTACTCCGCGTTACTCGCGATGGGTGCGTGAGTGACTTTCCGTGTTCACGTTTAGTGACTTCCCACTAGTCGTAGCCTTCTTACGGCACGCGTGTGCTGACCCACCTGGGAGTGGTGGAGCGACTGACCCGAGAGAGACGGTTTTTAGGCTGGTTACCGTAGGGCTCCCACAAGCAGCCGAGTCTGGGCTTCGGGGGAAGAACCAGCTAGAGGACAGGCCTAGGGCGTATGGTCTGAGTGTGCACACATGGCTGAGAGCTTCGTGCCCACACTGACGAGCACGACCTTAGCTAGTCCTTGTTTGTGGTACTGGTTACTTTACTGTCTCTGTCTCCGCCTGGGGCGTTGTAGCTAGACACGAGGGCGCGGTGTAAGACGTCAGGGGACGCATCCGGTCTGTTCTTCTGGTGAGTGGTACTCCCGTCACGTGACGTGAGTTGTCGTGCCTTGGGTTTCTGTTTCCCGTCTGCGAGACGGGACTACGTGTGTTGTTTCGAGAGCGTTCCCGTAGTCGAGGTCTGGGGTTTCACGTGAGCGTCAGCGAGGGCTTTTCTCTAGACAACGCTGTGTTCACGACGGCGAGGTCGTGACCGTGTTTCCAGACCATGTGGTTTTGGCATGGGCCCTTCTGTGAGGGCATGCCTCTGCGACATGGTATCGTGTCATTTTCCAAGTAGCGTGGCTAGGGCGGTTCGTGTTCTGGTCGTCTCCCGACCGTGGGATCGGGATGTCGGGTTCGTGGCTTGGTTGTCCCCCGACTGGGAGACCGGGTCGTGTTTTCCGGTACAGTAGGAGTAGCTGTAGAGCCGAGGTTTTACCGGCCACCGTGTTTACTGTTCCTACTGTTACTGTTGTTCTTGCTGTAGTTACTATTTTTCGTGCCCCCGTTGTTCTCAGTTGGGGTTCTACGGGATCCCTACTGAGCCAGTGACAAGAGACTCACCCCTATGTTTCAGGTGCGGCAGTTCTTCCTTGAGGTTCGAGGGCATTGCGTGGAGGTTCTTAGTTGCCAGCTCGTCGGGCCGAGTGTTCAATTGACATGTGGTACGTTTTATTACTTTAGACTGTATTTTCTGTTGGACTGGATTCTGTTGTAGTTGTTTATTTATTTATGCTAATTGTTGAATTGTCCTGCAAATATATTTCCAAATGAGTCTATGTGGCCTAGGCTCACGTGTAAGAGCGGATTTTAGGTGAAGAGAGAGACAAACACAATGCGGAGAGCATCGACCTTTGTTTCCCAAAAGCTATCTATGGAAGACGAGTGGGGGATTTCAAAAAAGTAAATTGCCAGATTGAGTTTAACGAATATCCGCACCCTCGTCGTTAGCCTCCCCCTGGTCACCCTCGGTGTCGCCATCACCGGTTGGTCGCTCGCATATGCTCGTAGACCCCTCGCTGCCTACAGACACCCGCAGACGTCATAGACCCCCTGATGCCACAGCCCAGCTGGACCTCGACATCGCCATCACCGGTCGGCCGTCTGCAAAGCCCCCGCACTCGCCCTTGCCCCTACCGGATCTCGTCGTTGCCGCTGCAACTTTGCCCTCTCTTGTGGGCAACTATAGCACGAATTCAAATTGCCCCAGTGAACCTATGGTGAACAATGGTTTGGGAAAAACTCTCACACTATATATCCTAAAGGAAAGCGAAAAAAAAATGCAGGTCGGTGATTCCCTCGTCCCCACCTGTCGACCGCAACATGTGTGACAACGTTGCCAAATGAATTTTTTTCTTCTCTCAAAATCCCCTTCATATCATATGGTTGTATTTACTAGTAAAGTCACAAATGTTTTCAAACGTGGTCTTAGATTCTCTCTCTCTCTTCTAAGAACATTGGAGAGGGGAAAATTTGCAGCCCATTACTTCTCAGCCTAAAAGCCCACTAAGACCTGATTGGCCCACTAAGTGGCAGCCCACCTCTGCGGGTTAGGCCCACTTGGGAGGAGCCCGAGAGTCAAGGGACTAAAGCATGCCATATAGCCTCGACACTGTTGATTACGCAGAGGATTCTCCTAAGTTTGGGAGGAACCCCAATACGTTGCCGATCGAGCCAACGAACGACTATCAATGCAACTCTCTTGGTTAAGTATGAGATAGGAGTAAAACCTGACAATTCTGGCCCCCTAAAAGGGATAACCTTTACCTAGAGGAGAAAAGACCCGCGGTAGGGCACCCCTCTTCGATCAGGGAAAGTCTATCCATGGCAGTTGTAATGCCCCGGATTTTTCGGATATTTTTTTCGGATCATTTTAGTGGGTCTCGGAGTGTATTTTGTGCTTTACACGTGTTTTCCCCTGATGTGCCTTCGGAACTCTTTGCAGGGCAAACCGTGGCGTTCTACGACTCCGGGACAGTACCACTGCGTTGTGTTCCTTCCGAGGATCGCGGAGGTAATTTTTCGTAATTTTCTGAATTCATCGAATTTTCCGGGTGTGAGCCGGATCTCCCGTTTTATGGTGTTTTTGGGCGATCCAGGGGTTTAGATGCATGCCTAGGAGCTTGGGGGAGGTTTCCCCTTCACCTGGGGGTGAACGGGGCGTGGCATGGCTTTTCCCGCGGTTTCTACCGTTTCCGGGCACGGACTGAGAATGCGCTATACTCCAGTAGCGCGTTCCTGAAGGTCGCGCTGCCCCGACCGAGCGCGTTCATCGGAGAAGATGAACAGTAAGGCGGTTTGGGTCGCGCCTTACGGCCCCAGCGCGTTCTGGTTGTCGCGCTATAGGATCATAGCGCGACCTGGCCTGGTCGCGCTATGGTCATGTAGCGCGTTCGTGTTGAACGCGCTAGGCGCGTATAGCGCGTTCTGGCTGAACGCGCTATGCACATGTAGCGCGTTCTTGGAGGGACCAGCCGGGCTGCCCGGGGCGGGCGGTCTGCGGCTGATCGTGCTCCCCTTAGGCCGTGTGTGCCTTGGACACCCAGTGGAGTTCCGTGACCGTGTTTTGGGGTGTCTGGAGGTTCCGTTTACCTCGTTTTGCGTGCCCGCGCGCTTAAGGGTCCGGGTGACCTTTTAGCGTCCGTTCGCATTGTGTTGGTCTCCGTTCGACCCGGTTGTGACCCAGTGGTCGACCTTTGGACTTGTGAGTATCCCGGGCACCCCATGGGTTCCGTGTCCTTGTTTTGGGGGTGTCGGGAGGGACCGTGTTACCTCGATTAGCGTGCCCGTAGGTGTGGTGGGTCCGGGTGACCCCACGTGTTCCGGGCTCGTGTTACGCTTGATCGAGTCACCGTGTGTCGGTGTGTGTGCGGTGGGGTCTCCCCCGCATATCGTGGGTTCCTTTGGAAGGCGATTCCCGTGTGGGCCATGTGTTTGGCCTTGGACTGCGAGTCCAGTTGTCCGGCCTGGGGCTGGAGGTTCCCCGCTTGTTTCAAGATGGGAAATCATCGTGGCGGCTTGCGTGCTGCCTTGGGAATCGTGCTTCTATGTTTTTCGTGTGGCCCGTGTGACTGGCCTTAGTCCTTTGCATTCCCCTCCCAGGGAATGGTCTCGGTATTCGTGCTACCGCGGTTTTAGACCTAGAAATTGGACTAGATTGACGGCCTTGTGCTGTTGCGTGCAACGGTCTTGACCCCGAGTCTTGTGACTCAAGGACCGTTGGGTGTAGTGCGTCTGGTGGACTGTCCAGAGTCCAGTGGCTTAGCGCCACTTGAGTTTTCTCGACTCTCGCGCACGGTGCGTGCGTGACCGGGGACTGTGAGTCCTGTGTCTTCTCCGACTGTGGTCACCGTGTGACGGGGCTGGTACGTGGGGTGTCCCCCGTACGTCGTCGGACGCAGACGTTGTTTTCCGTTGAGAGTCTACTCCTTCAGTGACCCTCCACTAGTCGTAGCCTACCAGTACGCGTGTGCTGGTCGCACCAGGGAGTGGTGTACGGGCTTACCTTTCAGACGGTTTGTGGACCGGTTACCGTAGGCCCCTCGTCGGTAGCCAGAGTCCGGCTACGGGGGAAAACCAGTCAGAGGACCAGACCTAGTGACGTAAGGTCTGTGTGTGCACACGTGGTTGGGGACAGTGGACGCACGTCGACGGGCGTGACCCCAGCTAGTCACTTGTTGTGGTTACTTGTACGGTGTTCGCGCCTCGGGTAGGACCTACCACGTCAGGCGGTTCACCTGCGGTGCGGTGTAAGACGTCAGGGGACGCTACCGGCTGTGCTTCTAGTGGGTGGTACTCCTGTCGAGTACGGAGTGACAGACTGTCAGTCTCTGTGTCTTCGACCTTCGAGTTTTCGGTCGCGTTGCCCGTTGAGTTTCGGTTGGTTCACCGTGACGCGTGTGTTGGTTTTCGCGTCATGAGACTAGTGCTAGTGGCTTTACCGAGGTTGGGTCTTATGGTGCGGTACCCGCGATCGGATGGTCGGGGTTGCACCTTGGACCGCGTGTCCAGGTTGACTGTCCGGGGGACAGGCCTTTACGGTGTGATTGCCGTGTGTTCTTACTTCGGTAGGTGGTACTAGCGTGGTTCGGTAGCTTCGACTGCGTGATCGAGGTCTGCCTTCTGGCAGTAGGAGTAGCTGTAGTGCCGAGTTTTGACCGGCCACCGGTTTGCTGTTCCTGCTGTAGTTGTAGCTTCCTTTCCGCTACCGCCGTTGTTTCTGGTTGGGGTTCCGCGGGATCCCTGCTGAGTCTCTGTTTTGGAGACTCATTCCCTGCTTTTCAGGTGTGGCGGTTCTTCCCCGAGGTTCGAGGGTGCGGAGCGGAGGTTCTCAGTTGCCAGCTTGCCGGGCCGAGTGTTCACTTGGCATGTGGTACGTTTTACTGCTTTGGACTGTACTTTCTGTTGGACTGGACTCTGTCGTAGCCGTAGTTGTTCTTTCTTTCAGCTTGTTGTTGTTGAGTTGTCCTGCTTTATTTCCTATTTCTTTGTGCCTCCACACTCCTTTTAGCCCTTCCGAGCCCTCCCGGCTCGTGGGCGGCGGTGCGAGTCTCGGGTTATCGGGCCCTCCCGGTAATCGGATTCTCGGGTCGTTACAGCAGTCATTTATCCCGTGCAACTGAAGGTAAAGTTCCCGCGAGCATACGAGAGCAGAAAAGTCGGAAGGGCTAAAGGAAATGTAAGAGTCCTTCAATAGTAAGAATGCGTACCAGAGGACGTAACTCCCCCACTAGATGATCCCTACGTATCCTCCATGGATTCCCTAACGGAATTCACCACTATTTAATCCCAATGATTTCTCCCACAAAGAGGGAGATCCCAGCCTCTTAACTGGTGAAGAGTAATCTCGTGTCATCCGTTTTTCCCTTGTCTTCCCTCGAAGGGTTTTCCCTGGGATCTCAATCCCGGGTCCCTTGACTTTTACCCTTCCTATGCAGATTCTTTCTAGAGATGACCAGTGAGATCTATCCGGTGGACTCAATCCCCTAGGATCCGACGGTTTACGATCAGGTGCGGGATCTTACCTCTTCAAACATCACCCACCTAGATTCAACATAAAATCTAAACAACTAACAACAAATAAAATATCATCTTGTCCCATTTAAGAGAATCAAAAGTTTGGAGTTGCTCAAAGTTTGGGTCATTCCGTGCTATACAAAAATAAACACTAACAAATAGCTTAATTAAAGACCGTGGCTCCTCCGACGGTCCTACACATTGTGTTGAATTAAAGCAAGCACGGATGCATCTGTCTGCCCTAAAATCAACTAAACTTCCACTCGTGCTAGGAAGAATTCACTCTCACATGTCATATTTTTTTCACACGGGCGATAATCTTGCATTAGACAGGGATTATGCCATATAGATTGTTACATTTTATAAATTAAAGTACCGTTTGCTAGGATTATTCC
This sequence comes from Amorphophallus konjac, assembly GCA_022559845.1. Lineage (NCBI taxonomy): Eukaryota > Viridiplantae > Streptophyta > Magnoliopsida > Alismatales > Araceae > Amorphophallus > Amorphophallus konjac. The sequence continues at coordinate 14,164,645 of CM040126.1, read as the reverse complement.
TCACTCCCATTTTTCAATGGAAAATATTCATTGTAAGATACATTTTTTATGTCATATCTTATATAGAATCTTGATCGATATCTTTTATGTGCATTTATATCTCGCTTGATATATCCGGATCGGGAGGGATAAACTCGATCAACATCTAACCTTTGGGGCCAGTTTATTTTTCGGTTGAGATACTGTGTTCGACCTCCGAGAGCCGAAGATGGTGCCCCTCCCCGATCACGATGAATGTGTGTGAGGGGAGAATGTGAGCCCCACACATTCCTCTCTCGTCGGATGAGAAATCTCAAGACGCTATTGGGATAACAAACTTGCCCTTATTTATCATGTCCAGAAAAGTGAAGTTATCCCAAACTTGAAGTTATCTTTGCATCAAACTAAAAATTAGGAATAAGGAGATTTGTTTAGTATTGGAATAAGTTAGATTATACTGAGTACGACTTATTCCTACTTTTGGAGTTAAATATAGAATGAAACCATCACAGCTGTTTCATAGAATAAGCTATATATACATCCTCTTTTGATTTATCTCACAACACCAGATTAGGCATATGCTTGGTTATATACCTTTGATATCTCACGACAACAGATTAATAAGTTATCATGATACTAAAAAAGCAAGAAAATAAAGTAAAAATTTCCTATTTTAAACATTAAACTATTAAAGCTAAAGAAACCTTCCCAAATTTATCTCTCTAAAATAGGAATAAAATAAAATAAAAATTTCCTATTTTAAACATTAAAGCTAAAGAAACCTCTCTCTCTCTCTCTCACACACACACACACATGTGAATTGCACATTTACAACAAGACCTAATTTATTGACACTCAGCTCTAAAAAAATGCTATGTATGTTTCTAAGTTTTAAACTCACAAATTAACTATAAAATTGTAATTTCATTGAAAAAATAATGATTTTTGCATGTAAATCATTATTAGAGATGAGTTTGTCAAAAAATTATTCTTAAAAATAAATTAACATACATATCAGTGGGTTAATTCAAATAGTATATGAATACTATTTAAACGTGATTTTTTTACAAGTTTAGGATAAAAATAAGTGATATGTCTATAAATAAATATGATATTTTTACATAATTTAGATTTATGCAGTGATATGTCTGTTAATATATTTTTAAAAATATTTTTTTATAAATTCACCTCTAACAATAATTTGTACGTAAAAACTCAAAAAAATACTTATGCCCAAATTTATACAATTACCTATGTAACAAGATTATTTTTATGATTACTCTTCTTATTACTATCATATTCCCCCCAGTATACTCTTCGCAAAGAGTAAGTTAAAAGGGTTAACGTGTAGACAGGGGCGCGCACGACCCTCCCGTCTTCAGACTCCGCTCTGCTCACTTACGACCTCCCGAGTCCCGACAACCCCGTCCCGTTCCCGCCCTCGCGGGAGCCGCCGCCTTCTCAGATACGGCTCCTCTCTCCAGCTCGACCGTGAAAAATCGCTGCTTTCCTACCCCCGACGGCTACCGCCAAGCCGGAGGACCACCTTCTCACTCTCCCCATCGATCCAAGCCAGTACACACAAAGGGAGCATCCCCAACAACGAAAGCCCACTTGCCAAAAACAAAGGTGCCTTTGATCCTGTGAAGCTCTCGCCGGCGGCTATTCGCGTGCCCACCTTCATCCCTCCTCACCCTCAGAGCTCGCGCCAATCACCTCTGCAGAACCCAGTTAGCCGGAGGCCAAGGAATCTCTGTTGTTGCTGGAATTTTTTTTCTCTCATTTGTGTAGCTCTCTTCGGTCTTGTTGAGTGCGTCAATGGCTGCTGCTTCGTTCTGCTGCAACCCGGGCTCCCGGGCTTTCCTCCCCCAGCATACCTTCCCACGGGTCCTCCCCCCAGTATGCTCCTTCTCCCTCGGCCCCTTCCTCCAGTCATCACCCATGGTGGGAAGGGTAAGTACGAAGAGGCTGCCTTCTTCTCCGTCCAGTGTTAGGAGCAGCGTCTCGGCGGCGCCGGAGATGCAGGCCGCCAGGGAGAAGCCGGCCGTGGAGTTCGACTTCGAGGGGTACATGGCGGAGAAGGCCACGGCCGTGAACAGGGCGCTGGACGAGGCGGTGCCCCTCGCCCCACCCGAGCGCATCCACGAGTCCATGCGGTACTCCCTCCTCGCTGGCGGCAAGCGCGTCCGCCCCGTTCTCTGCCTCGCCGCCTGCGGGCTCGTCGGCGGGGACGACGCCCGGGCCATGCCCTCAGCCTGCGCCGTCGAGATGGTCCACACCATGTCCCTCATCCACGACGACCTCCCCTGCATGGACGACGACGACCTCCGCCGCGGGGTGCCCACCAACCACCGCGCCTTCGGCGAGGCCGTCGCCGTGCTCGCCGGCGACGCCCTCCTCTCCCTCGCCTTCGGCCACGTGGCCGACGCCACGCCGGCGGACCGCGTCCCGCCCGCCCGCGTCGTCCGGGCCGTCGCCGAGCTGGCGCGGTGCGTCGGCTCCGCCGAGGGGCTGGTGGCGGGGCAGGTGACGGACATGGAGTCGACGGGGGCGGCGGTGGAGGTGGGGCTGGAGCGGCTGGAGTACATCCACCTCCACAAGACGGCGGCACTGCTGGAGGCGGCGGTGGTGATGGGGGCCATCGTGGGTGGCGGAACCGACGACCAGATCGAGCGGCTGAGGAGGTAATGTAGATACAACCCCCACCTTTGTGTTCGAGATAAAAAGATAAGATCATATATTATATAATATGATTTTTAAATAAAATATTGTTACGTGATAAATTATAGGTATATCACTCCTCAAAATGTATCAATATATATCTCTATTATTTTAAAAAAATCATAAAAATACATATGTGCCCTCAAATATTTCACAAGAATTTTAATATTTACGTTAAGTGACGGTCAAATGACTAAAATACCTCTAGAGAGAGAGAGAGAGAGGTGCATCCCCGTCGATCACGTCATGATGAAAGTCTTTGCCAGAGACATTCGAGAACTTCCAGGCACGTTACATCGACGAGAAGGGGGTGGGTCACTCTGGCAAGCCCCTCCACTGCAAGGGCTCCACCTTCCACCAGATGATCCCCCAATTCATGTGCCAGGGTGGCAACTTCACCGTCGGGAATGGCAATGGCGGGGGTGGGAGGCAGGGTGGGGGGGGGGGGCAGAGTAGTAGGGAGAGGGGGCAGCTTCACTGGAGGTGGTGGGGAGGGCGGAGCAACAGGGGGGTTCAGTGGAGGTGGGAGGCGGGGTAGGAGGGGGGGCAAAGTAACAGGGAGAGGGGGGGAGCTCCAAGTCTCCGGAGGTGGCAGGTGGGTGGGAGGGCGGAGCAGTAGGGGGGTTCAACGTCTGAGGTGAGAGGCGGGGTAGGGGGCAGAGTACGTAACAGAGAGAGGGGGGAGCTTCATCAGAGGTGGCAGGGGGTTGGGAGGGCATAGCAACAAGGGGGTTCAACGGAGGTGGGAGGCGAGATGATCGGAGGGTAGAGTAGTAGGGAGAGGGGGGGAGCTTCGCTGGAGGTGGTTGGGGGTTGGAAGGGCGGAGCAGTAGGGGGGGTTCGACAGAGATGGCGGGGGGTTGGGAGGGCGACCGGGGAAACAAGGGGGTTCAACGGAGGTGGGGTGGAGGGGGAGCTTCGCTGAAGATGGTGGGGGATGGGCAGTCCGGCAACGGGGTGGGGGGTGGGGGAGATAGAACTACGGTAGCGACAGGCCGACAATGGGGGAAGCTAGGAGGGGTGGCAGGCCGCTATTGCTCTCCATTAGAGTTCCGGAGAGGGGAGGAATAAGATGTTTATTGTATTTTCACCTTAAAAGTTTGTTATTTATTTAAATGTCCATATTTGATGTGTTATTTTTATTTTAAATTTTTATAAATAACCTAGATTTTAAGAGAGAAAATCGTGAGTATTTTTATCTTTTCTCATGTCTATTTAACTCTAACCATGATTAATTAAATAGATGATAATGGAGAGTTACAACGATAATATTATTACAAGTTTTTAAAGATAGTCAGGATAATATGATAATATGTTTTCAGGAGTGATATATCTACAATTTCTCTTGTAATAATGATTTATTTATAAAAATCTTATATAATGTATTAATATTTCTATTACTTTATTATCAAAATTAAGATGATCAGATTTGTGGACGGGTATTCTCAAGATTGAGGATAGCACCTTTAGTTTCTCTAATTTTGAGGTCTTATCATTAGTTATGAGCAGCATAGATTGGGCATAACTCACTTAAAATTAATTAGATAATCTCTATATTTTTTAGTAATGTATTATATGTTTATTATTGTAGATGTATAAATTTGGGTGGCTAAAAGAGACTCTAAAGGAATGTTTTACCATTAGTATTATATGTTTGTTATTATAGGCGTATAAATTTAGGTGCCTAAAAATATTTTAAAGGAAAATGCCACCTTGCTTATAAATACATGTTCATCGTTGTAATTTTTAATATGAGATATTGTGAGCTCTCTTTTTAAATCTCCACACTAGTCTCCCATCAAAGGTGAGTTGGAGTTCCAATAGACGCGTAGACATACAAGTTTGGTACCTCCTTTGAGGTGACGAGAGTGATTAGAGTTCTATCTTTTCATTGATAAAAGAGCTCTCAAAATAAAAATTTTTGGTCTTGATTATAAGTATATATTCATCTTTATAATTTTTGATACAAGATATTGTGAGTCCAATTTTTAAGTCTCCAAAGATATATTATTTATATGTTAATATGTATTTTAAGTAGACATGAATTTTCTACAATTTCAGATTATCGAAAGGCAATTAATAATCACACTAAATGGAGTTACCACTCTCAAAATTTTGAGGTCTTCTTTCTTGAAAACTCATTTTGCTAACCAATGCAATCGGGATCATAAATAAAAAAGAAAAAAAACTGTACTCATGTTAATATGTGCCGATAATTCTACGTATGTGATCTTGACTCGGAGTACGTAATTTCTAATTACCTACCCTGTAATTCATTTCATTTGGTATTACAAAGAATCAACTTATGCTAATCATACATATAGATAGTTTTAATTTACATAACCTGATCATAAAGATATTCGCCGCTGAGTTCAATCGTTTAGGGCAACGTTAATAACCGAATAAGAATAAGGGTAAAACAGGGCGATTCATTCACGTTATTACATTTAACCGAGTTTAAATGTATAAGTAAATTAGATAAGTTATTTGCGGTCGGGTGAATTGCTGCGATATTAAAGTTGGGTAACGTATTTCATCAAAATAGTCGAATTAATTATTCTAATTTAAGTAGTATAAAGTTGTGTATTTTTTATTTAGTTTATTTATTTTTCTTATTCTAAATAAAATAAGAAATTAACTATCAACTTCGATTAAGTTTAAATTTAAGAAATTAATTATCAAACTCGGTTAAATTTTACTTTAGAATCAATTATCCGGACTTACCTTAACGGACTTACCCTAATGGATTATCGAAGTCGCCCTTATGATCTTAAAAGATCTGAACTCATGGTGATTGCGTGCATGAATTGATCAAGATGGCCTTAAAATCGAAGATTAAATATCAGAAGATAAATATATTGTGGTGTTTGCTCACGTGGCGCACGGTGAAACAGATATGCGAGGTGCGTGGGGTTGCTGTTCCAGGTGGTGGACGACATCCTCGACGTCACCAAGTCGACGGAGGAGCTGGGGAAGACGGCGGGGAAGGACCTGGCCTCGGACAAGACCACGTACCCCAAGCTGCTGGGGCTGGAGAGGTCGAGGGAGTTCGCGGCGGAGCTCAACAGGGAGGCCAAGCAGCAGCTGTCGGAGTTCGACTTCCACAAGGCGGCGCCGCTGGTCTTCCTGGCAGATTACATCGCTGACAGGCAAAACTGAGCACACCCAGTTGTTCTTGTTGGTGTGTGATTAGTGGGAGAGAAGGTCTCATCATAGCTAGGCCAGTCTTCTTCTTCCCCTGCCAGTACTTCAAGCTTAGGGTTTGATGATTAGATCCATGTCTGTGGTTCTTCCTGTCAAAGACATGCATGGGAGCTATGCATGCACTAGGGTATGTGCTGAATGGTAATTGGTGCTCAGACAAGAGAGCATCAAAAGCAATCAGATATGAAGTTTTCTCTGTCATTTTCTTGGGGGCATGTGTTTCTTGTGGTTTGTTCTTTCTTCTGCCTTTGTAGAGGGGTCTTGGAGTAGGCAATCCAAGTTCTAGTTGGAACCAAATTGAGGTGACCTCTTTATGATGAAGAAGATGATGGCCAGTTTTCTTATCTTGTGTTGTTTTGAGTGTTTTCCTAGGTGATGGGACTCTCACTCTCTCCAAGCTGTTCCCCTGACTGCAGTTGATCCTCAATAACTTCTCTATCCACTCAATGAAGAGAAAACATTAATAAAGGGCAAAAGGAATGTGGTCTTTCCCATGCATGTCTCCATATTGAAAGTTGGTTCGTCATTGCTTAATAATGGACAAAAAAGAACTGAAGGATAAGCAAACAAGATGGGGAAGTGAACAAGATGGCAAGCAATGTGTTTTTTTTTCTTTTTTTTTCCACATTTGAAGGCATGACTTTGTTAATCCTGCCTGAGCTAAGCATTTGCAAGCGTCTTAATGTTTTGGATCTTGCATATTGTTTGGTCTAGTGAAGAGTAGATTTACAACATTGTCTTGTTAGAGAATTGGAATTTTGAAGTCACATTAGTTGCATCGTTTGTTTTGGCCAAAGAAATGCGGAGCAGACTGCAAAATGAGATCCACTGGCTTCCTATGCCAATCTATAGCTTGGTCTCACTACCCATCAGTGCAGTTTTTCTTTCTGTAGGCTTCATACTTGCAGCTAAGCTAGTTTAATGATAATGGTCAGAGTGCCTGGTTGGAAGATATAATTAACAACTTTTTGGTGGGGCAGTTTCTGGTTGTGTATGTAAATGCTGTTGCAGCTGCTACAGCCTGGCAGCATCCCCTTCAAGATAGGGAGAGAGAAGAAATCCCCTTCATTAAAATCTTAAACAAGAAAAATAATTGCATCATCCCACACAGTGCTAGCCTTCGCCCATCTTCACATAATTGCATTAGCATCTCACAGAAGCAAGTGTTGTCATGAGTTTTGCAGGCCATTGCGAATTGGGGTGTTTATAAGGAATTCCAATGATGAAGCAGTTGTTCAAGGCAATCCAAATGGTCAGAGACCCACCAGAGGAAGTTCAATTACTCTTTTTCTTCCACACATCCTCTGATGAACAGGTCTCCCAATGGTGGTTACAGTCAACGAGAGAATAGAAACTATTTTTCTAGTCTGGATAAGAGACAAAAATCAGGATATTGCCCTTCAAATACATTGACATGTTTGAGAACTCCTGGATTTGAAGGCATAATTACCCTTAGCAATATATATATATTGGTCATATATATATAATTAATCTCTTCTTCTGTATGGGCACTTCTAGTAATAGTTGTTTATTTTGATTCCTTTCATTGCCAGGCTTTTAACTCACCTACAGCTGGAGTCTCTGCATCTTATTAATTAATCTATATGTAGTTTTTCATCAGGAAAAAAAAATGGAAAGGCATTGGGAGAAAAAAAAGGATAGGTGGCAGAAACAGGTATACATGTCAACCCCACTACTCAGGAGCATACACAATATAAAAATGTGTATGCTACAGTTCAAATTATTTTGGTATATGAGCTGGGAAAGCAGAAGGCATGACCAATAAAGGGAAGATAATACCAAAGGAAGATGATGTGGTTCTACAATTACTGAAAGTTTTAATGTCCAATAACTATCTTGGGATGTTGAACATTTAAAAAAACAAACTGTTTTGTGAAGGTTTTATGCACCTTTTCCTGATGCTGTTTTTATGTCTCGCTCCTTGCCTGTATATTTTATTTTAAAAAATTAATACTGGATAAGCCAATTAATACTGGATAAGCCAAAGTTTTGCTTGGTTTGTAAAGAAGGAAAGTAGCCTTCATCCAGGCCATAGATGAATTGTCGGTCAAAATTTATTTTAATTATTCCAAATATCTCAGTGCACATCAAATCGAGAAACATTATGCATGATTTGAATGACAAGTTGAACAATTTTCTTGTGATTATATAAAACTAGGAAGAAAGCAGAGTTTATATGTTATTCCTACTAACATTTCAAATGTTTTTCAATTTTTTTCTCATGTGTTAAAGTATCCCTCACTGGTTTTGTTACCCCCTAAGAATAGGTCAGGAACAGACTCTTGCCCCAGAAACATGGCCCGGCCCACCCAGCCCATGTCAACCCAGGCCCGAAGGCATGTTGTGTGGGCTTTGAAGGTCAAGCCCAATTGCGTTGGTCTTCCTCTGCCCAATCCGTGAGCTTTCGTGGACTAGCAGCTAATTGGGTTAGAGAAAGGCTCGTTGCACACGTATGGTGTGTTGCACACCATGGGTGGGTGTGATGCACACTTTGGGTGTGCGATGTCTTTAAATTTTTTTTAGAGTGACTCTCAAGGTATCTTAACTTAAGGCACGTCACCAATGAATTATTAAGAAAGAAATAAAAAAAGAAACCAGATTGAATGAATAGTGTTGAATTCATTCTTTTAAAAATCGACCCGTTTTATTTTTAATTTTTTTGAATAATCGGATGTTGACGTAACTTTCACTCCAAGTTAAGATACTTTAGACATCACTCTATTTTTTTTTAAAAAAATTAAAGATATTACACACCCAGAGTGTATAGCACACCCTAGGTGTGCAGTAACTCTTTCTCATTGGGTTAGAACAAATAAGCATCATGTTTACCTCCAACGAAGAAAATTGTTGACTCTGAACGTTCCCAATAATTCTCTTCCAATGGAGAATCTTTTTCAGACTATGGACCATGTTTGTAAAAAGGAAAAAATATGATCAGGAAATCTAATTTCTTGATCCTTCCTACACCTTCTGATAGTGATGATCGATGGCAATGGGAAATGACAACATAGCTCATGAGTTTCACCTACGGCTATGGCTAAGAGAAGATGGTCAAGGCGCTCAGGTGTTGCTCAAAGGGGAAATCTCTCCAAATGGTCAAGTCATTCACATGAGTAGATGAAGAAGATGGCCTTGCGCACCGAGCATGCTGAGCATGGAGGTCCCTGTATACTGTTGCGATCATTGCAGCTGGCTAAAACTTTCACCAGTAATTTCCTGGTTTCTAGGGAATAAGAGGGAGATTTTTCTATAGCTCATAGGCTCCGTCTGCTAATCATGGCAGGAGGCAAATGCAGTAGGCGCAAGGTACAAATCGTATCAGGTTCTTCTTGATCCGATACGAGTCGACTCGACTGAGTCATATGTTTGAAGTAAAGTTGATAATAGAGTTCAACGTTCTTGGTCTCTAAAATGCAATATCTATCACTATTGGTATGTATAACCCTCCGAATACAATACGAGTCAGCGTTATCACACCGAGTCGACACCATACTGCAAACTATGAGCAGGTGTTGGCCGAAGAGTGCCTTCTCTCATTTGGGGACCATGGGATGTGTCTAATTAGGGGCCCTCTTCAAGCTCCATCCTCGATGGACATCGTAGGGATTAATACTCTCTGGACAATCCATGCAGACCCGTACGATGCACCCCCCATATTTCTGGACCGGCTCATCTTTATTGTTCACTGCGCATACTTTGGTCGATTTAATCTTACATTATCCTATCGAGTTGAGCAAAAATCAACCCTCTTCAATATTTTTTTCCCCATTGATTTTTACCACGGAGACAATTCTATATCCTCCTTCCAATTTGATAGTAGGTTAGAATAAATTACCCGAGATGAGCCCGGATGAATTATTCCTTAGATTTTCTAGAACATAGATCCCTTCTAATCCGAGAAATAAAGCCCTTTTATCTCGAGTGGCTAGAGTGAGGATCTCGTCTCACGATAATGAGGTCTCAAGTTCGTGCATGAGTTGAGTGTCGTTGGATTTGAACTCAAGTCACTCACATTCCATATAAAGTTTGATACTAATATAGACTTGTAAACGGATCAGATACGGAGCGAATAGTGTGATATCCGAATTCGTATCCGATTAATAATCGAATTATCTTATTAGTAATCGAATTATTCGTCGGATATTTTATTCGGATAATTATCGAATTAATACGAATTCAAATTCGGTTCGAATTTTAAACGGATAATTACTAAGCCTACTTAGAGGTGAGTTGCATGAGCCGTGTTAGAGCGTCGTGTGTTGTTTTCTCAAAAAAAAGAATGAGCGGAAGTTATGTTTATTTTAGAAGATGTTATCGAAAGATTAGACTTCATCTTAAAATATAAGAGATAAGTTACCAAATAGGTGTAAGTGAATTTCTTATTTGTAAATTATATTCTGAGACAAAAAAAGATAAAAAGAGTAGTCAAATAATATATTAAGATTTAAGGTAATTATATATAGAATATGTGTATCTTTAGATTTTTATCTAAGGGTTCATATTCGGTCGGATAATATCCAACGCGGATATCTCAATATCCGAATTTATATCTGATTGATAATCGGATATCCGATATCCGATTAAATTACACGTCGGGTATTTTATTCGGATAATTATCCGATTAAATGAATACGAATTCGAATTCGGTTCAAATTTTAAACGGATAATTATTAGACCTACGTCGATATACTAAGCTCGTCGTATTAATAAAAAATACACAATTGACTCTGTAACCAACACCCCCCCCCCCTAACCACCATCACTTAAAAAGAAGGGGAAAAAGAGAGAGAGAGAGGGGTGAGGGGAGGTCCCTATCTCTCTGGGTCACATGCCCAGTCGGCAGAAGGAAGCATGTGCCAAATAAAGAAGAACTTGGTGGGGGCAAGGGCAGCTCCTTCATAAATACTGGTGCCTTTGGCCACAGATCCTCCCCACGCCTCCATGTGGAATCAACAGACCGTGGCAAAGCAATGGTGGATGCCCATGCTTTGTCTGCGTAGCCTAATAAATGCCACGGGCATCAAATTATGATGGAGAGGGAGCCAAAAAAAAACATACATGTCTTGTTGCAAGAGCAAGTGATGTGTAATATAGATAACAAGATGGTCATCTAATCAAAGAGATTAGAAGGGGGGAAGCTTAAATAAAAAGACAGTCATTTGATCAAGAAATAGATTATGACTAAAAGAAAAATCCCATTTTGCTGTTGAAATTAGTAAACAAACCTTTTGAAATTTTGATCCACGTTTGATTCTTACGGTATCCTATGGATTTTCTTGGTGATTTATATCTCCAAGTGCAAATGGTACACCCAGTAGAAGGTAGCAACAGATTAACTGGCACACTGATGATGCATCAGCCTCAGTCTATGCTTCCATACATCCCTTTTTACCTACTTGGTCCTCGCACCCTCTTCCCCCTCTCCAATCCAAGGTTCAGCGTATCATAGATTCATATTAACTAAGTCCGGCTCACTGTAGAGGTCGCGAGGTCGAGATTTGTCGCTCCGATCAGGAATTATACTCCCAAAAATTTATTTGACGAGGGAAGAGGGTGATACTACCGGAGAGAGATTTGCACGTACGAACAAAGGTCAGAAGGAGTCTTAGAAGATACTTCAGGGGATAACCCTCCGATAGTCAAGTTAGACAATTGGTGAGGCAGTGGCGAGCACTCGGGAGGAGAGAGGATGAAGAATCAGTGAAGGAGAGAGAGAGAGAGAGAGAGCACTTGAGGGGTTAAACTTGCGTATCTCCTTGATCGTCGGGTGAGGGTCCTATTTATATTTTTATCTTGGGGTTGACTTTCGACTTCGTTGGGTTGTCGCGACTGTGGGGATGTGAGTCGTCAAAATCGGTGACGACACGAATGTGCTGTCACGCACCGTACTCTATACCGTCGAGGTATTGTCCGCTTTGGCGTATTGTCCGCTTTGGCCTACCAACCTCACGGTTTTGTCCCTTTCTAACAATGATCGGCTTCAGAATGGAGGACTTCCCGGAATGTCACCCATCCCAGTAGTGCTCCCCATTAAGCACGCTTAACTTCGAAGTTCTTTACAAGAACTGAGCCGATACTTCAAAAGGCCCCTCGGTGATATAGAGTACAACTTAGCTATATTTGAGGGTGTTACAATCTACCCCTTTTATATAGGTGGCGTCCTCGTCGCTGGGCACATATAACACGCAATCAAGTCCCCAGACAGGTAGGACTCTAGAGGTGGCCCCTACAGGCTCAATGGGTGGCTCCCACTATGTAACATTTTGTCTCATTGACGGTTCAAGAGGTGGCTTCTATAGCGTAGCACTTTGCCCTGCATGGCACTTAGTTCCCACACTTCCGACTGGGGTATGGCTCTGATACCATTCTGTCACGCCCCGTACTCTATACCGTCGAGGTATTGTCCACTTTGGCCTACCGACCTCACGGTTTTGTCCCTTTCTAACAATGATCGGCTCCAGAATGGAGGACTTCCTAGGAGGTCACCCATCTCAGTAGTGCTCCCCATTAAGTACGCTTAACTTCGGAGTTCTTTACAAGAACTGAGCCGATACTTCAAAAGACGCCTCGGTGATATAGAGTACAACTTAGCTATATTTGAGGGTGTTACATGTGCACTCCAACTCGTGTTGCCGGGGGTGAACACCACAGTGACAGATGGCTCTTGCAAGAGGAAGAAGACGATGGGAGAGAGGAGTTCTCAAATACCCTCTTTGGAAGTGACCTTTGACCGAGTCACACCTATCCGCCCAAAGAGGGGAATCCGAAGAGATGCGAAAAGAATCCAAGAGACGCTTGGTCAAATGGTCAAAATTAGGCAATGCAATTCTCGCGTGTGTGAAATAGAGAATGCGAGCCCAAGAGCCCACTAGCCCAAATGGACCAACTACCATAGTCTCCTCAAAGGAATACACAACAAAGACACGAGTCCCGACTAAAAGTAAATGGAAACCTTTTTCATTTTCCAACGTGGGACTATTCAACATAAAGAGAGACAAAAACCTTTTAAAATTTAAACACAGATTCCAACACCGCTTGCTCACCTGACAAGGAAAAGGGGCATGGGCGCTGACATGCTATTCCTTCATCGGAGGAAGTAACTCCACTATTAATACGACATGACTCGTCGGAGGCGTGAGGGGTTGCTTTGTCAAGGAGAACGGCGTGGACAACATCATCCTCTCTCCTTTCGCTAGATTGGAGCATCTTTCGTCATTAATGTGATGAGATCTGTAACGCCCCGGATTTTTCAGATATTTATCGGATCTGGATCCGTGGGTTTCAGATCATTTTCGTGGGTCCTGGAGTGTGTTTTGTGCTTTACACATATTTTTCCCCGATGTGTCCTCGGAACTTTGTGCAGGGTGAACCCTGGCATTCTCCGACTCCAGGACAGTACCAGCGTGTTGTGCTCCTCTCGAGGATCGCAGAGGTAATTTTTCATAATTTTCTAAATTTCTGCAATTTTTGGGATTTTCTATATATATTAACCATTTCTCTCTCTCCCATCTCATTTCTCATTCTCTCCCTCTCTCTTCTCTTTCTCTCCCCCTCTCCCCCGGGCAGCCGACAGTGGCGGAGGAGGGCGAGACGGCGAGGCGGCGAGGCGAGGAACGAGGAATGGGTCAAGGATCGAGGGCCAGTGGCGCGTGGAAGTTCAGCCGCAAGTTCGTGTCCCGGTGAGGGTTTCGCAGCATTTTCTTCGAGGATCGGCGTCCACGGCGCGTGAAATCTTCGGTGAAGGTAGGGAGATGGACCCCCAGCTCGTGCACTTCCTTTCCCGCGATTTTGGTAGGCCGTGGTGAGCCGAGCGGGCTTATTTGAGCAATTTGGGGAAAATCTATATTTTTGGGGTGTGAGCCCGATCTAGAGTTTTGATCGCATTTTTGGTGGTTTTTGGGCACCATGTGATGCCTTGGGGCTTGGGGAAGGGTTTCCCCTTTGTTTCCCCATCACCCGGGGGTGATTGGGGCGTGGAATGAACTTTCTCGCCGTTTCCGCCGTTTTCGGGTTCGGGACGCCTTAGCGGTCCTTCCAGAGACCGCTAGGGGCCCAAGCGGTCATGTGGAGACCGCTAGGGGTCCCTCTATGTCGATTCAAGGCTGGGTCACGCAATAGACCGCCAAGGTCTTTGGCGGTCCAGAGGTAGACCGCTAGGACCGCTTGAGTTTTATGTGTTCCGGGGGTTTAGCGGTCGAGAGATAAACCGCTAGCTAGTGCCTCACGATCCATGGGTAGACCGCTAGAGGTTCGTGAGTCCAGGGTGCCTGGCGGTCCATAGGTAGACCGCTAGCCATCCTTTAGCGGTCTAAGGGTGGACCGCTAGTCTTCTTGGCGGTCTAGGGGTAGACCGCTAGGCGATTTTTCGTGCTCGCAATGTCTGTTTCGCATTGTGTTGGTCTCCGGTCGACTCGGTTGTGACCCAGTGGTCGACCATCGGCCTCGTGAGTGTCCCGGACATCCCGTGGGTTCCGTGACCGTGTTTCTGGGATGTCTGGAGGCACCGTGTTACCTCGATTAGCGTGCCCATAGGTGTGGTGGGTCCAGGTGATCCCATGTGTTCCGGACTTTCGTGTTACGCTCGATCGAGTCACCGGGTATCGGTGTGAGTGCGGTGGGGTTCCCCCGCATATCGTGGGTTTTTCCGGAAGATGGTTCCCGACTGGGCCAAGTGTATGGCCTTGGACTGCGAGTCCAGTCATTCAGCCTGGGGCTGGAGGTTTCTCGCTTTTCCCAGGGATGGGGAATCGACGTGGCGACTTGTGAGCTACCTTGGGAATCGTGCTTCTATGCTTGTCAAGTGGGCCGTGTGTGTGGCCTTGGACTGTGAGTCCAGTTGTCCAGTCTGGGGCTGGAGGGTTTCTCAGTTCCCTTTCCGAGGGAATGGTCTCGGCGGCTCGTGAGCTCCCTCGGTATTCGTGCTACCGTGATTTTAGACATAGGGATTAGAGTAGATTAACGGTATTGTGCCGTTGCGTACGACAGTCTTGACCCCGAGTCTTGTGACTCAAGGATCGCTGGATTTAGTGAGTCTAGATGACTGTCCAGAGTCCAATGGCTCGGCGCCATTTGGTTCTTCTCGACTTTCGCGCAGGGTGCGTGCGTGTTTCTCAGAATTTCTCCTTGGAGAGTGGTCACATCAGTGACTCCCCACTAGTCGTAGTCTTCCGACACGCGAGTGGTCCCACCAAGGAGTGGTGGCGAGGCTACCCCGAGAGACGATTTTTAGGCTGGTTACCATCGGGCCCCACGTTTGACGCCAGAATCCGGATGAGGGGAAAACCAGTCAGAGGGCCAGACCTAGGACACATAGTCTGTATGTGCACACGTGGTTGGGGGCAGTTGGACCCGCGCTAACGAGCGTGACCCCAGCTAGTCGCTTGTTCAATGGTTACTTGTACGGTGTCCCCGTTCCACCAGGGGTCGAGGGAGACACCTGAGGTGCGGTCTAAGACGTCAGTGGACGCATCCGGCCTTGCTTCTGGTGGACAGGTACTCCTGCCACGTGAGACGTGACTCTCCTATTTTTGGGTTTCGTTTTCCATCTGCGAGACGTGATTTTCTGGACCGTCCGGTGTTTCCAAGGTAGTGCCCAGGGTGCCAGTGGCTTCACCAAGGTTGCATCTTGTTAGCGTTGTGTTCACGACAGCGTGGTCGTGATGTCACCTTGGACAGCGTGGTCTAGGTTGGCCTTGTCTGGGAGGACAAGCCTTCACGGCGGAGTTGCCATGAGTGTGTCCTTGGTAGGCATGGTGTTAGAGTTGTCTGGTTCCCGATTGTGAGATCGTGATTTCTCTTTCTGCTTGACCGGTACAGTAGGAGAAGCTGTAGTGCCGAGTTTTGACCGGCCACCGGTTCGTTGTTCCTGCTGTAGCTGTATCTGTAGTTACTTTCCTTTCCACTACCGATGTTGTTCTCGATTGGGGTTCCGCAGGATCCCTACTGATCCAGTGACAGGAGGCTCACCCCTGCTTTTCAGGTGCGGTGGTTCTTCCTCGAGGTTCGAGGGTGCTGTTCGGAGGTTCTTAGTTGCCAGCTTGTCGGGCCGAGTGTTCACTTGGCTTGTGGCACGTTTTACTGCTTTAGAATATACTTTTTGTTGGACTGGACTCTGTTGTTGTAGTTGTTTATTTATTTCTGTTAATTGTTAAATTATCCTACTTTATTTCCTATTTCTTTGTACATCCACACTCCTTTTAGCCCTTCCGAGCCCTCCCGGTTCGTGGGCGACAGACCAGGTGACACGGCGGCGACGTGGGAATGGATCGACGACACTCCGGGACGCGAACAGGACGGGACGGATAACTGCTATCTCACACAGCTCGGCCTCACGTCGGACGGCCTCACACCGGGCGACGCTCAATCCTCACAAAAGAGAAGAGAGAGAAGGGAGGAGCACAAGGGCAAGATGCACCTATGTGTTAACAAAACTTGCTTCTTTTCATTCATTCATAACATACGTAACAAGCATTGCCTTCCTTTATATAGGAGGAAAGCTATAACAACAAGACCTTTCTAACTTCTACTAATTATGTTCATACCCTTAGCCTAACAAGACAAACCCACCAACCAATATTTGACTTGTGGGTTTAACCAATTAAAATATAAAAATTACACACATGTTTATTTGACTTAGACTAGCCTAATAAGACGAAAGAAAAAAATACATGTAGGAATACATGTATACATACACACACATATACTCAAAAATACACACAAGTATAACTACTCAGTATGTCGGGTCTTCAATCGAGTCTCCGAGCCATAAGCTCGGTGCAGTCGGTGCGGTGCGGTGTCGGCTCTGAGTAGTGGGCCCAGTAGTGGACCCGGTGTCCCCACCAACCCTCCCGGGGCGGCTGGAACTCGACTCCGTCGAGTAAGGGGGAACACGGCTGTGGTAGTGCTCCAGCAGATCTGGATTGAGGCGCTGGAGATCTTCCCGGCTGATCCAGGAATCGTCAGAAGGTGGACGGTCCCGCCAGCGGACAAGGTAGCGCTGGTACACCCTGCTCCGTGTAGTGGTCACCTGCTCATCCAGTATCCTCTCAATGTGCTCGCGCGGTACTCTCGAGGCTGTGGGACGCACAGGGGTGGGCTTACTCTCAATGGGAGGAGAAGGCTCGAAAGGGTCACTAGGAATCGCTGTGGGTTCCTTGTAGGCCACTAGATCTGCCACATTAAAAGTTGAGCTAATCCCATATTCGGGAGGTAAGTCCACAACATAAGCATTGAAGCCAATCTTCCGCAGAATTGGGAAGGATCCATCACTACGGGCCTGCAACTTTTTAACGGCTCCCGAGGGGAGTCGTTCGGGTCGGACCCGTACCATAACCAAGTCACCTTCTTGAAATTCATGGTGACGCCTATGTGAATCGGCCAATTTTTTATAAGTCTCATTACTGAGGTTGATTTACTTGCTAAGTGACTCATGCAGACTTTTGACATGATGTGCAAACTCCTCAGCTGACTTGGATATCCTAGACTCGAGGGGAAGGGGAATGAGATCCACAGGTTTCCTAGGTTTGTAGCCATGCACGACCTCAAATGGACTCATACCTATGGACCTATTGACGGAGCTGTTGTATGCAAATTCGGCTCGGGGTAAAAGAAGATCCCAAGTGCCGGAATGTTCCCCTACAAGACACCTCAATAGATTCCCTAAATTCCTATTGACGACCTCAGTTTGTCCGTCAGTTTGGGGGTGATAGGCAGTGGAAAACTTCAGTTTGGTGCCAACTAGGTGCCAAAGTGTCTTCCAAAAATAGATAGTGAACCGGACATCTCGGTCAGACACGATGGTTTGGGGGAGACCATGCAAACGCACGACTTCATCAAAGAATAAATGGGCTACTCTAGATGCATCAGATGTTTTAGAACATGCAATGAAGTGGGCCACCTTAGAGAACCTGTCAACGACAACAAAGATGGAATCATGCTTGTGAGCAGTGCGTGGTAACCCAAGGATAAAATCCATGCTCACATCAACCCATGGTCGATCAGGAACGGGGAGAGGAGTGTAGAGACCAGTGTTCTGTTTGACCTGTTTGGCCATCGTGCATGTCCTACACTGGGCTACAAACTTGGCCACATCTCTCTTCAAGCCAGGCCAATAGAAGTGCTCCTCCACAGAATGGATGGTCTTGTTACGGCCAAAGTGACCAGCAAGACCTCCAGCATGCATTTCCCAGACTAGAAAGTCCCGAACAGAAGTCCTCAGGACACAGAGTTGCTGCCCTCGAAACAGAAAACCATCATGGAGTAGATAGTCAGCAAATGCTGTCGAGGATCCAGCAGACAGAGCAGAATAGGTAGGGCCAAAATCAGGACACTCTCCATAGAGTTCCTTCATGCGATCAAATCCTGTGACCTCTACCCGAACAGTGGAAAGAAGGGAGACCCTTCCACTCAAGGCGTCGGCCACCTTATTGTCCTTTCCAGCCTTATGTTTTAGGACAAAGGTGAAGGACTGGAGAAATTCTACCTACCGACCATACCTAGGGTTTAAACTCTTCTGAGAGCTAAGGAATTTCAAAGCCTCGTGGTCCGAGTATAAGATAAACTCTTGTGGTAAGAGATAGTGTCTCCAGTGTTTGAGGGCTTGGACCACGGCATAAAACTCCTTATCATATGTGGAGTATCGAAGCTTTGCATCAGAAAGCTTCTCGCTGAAATAAGCCACAGGGTGGCTCTCCTGGCTAAGTACCCCACCTATTCCTACGCCAGATGCATCACATGAAACTTCAAAGACTTTGGAAAAGTCTGGCAGGCGGAGGACAGGGGCTTTGGTCATAAGCTCCTTTATGGCAAGAAAAGCCCGTGAGGCGGCTTTGGTCCACTCGAAATTCCCCTTACAGATGCAATCCGTAATGGGTGCCATAATGGTGCTGAATCCCTGGATGAAGCGTCTGTAGAAGGTGGCTAGCCCGTGAAAACTTCGAACGTCATGGACATTCTGGGGCTCTGGCCAGTCTACTATGGCTCGGACCTTGGATTGATCCACAGACACTCCATGACTTGAAACCATAAATCCGAGAAAAGTGACCCGGTCTGTCATGAATTCACACTTAGTCAGGTTGGCAAACAGGGTTTCTTTCCTCAGGGTCTCGCAGACCTCCCTTAAATGATGAATGTGGTCCTGAGGGTTGTGGCTGTAAATGAGAATGTCGTCGAAGTAGACGACAACAAAGCGACCGATGAGAGGACGAAGGGCTTCCGTCATAAGCCTCATGAATGTGCTGGGGGCATTGGATAGCCCAAAAGGCATGACAAGCCACTCATACAGACCCTCTTTTGTTTTGAAGGCTGTCTTCCACTCATCCCCGGGTCGAATCCGGACCTGGTGGTAGCCACCTTTCAAGTCAATCTTGGAAAAGATGGTGGCTCCACTCATCATGTCAAGCATGTCATCAAGACGGGGAATAGAAAATCTATACTTGATAGTGATTTTGTTGATGGCGCGACTGTCAACACACATCCGCCAGGTGCCATCTTTCTTTGGTGTGAGCAAGGCAGGAACAGCACATGGGCTCTTGCTCACCCTGAGGAAACCTTTGTGGATAAGGTCCTCGACAATCCTTTGGAGCTCAGCATGCTCCTTGGGGTTCAACCTGTAGTGGGGAGGGTTGGGTAGGGTGGACCCAGGGACAAGATCAATGGCGTGTTGAACATCACGCATGGGAGGGAGTGTTGAAGGCAGGTCTTCCGGGAAGATGTCTTGGAAGTCCCGCAGGATTGCCTGGACTTCGGGTGGGACGGAGACCTGGGACTCCTCAGAGGTAATGGTGACGACAACAGCCCAAACAGGGGCACCCTCGGCAACCTCTCTATTCATCTCACGAACACCTATGAAGTTAAGGCGCCTAATCGGGTCATGGTCAACCTTAGGGGCCTTAGGGATGGACATGACAGGTGTAGGAGAGGAGGGAATGGGAAGCTTCCCTTTGGTGGGGGTTGGAGCATTCTCCCGAATTTTGGGGGATGCAGTGGGTGTGGAGGTAGGACTCTTTCCCGTGACCACCTTTGGGGGTGTTGGGAGCAACTGAATCCTCTTCCCATTGTGGGAGAAGGAACACTCATTGGACCGACCGAATGTAGTAAGGTCTACATCGTAGATCCACGGTCGTCCTAGGATGATGCTACCGACCATCATGGGCACTACGTCACATAGGATCTGTCCTTGGTAGGACTGGAATTGGATGGGAATAACACACGTAGTGGTGACTGGAATAGAAGTGTCATCAACCCAAGCCACGTTGTACGGCCTAGGATGAGGATGAGTAGGTAGACCTAGACGGGAGACAAAGTCTGAAGAGACTGCATTGATACAGCTCCCGTTGTCGAAGATCACCTTGCAGGGTTGGGTTTTCACCATGATATAGGTTTGGAAGACGGAGGTTCGACGCCAGTCATCCTCCTGAGGGTGGGCCAGGATGCAGCGGACTACACCCAATCTTTCATGGCTAGAGCTCTCGGTAATATCTCCCACTTGCATGTACTCGACATGCGTGCCATCATATCCTGCATCTAACTCCTCAAATTGGGTGATGAGGTCAGGATCGGCCTCATATCTCTCAAGGGTTTCTCCTTCCTGAGGTGGAAGTTCCATGGATTGGGGGTCGGTGATGACCAAGGCTCGGGATGGGCAATTAGTGGCAATATGCCCTAAGTTATGACACCTGAAGCAGCGGACTCCCGAGACAGGGGCTGGTTGGGAGGTGCTAGGGACGACTCCTGTGATGCCCTGGATCTTTCGGATCCTTGTTTTTGGGTCCTGGATCTGGTTTTTTTCAGAGTGTCCGACTCCGAAGTGCCCGAAATTTCGTTTCGGACATCTTTCGTGCTCGGATCGGCGCGATCCGGAGTTGTTTC
The DNA here is from genome assembly GCA_022559845.1 of Amorphophallus konjac. NCBI lineage: Eukaryota > Viridiplantae > Streptophyta > Magnoliopsida > Alismatales > Araceae > Amorphophallus > Amorphophallus konjac. Next base: position 14,143,852 of record CM040126.1, on the reverse strand, counting down.
GGAGGCCCGGAAGCGTTCCGCGGCTTTTCCGCGTGTGTTTTCCGATTCCCGGTGTGTGTTTCGGTAATTCCTTCTGAACCTCGTTACGGGTGAACGAGGCTGTTCACCAGGGCGCGAGTGGTACCGTTACGATCGGTGTGTTCCGAGGATCGCAGAAATGTGATTTTCTATTTTTTTGGTATTTTCGGGAATTTCCGGATTTTCTATATAATAACCTCCTTTTTCTCTCTCCCCATCTCATTTCTCTCTTCCCTCCCTCTCTCTTCTCTCACGTTCTCTCCTCTCCCCCTCTCACTCCGGGCGGCCGACGGAGGCTGCGAGGGCGGGGCGGCGTGGCTCGTGGGGCGTGGAGCGACGGGTACGGGATGAGGATCGCGGTGGTGGAGGCAGTTCGTGGGATCGTGAACCGGTGAGGGTTTAAGCGGCGTTTTCTTCGTGGATCGGTGTTCACGGTGCGTCGAATCTTCGGTGGAGGTAGGGAGATGGACCCTCAACCCGTGTACTTCAATTCCCGCGAGTTTCGTAGGCCGTGGTGAGCCGAGCGGGCTAAACGGGGTGATTTGGGAAAAATGCATGTTTTTGGGGTGTGAGCCGAATCTTGTGTTTTGATCGTGTTTTTGGGGTTTAAATGGGTCCTCTCGGTGCCAGAGGGGTTGGGGAATGTTTCCCCCTTTGTTTCCCCATCACCCGGGGGTGATCGGGGCGTGGAATGGGTTTTCCCGCCGTTTCTACCGTTTTCGGGCGCGGACTGAGAACGCGCTAGCTTCCGGTAGCGCGTTCTTGAGTGTCGCGCTGCCCCGACGGGGCGCGTTCATCGGAGAAGATGAACAGTAAGGCGGTTCTTGTCGCGCTCTAGGGTCCCAGCGCGTTTTTGGTTGTCGCGCTATAGGATCATAGCGCGACCTGGTCTGGTCGCGCTATGGACCTATAGCGCGTTCTTGCTGAACGCGCTAGGTTTGCATAGCGCGTTCTTGCTTAACGCGCTATGCATGTGTAGCGCGTTCTTGGGGTGGCCTGCCGGGCTGCCCGAGGCGGACGGTCTGCGGATGATCGTGCTCCCCTTGGGCCGTGTGTGTCCTGGACACCCCGTGGAGTTCCGTGACCGTGTCTTTGGGTGTCCAGAGGTTTGATTTATCTCGATTAGCGTTCCCGTGAGTTTAAGGGTCCGAGTGACCTTCTAGTGTTCCGATTGTGTTGTGTTGGTCTCCGGTCGACCCGGTTGTGACCCAGTGGTCGACCTTTGGCCTTGTGAATGTCCCGGGCACCCAGTGGGTTTTGTTACCATGTTTTGGGGTGTCTGGAGGTACCGTGCTACCTCGATAAGCATGCCCGTGGGCTTGGTGGGTCTAGGCGACCCCAGGTATTCCGAGCTTCCGTGTTCGTGCCAGATCGTGTCACCGTGTGTCGGTGTGAGTGCGGTGAGGTTTCCCCGCAAGTCGTGGCTTCTCTGGAAGGTGGCTTCCTAGTGGGCCAAGCGTGTGGCCTTGGACGGTGAGTCCAGCTTCCCAGCCTGAGGCTGGGGGTTTCTTAAGTTCCCTCCTCGAGGGATGGGTCTCGGCAGTGATGAACTGCCTCGTGAGTTGTCACATTGTGGTTTTGGACCTAGGGATTAGGCCAGATTGACGGCTCAGTGTTGTCATGTGCAACGGTCTTGACCTCGAGTCTTGTGACTCAAAGGCCGTTGAGTTGTAGGTCTAGTGGGCTGTCCAGAGTCTAGTGGCGTCGTGCCACCTGTTACTCCGTGTTACTCGTAATGAGTGCGTGCGTGGTTTCTGTGTCCACGTTCTGTGATCCTCCACTAGTCGTAGCTTCCTGCGCACGCGTGTGCGGACCCACCTTGGAGTGGTGGAGAGCGCGACCCGGTGAGACGCGATTTTTAGGCTGGTTTCCGTCGGCCCCTTGCCTTTGCCACCAGAGTCCGGTGCGGGGGAAAACCAGCTAGAGGACCCGACCTAGAGCAGATGGTCTGTGTGTGCACACGTAGTTGGGGGCTTAGGACACGTGCTGACGAGCGCGACCCCAGCTAGTCCTTGTTGTGGTACTTGTTGCGTGTCTGAGTCTCACGCCCGGGGCGTTGTAGCTAGACACTTGTGACGCGGTGTAAGACGTCAGGGGACGCATCCGGTCGTTCTTCTAGTGGGTGGTACTCCTGTCGAGTATGGAGTGACAGACTGTCAGTCGCGTGACTTCGACCTTCGGGTTTCGGTCGTGTTGACCGTTGAGTTTTCGATTGTTTCGCCGTGGCGCGTGTCAGTTTTCGTGCCGTGAGGATAGTGCTAGTGACTTTACCGAGGTTGCGTCTTGTCATGCGGTACCCGTGACCAAGTGTCCGGGTTGCACTTTTGACAGCGTGTCCAGGTTGGCCGTGTTCTGGGAGACAGGCCTCTACGGCGTGGTTGCCGTGGGTTTTTCACTTCGATAAGCGATACTAGTGTAGTTCGGTAGCCCTTGACCGTGAGTCTGGGGTGTGTTTCTGGTACAGTAGGAGTAGCTGTAGTGCCGAGTTTTTGACCGGCCACCGGTTTGCTGTTCCTGCTGTAGTTGTAGCTTCCTTTCCGCTACCGCCGTTGTTTCCGGTTGGGGTTCCGCGAGATCCCTGCTGAGTCTCTGTTTTGGAGACTCATTCCCTACTTTTCAGGTGAGGCAGTTCTTCTTCCTCGAGGTTCGAGGGCGCGATGCGGAGGTTCTTAGTTGCCAGCTTGCCGGGCCGAGAGTTCACTTGGCACGTGGTACGTTTTACTGCTTTAAACTGTACTTTCTGTTGGACTGGACTCTGTTGTAGTTATTTATTTATTTCTGTTAATTGTTGAATTGTCCTGCTTTATTTCCTATTTCTTTGTGCCTCCACACTCCTTTTAGCCCTTCCGAGCCCTCCCGGCTCGTGGGCGGCGGTGCGAGTCTCGGGTTATCGGGCCTTCCCGGTAATCGGATTCTCGGGTCGTTACAACTCCCTTTCCCTTGTCATCTCTCCTCTCAACTGGTGGAGTATACTCCAGCCTAGGCACAGCTGCGGGTGGAGGTAAAGGGTTCCGTGGGAAAGGAGCCATAGGGGCAACGACCCTAAGTGGGGTAGCAGTAGGAACGTAGGAGGTGGAGGGGCCAGCTCTCTCAGTGTAGCGAACTATAGGGTTTCGGGTGTCCGGTTGGCGATAGATGGGAACCCGAGGTGGGGCCACCCTCTGAAACCTCTCAACATCTCGTGCTACCTGGTAGGCGTGCTCGAGGGTGTTAACCTCCCGTAAGAATAATTCCTGCTGAATACTCTCGTGTAGGCCAGCCCTAAACCGAGAGAGGGTGACGGAGGCATCCTCCATGACTCGACTCCGAAGGAAGAAATCATCAACTTTGGTGATGTACTCGTCCACAGACTTTCCATCTTGGGTGAGTTTCTGTCATTGGTCTAAAAGACGCTAATGGTAGGAAGGTGGCAGATACTTCTCCCTCAATTTCTCCTTCATTTCTTCCCACGTGCTAATAGGCTCTTCTCGTCTCCGTACTAGGAGATTCTCAACATTACACCAGTAGGTCTTGGCTTGACCCAGGAGTTTCATTTTGGCAAACCTCACCCTAGTAGCAGGGGTCATGCGGCGATGCCAACCGGCGATGCCAATCAAAGTATTGGTCCATCCCGGTCTCCCACTCAAGGTATGTAGCGGGGTTGAGGGACCCATCAAAACTTGGAGCATCAATCTTGACGTTCCGGAGGATGATATCTTCATCGTCGTGGTCTCTCTCTCGAGGCGTACGGGCCTCTTGCTCTCTACCCTGGGGAGTCTGATTCGGGCGGGCTTGCTCTCTTTCCTCCTTAGGATTGACTACGGGATTGCCGTGGCCATTCACTCTTCCTGCCTCCCCTTTTAATCGATCCTCTAAGGCTTGGATCCTCTTATCGAGTTCCGTCCGTAGTTGGCCTATGGATTCTTCAAAATGGGCCACGAGATTATGCTCGAGCTGGACTAGCATAGCAGTCACGCTCTCTTGATCCATGAGTAGCGTTGAGGGGCGCTCTAGACGGCCAGATGAATTCCTAGACCAACGTGGCATGCACGACTTTCGAACCTAAATGATGCAGTCCTAGGACCGAAGAATTTAGCAAGCAGTGGACCCGACTGATTTGCAAAGGGTCAAATTGAAGGGACCGGTTAGGGAAAGTTAATCGCCCATAGGCGACGTAGTTGTAAAACTGCCTCCTGACAATCAGGGTGTCCTAATGTGACAGTCTAGGGCCTAAAGGATAGGTACATACAAGCTCTCGCTTTCCGTCCACAGCGATGCACTCAGGAGACTGGCTGCATGGATTGGGCGCTCGCTCACTTCGTCGCACGGCAATTGAAAAGATATTAAATGAGCAAGTTTGGAGCCCGTACCTAGCTGACTGAAAAGTCTAGCTCCGACCGGAGACGAAGGCGAGCGGGGACGTGCGGGCCCGCACGGCGTCGAAGAAGCTTCACCGGGTACAAAAATTCACTCCACGCAGGGAGGATAATTATTACAGACCACTTAAAATTTCCCGCGCAGGGGAACAAATCAATTCAAATTCTCCGCGCATGGAGACTTAGAGGTACTCACGTTCCGTAATTTACGGATCTTCTGTCGACGTCCGGGCGGCTCAGACACGAGCCGTAGGAGTGGACTTGGGTGTCACAAGAAAATAATAAGTTAATATATATATATATATAAGATTATATATATCTCGAATATATATATACTATATATATAACTTAATTGTCAAACTCTTTTTTTAAATCAAATAACATATAAAGATATATATATATATATAACACTTTTTTTTTAATTTTAAACACTTTTTTTCAAACTTTAACTACTCTTTTTGACTTTTTTTTCTCTCACGTTTTTTTTTTGACCCTTCACACTCTTTTGTTCAAGCCTTTCGGCTGGTGGTCAATCAGGGGAGGCGGCCCAAGCGGCGCGGGGGCGACCAGGCCGGGCGGAGGAGGGCCCGGGCTCGGGGCCCTGCTGGCGCAGGCGGCTCGTCGGCAGCGGTAGAGTGGGTGCGGCGAGACGCAGGCCGGGTGTGGGCCAGGCGCGGGTGGGCGCGGGCGGGCCCGGGCGCGCCTGCAGGCGAGGGCGTGCAGGGCGGCAGAGACCGCCGGCGGCCGTGGGCTAGGGTGCGGGCTCGGCAGTGGCGCGTCGAGCGCAGGGGCGCGCGGCGGGCACAGGGCCGGGCGCGCAGGGCGGGCGGCGTGCTCTGGCGGGCGGGCGCGGGGCTCCGGTGGCGGCCGGAGGGGAGGTGGTGCTCGCGGCTAGCCGTCGACGGGGAGGTCACCGGGGCGGGCGTGGGCCCGTGCGCGGGCGGGCGCGGCCCGTGCGCGGGCGGGCGCGGGCACGTCTGCGGGCGCAAGCGGCAAGGCCGCAGCGGCCGTGGGCGTGGGTGCGACGCAGGTGCAGGGCCGACGGGCGCAGGCTCAGTGCGGCCGGGTGCGCGACGCGGGCGGCTGGCGGAGGAGCTGGGGTCGCGGCGGCGCAGGCGACCGTTGCTGCCGGCCCTTGTTTTGAACAAGGGCACGGTCGACGAGGGGGGGGGGAGGGCGTGAACCCTCTCTTTTTTCCCTTTTTTTTTCTGCTGCTTTGCGCTGAGAGAGAGAGAGAGAGAGAGAGAGAGAGAGAGAGAGAGAGAGAGAGAGAGAGAGAGAGAGAGAGAGAGAGAGAGAGAGAGAGAGAGAGAGAGAGAGAGAGAGAAATAGGAGAGAGAAAGAGATCACGGGAGAGAGAGAGTAACGAGATTTTTTTTTCAATTTTTTTTTCTTTTATCTCTCTATATTTTTTTCTTCTCTCAAAATCTTCCTGCTACTTCTTTTTTTTTTTACTTCTCTCCTTCCTTTTTTTTCACTCTAGCAACCTAGAGAGATAAAGAGAGACGACATCGAGGACATCGGGTCGTCGGAGACGCCGTTGTTGGGCTCTGATACCAATTTGACGCGGCGGCGACGTGGGAATGGATCGACGGCACTCTGGGACGCGAACAGGACGGGACGGATAACTGCTATCTCACACAGCTCGGCCTCACGCCGGACGATCTCACACCGGGTGACGCTCAATCCTCACAAAAGAGAAGAGAGAGAAGGGAAGAGCACGAGGGCAAGATGCACCTATGTGTTAACAAAACCTATTTCTTTTCATTCATTCATAACATACGTAACAAGCATTGCCTTCCTTTATATAGGAGGAAAGCTATAACAACAAGACCTTTCTAACTTCTACTAATGATGTTCATACCCTTAGTCTAACAAGACAAACCCACCAACCAATATTTGACTTGTGGTTTTAACCAATTAAAATATAAAAATTACACGCATGTTTATTTGACTTAGACTAGCCTAATAAGACGAAAGAAAAAAATACATGTAGGAATACATGTATACATACACACACATATACTCAAAAATACACACAAGTATAACTACTCAGTATGCCGGGTCTTCAATCGAGTCTCCGAGCCATAAGCTCGGTGTAGTCGGTGCGGTGCGGTGTCGGCTCCGAGTAGTGGGCCCAGTAGTGGACCCGATGTCCCCACCACCAGGATTCGAATGATATGGGGTTCTTCCCGGTATCTGGATCTTGGGTTGTTACAAGATCCACCGGAGACGTGCGTCGTTGCTGTTGGAGGGAGGAGTTGCACGCACGTACGACCTTTGGGGCTAGGCCAGTGATGTGGCAAGGTTGGCCGGTCGAGTGTTGAACTGGGACTGTTGGAGATGGGCTTGGAGAGCTAGGCCTCAAAGGTGGGCCGGCAAGATGGGCCTTATTGGGCCGGTGAACTTTTTCCTCCTCAGATACAATAAAGTCTGACTCTAAGAGAGACTCAGGTCGTCTATAATCAAGTCTCAATTCAATTTAAATATGATATAATATGACCGACTCAGTGTGAATCGCACCGATACGACCAATCACAATAAAAACATGGAAGGGAAGCTAGGCCTTACACACTTGTGACCTAGCGACACCAAGAGAAAAGGAGGGGTGGGATGTCTAAGGTTCAAACCTTAGGTGGGGGATTTTTCGGATTTCATCCTTAGCCGTCGCGTCGAGATCAAACAAAAAATAAAAATAAAAAAATAGCCCTGAGTACCCTGTTGCAAGGTGTCTACTAATTTGGTCCCCCCCGGAAAATTTGGCAGTCCACATAGAGTTGCAAGTGGACAAGCAAAGAACTCATTAGTTGGACATTCAACGTATGAGAACACCAGAGTTTTGGATTGGACGAGACACAGCCCGTGTCTGCCATGGGAGGAACACGTACATATGGACGGCTCACCTAACAGACAACAACACATCTCCTAAGCCACCGATCCTCACATCACAACTTTGACTACGCATACTAAGAAATAACATGATCAATTAAATATATGCGATTGAGTAGACGTATCTCATGTCAATATCAAATAGATTACGGATAGTTTGTTTCCTATAAAAACAGATTAGTCACCTTAGACCGTCATTTTTTTTAATGTAAGTCTTATAACTCAACTGATCAATCATTTATAAAATCTTCCTCGACAAGAAAAAAGTTTTGAGGAGGAGAATACTCGTGAGGCCGAGAAAGACCCACTGTCGTCAGGCCCTGTACAGCCCAATGTCGTCAAGCCTAACATTGGCCCGATACAGTCCGATGTGGGCAAAATAAGATAGGCTAAGCCTTGACCCGTGTGCCCGGGCCCAATTAGGGCCCAACAAAATTTTGACAGCTCATCGGGGAATCACGGCTGCACAGAAGGGACACCGTAGCATTTGCCCAACGGGGAAGATGCCACCACCGTTACAGAGCTTTCTTTAAAAAGGATTGGGTCACGCCCACAACGTCGAGATTCCCGCCACGATGTTCTTCTTCCGGAGTAGGCAGGTGCATAACGGGTAACTTTCCCCACGATTAAGAAGATGTTACTCCACGATCCATACCCTTTCTCCGTTGAGGAACAGACGGCCATCGCCAAGACAACCCATATGAATAGGTTCCCCGTCGGACTCAAAGGGGACCCTGACAGAGAGGGAGACACACGCCCACAAATACCGAACGGACTGACGCATACATAGATACAAACGCTCACAGAGGGAGATGCCATCACCCACAGCTCCAAGCACTCCTCAGCCTTCCGAGCACCCCCTAGGCTCTCCGAGCACTCTGGGGGTCTCTCGTGCTCTCAGGCTTGTCCATCCCATTCTCGAGCTCTCTCATCTCTCTCTCTTTCCCACCATTCTCCCTAAAGTTAGTCTCTGACTTAAATATCAGAGAGTTATCCTCTAAAATCACACTCAAGACTCCTTATGATGCTTCTTCTTTAGTGTTTGCAGGCTTTTACGAAAGGTCACATATTTTTTTCTAACAAATAAATCTTAAAGGTGTGATACGATGACTAGAAACTATTTTTCCGCCTCTACAAATTTTAATTTGAAACATTATTGAAAATTTCTTGATCCAACAAATACACAACTATGACTATTCCACATGGGTGTCAAACTCAAATTATTATCAATAAAACGGATGATCGATACAAACAATTATATCATATGTCTAATGATATCTAAACACATGTCCTTGCCATCCATAAAGGACATAAGGTATCCTCCATTGATCCATGAAAATAAGTGGGTAAGAAAGGATGATCTTCTTTTTACTCCCTCCAATCGAGGGCTAAGAACTGAATATGGGACTTCCCATGCTTAAAGCCCATGTAATGAATTTAGTTTATATTTTGACATGTAATGCATGCAGAGTCAGTGAGATGTGAAACTGAATTCAATTTATGAATCGTATTTTAAATTGTGAATGTATTTTGTTTGTTTCTGATTAGATTTTGTTTGGAGGTTAAATCTTTGGGTTAGTAGTTAAGTGAGATTTTTAACTACGAAATTAATTCACGAATGAGTGAATATGAGTTTATTTTAAGAAAGATGTCTTAACGAGAAAGGAATTAAATTCTTACCTCTCCAAAGTGCGAATTCAATATCCTAAAACTCTTCTTTTATTTTTATGTGTAAAATAATTCTCAACTATATGTATATATATATCTCACTAACAAAAGATTTTTTATTTTTTTACTTTTGGACTTAAATTTCACTTCTCACTGTCATCTCTTGTTATAATATATCTTAATTTGACATCTCTCATATTTTAATGTGAGAACAAACTAAACTGCATCTTATCATATTCTTGAACGATTGTGACAAAACGGTTCGACACAACAAGATTCGTCATCCCTACTCTTATGGCATGTTCATTGCACTCAACAGGAAGATATATATATATATATATATATATATATATATATATATATATATATATATATATATATGGCCCCACTTCGGGGATGCCGACGATCTTGGCATGAAATAATATTGCACATTAAAGTTCCTTGGTCAAACGGTCAAATGCTTCTGAGAAAAACTGAGCTCATGATTCCTGAGAACAGCATAAAAGATGTCTTCTTTGTATGGGATTTGGAGGTTGCACATCATGTGGGCTCAACACAAGTCTTGGTGGTTGCATTACTTGATGGGGACGTCGCTAATTTCTCATTAAGGGACCACATTAAGAACACAGACAGTTTGCCTTCTAGAGTTTCTAACACCTGCCTCCTTTCTCAAATTTACAGATGTTTCATGTCATGATGGAGTTTCTTTTGCACCCAGCTTCAAGAAAACCAAGTGTAACTTTCCCTTGCAGAAATTCAACACACATAACACCCTTCGGTGTGGCAATATATCATTAGATCTACATTAGAAATGCACCATGTGAGACTCTTGGAGGGTTCCTCTCCGGATGTTATGTCCCTTTTTTTTCTCCTAACATCATGCTTTTTATTTTTTTAAATTTCAAAAATAATCATTTTTAAATTAAAAAATAGAGTATTTTGGTTGGATGGTTGTAAAATATTAACGTCATAAATCGAGACGGTCGGTGAGGAGAGTAAAGTCTGCCGATCCTTTAAGGCTAGTTTGAACGGCTCACCTCGGAAGCCCAGCACTCGGGACCCACAACCAGTAACTCTAGCCTAGCACGCGACCTGTCATGACGCAGCCCCAAGTCCTGGCACCGTACCGTCGTGCCCCTCCAGCCGCCAACAGTCACGACACATGTCCACGGTAAGTCCCAACACATTAATGGCGGAAGACGCACTAGTCTGGAGAAAGTGAAAAGAGAGGACGCCGCCCATACCGCTCCCCCTGATAAGTCAGCCCCACGCCTCCGGCGAGCCCTATCGTATTAATGGTGAAATTGCCTCCTCCGACGAAGGAACTGCGAGTCAGCGCCCACACCTCTCTGTCTCGTCAGGTACGCAGGTAGGGCAACTCATGTCTCCTCCGGTCACGATAACTCAGCGAAGGTGGAGGTCAACCCCCCACGACGACGATATAAATAGGATTTTGGCCCGACGACTAGGGAGGTACGCGACCTAACTCCCCTCAAGCTTCCTCTCGCTCTGCTCTCCCTCTCTCTCTCTCTCTCTCTCTCTTCCTGAGCGCTCGTCACCCCTCCAGTCGCCTAACTTGACCGTCATAGGGTTATCCTCTAAGGTAACTCTTCGAGTTCTTTCTGATTTTTATTCGTCCGGCGACATTTATTTCTTCCCTCGTCAAACAAACCAGTGGAGATGTGGTTCGTGATCGAGATGACCAATCTCGACCGCTACACTTGGATTCGTGATTTCTTGTTTCTAACGATTTAGGTAAAAAATAATAATAACTAAATATCATTTTAATAAATTTTTAAAATCTAAAAAATGCTGTAAAATAATATTTCAAAATATTTTACTATATTTTGTAGTACACTTCGTCGGCGAAGGGATCATGTAGATATTACAGTGTGTTATGGCCATTTGAATTCTTGGAAGACGTAAGGGCATTACACGACATTGATCATCGTCTGCTTAATTTAATTTTAAATATATTAAGATGAAAAAGATCTAATCTACTCTTATTTAATCCTGTCACACTATTAAAATAACATATAAATCTCTACGATCCTTCACATTATCGTTAATATTCCTTTAAATTCTTGTGATTTTATATATTCAACGAAATATTCGGTTAATTTTATTAGTGTTAGAGCACGAAGGGTATGTCTGAATAGAGTTCCTTAATGTGGGGGATATTAATGATAATATAAGAATACGAGAGTATTAATAGGATACGCGAGATTCTACAGGTATCCATGCCATTATCCCAGAACAAGTACCTTTCACATTCACACCCATTCTGAAAAGTTAACAGCATCTTGCTATTAGTGACGCACCTACGAGCCTACGAATGCTAGTGTACCATATAATTATAATATCTTATAATTATATCCAAATAGCCCTTAAATAAAAGACTGCCAACTCCAGCAGTGTTGGGGATTCCCCCTCCACGGGTCGCCCTCCTTCCTATCTTTCAACGCTCGCCCCTAGGATCACCCAAGTGGAGTCCCCCCCCCCCCCTCAGGTGCCGTCGAAGTCGTCGTCCCTGCTCCATTGCAGTCCCCCCACCCGTTCTTTGGCCCACCCCTCTGCCCTGCACCACCACAGTTCCCATGAGAGAGAAAGAAGAGGCCAAAATCGATATGCCCCACAGCCCAGTCCCCTCTCCCCCTCCTCAGGCTTTTTTCTCCTCGAAAAGATGTGTAGAGGTGTTGCGGTGTGTGCGTATGGTTGTGGGTGTGGGTGCGGAGAGAGAGAGAGAGAGAGAGAGAGAGGGAGAGCGAAGGGGGAGGGGGTTCCCTGTCGCAAGAGACGTACTACCCTCGTGAGTTGGAGCTGCGGCCCCGTCTCCCTCGACTCCGCGCCCCTTCTCTCTCTCAACCTTTCTGTGTATTGTGTACGCACTGTGGCCCTGCTGCAAGCGCCCAAGACTGGGGGGAGAGCCAGGAGCCGAGAAAGAGGCAAGTGAATCCCCCTGAAAGGCGCGCGCGGAGAGAGCAAAGGTGGGGAGGGAAGGAAGAACAGGAAGAGCGAAGAGCAAGGGAGGGAGTCCTCTCCCCACCTTCTCCGTTCTCCATCTTCCCTTTGGACCTGTGGGGGGCGGGGGGGGGTACCCAGTGTAGAAAGTTGCGGTCTTTTGGAAGGATGACGGGAGGGGGGAGGCTGCCGACGTGGAGGGAGAGGGAGAACAACAAGCGGAGGGAGCGGCGGCGGCGGGCCATCGCGGCCAAGGTCTTCTCGGGCCTGCGCGCCCTCGGCAACTACAAGCTGCCCAAGCACTGCGACAACAACGAGGTCCTCAAGGCCCTCTGCCACGAGGCCGGCTGGGTCGTCGAGGACGACGGCACCACCTACCGCCCGGTACAAACCCCCCATCTTCGCCCCTCCTCCTTGTTCCTACACAACCCCTTTCTTCTTCTTCTTCTTCTTCTTCGATGATGATGATGTCATTTAGAACAAATCCCTGCCTAAAAACCTCACATCTTTAGAGCGGGCAGGGCAACAGACCTCCACTGAAGAGCTCATAATCCAAGCATTATACTTGCTAGAGCTGAAAGGAAGAATACCCATGAACTGTTACTCTCTGCCATTGTAGAACATGATACCATCGAGAACAAATCTTTGCCTAAAAATCTCATTTTTTTTTCAGATAGGGCAGGGCAAAAGCAGCCCCCTTTCTATCCTCAGATGAACCCTATAATGCGATAAAGATCCCAGAATCCAAGCATCAAATCCAGCTACAAAGAAAAAAGAGCAATCCCCATGAACTGTTACTCCTCTTCCAAGTACTAATCTTTGCATAGCAATTCTTGGGCGTTGAATGCTCATTGTTCTAACTCCATTTTTTTTTCTACTCTGGTTATCACAGGGTTGCAAGCCACCACCCCCACCTCCGGACATGGCCGCAGGCGTTGGGGCTTCAGCAAGCATCAGCCCCTGCTCCTCCTCGCACCAGCCCAGCCCCAGCCCCCTCTCCTCCTCCTTCCCCAGCCCCGTCCCTTCCTACCATGCCAGCCCTGCTTCCTCCTCCTTCCCCAGCCCGTCCAGGGTAGAAAACCCTAGCCACCCCAACATGGACCCCTCCTACCTCCTCCCCTTCCTCCGCAGCCTCTCCGCCCTCCCGCCCCTCCGCATCTCCAGCAGCGCCCCTGTGACCCCTCCTCTCTCCTCCCCCACCGCCGCCTCCCGGCCGCCCCACCACGCGAGGCGGCCCGAGTGGGACTTCGCCGCCGCGCTCCGCCGCCACCCTCTGTGCTCGGCGTCCGCCCCCGCCAGCCCCACCCATGCCCGCGCCCGCGCCTACCCCGCCGCCATCCCCGAGTGCGACGAGTCCGACGCCTCCACCGTCGACTCCAGCAGGTGGATCGGCTTCCCGCGGGGCACCGCGGCGGCGGCCCCGCCCTCCCCCACGTTCAACCTCGTCAGCCTCGCCGGGCCCGCAGCGGCGCCGGCGGACGCGGAGCGAGGGCCGGGCGGACCGGAGTTCGAGTTCGAGAGCGGGAGGGTGAAGGCGTGGGAGGGGGAGAGGATCCACGAGGTCGGGGTGGACGAACTCGAGCTCACTCTCGGCAACGGGAAGCGCCATGTCTAGAAACAAGATCAGGGCTTTCCCCTTGCTCTGCAACTCCCCACACCATGGCTGTTATTTTCACCTTCCCCGCACCCACCCATCCATTCTGCCTACTCCAACACGTTGCAGTGGTGATGAAACCCGCAAGAACTTCCTCCCTCTACCTCCATTCTCCATGGTCAAACTGTGGGGGCGTTCTGCTCCAAGCTAGTGGCTTGCTGGGGAGTTGCAGATGGGTAGATTGCGGCGTTGGAAGCGCCATTGTGGATGTGAAGAACAGAGCACTGATGGGGAAAACTTTTGCTTTTTCGTTTATTCCTTTGTCTTTGCTTTGTCTTTGCTTTTTTTGTATTGCTTTGCTTCGATTCCACCCTCTGGTGAGCCCCGCGGGGATCTACCCTTTTCGTTTGCTGCTTGAAGCTGGCAGCAGGCGTATGCATCTGTTGTTAAGAGTGTTTCGTTTGGCACTGAAAAGGGCAGTAGAAATGGACAGCAACTTGTGTTTAAATGAAAAGCTGATCTCCATTTAAAGGCTTCAACTTTCATGGGGGCTCCTAGTTCTTTTGTTGTTCATTTCCTTTGGAAGGCTAGGAGGGGGGGTGTTATGTTGCACAAGGTTTATTATCAATACGATCATGAGTACAAAAAAAAACTTAGTTGGTGTTCCTAGAGAGGATGTTAAAAGGACTTATACTGAAAAAAATATGTACGGTTAAAAATATTTTATTAGATTTAAGCATAAAAATCAAAGGATATCGATGATCAAGAGATATAAACTCAGGTTGAAGTACGGAGTTATTTTCTTTAGAGTCGTTTCGTTCATATTTCGATGTAAATAGATTTCACGATGAAATTTTTTTCAAGATATGCCGATCTAGATCCATGGTAATGTGAGAGTACACTCTAATTTGCGTTGTCAGGGTGAATATATATGTGATTATATGCTCTTCAAGAAGAAGAAGATTAGGAGAGAGAAATACGAGAGAAATAATTGTCGGGTGAGAGAAAATTTTAAGTTATAATTTTCACATAAAATCAACTATTTTTAAATATCTTCTAGGGAAGCGATTTTTAGTTGAATCACATCTATCTAAAGAGGAGAATATGAGGAGATAGAGATAATTAAGAGACATCTGATCAAAGGGTCAAAATTAAAACAAAAAAAAATAAATGTCAAGTATTGTTTGCATGCACACACGAGATAACATCGACATGGTAAGATAATACGTGTGAGGTAGGGAATAAACTCCAAACGGTTCACGAACTAAAATAGTTTAACTACACAAATAAAGGCAGGAGTTTCAATTAAAAATAGATGAAAATTTCTTTTCATCTTTTAATATGGGACAAATCAACATAAGGATTCAAGCTTTAAAAATTTAAAGCATGAAATCTAACATTAATTCACTAATAAAAAAATTAAAATGTTTGAGACATGGATTTACAAGAATCTAAGATGACATGAATAAGTGAAGGTGTTTTTCGATTTGAACTTTCACATAGTATTATATTTCTCTTCTTTTACAGATCTAAATGAATTATGTCTTAAACTTAGATCTTAGGTAGAAGGTTTCATATAGTACACATATTGTGGTGGTCGAGATTGGTTACCCAAAGTATGAATTACACTTTCAAATATTTATTTGATTGGGGAATAGAGAAGTGTTCGTTGGAGATGGACTTGCAGCCACGAGCAAGTGATTAGGAGGAGCCATGTGAGTTACCATATGAGATAACTCTTCAACGGTCAAGTTAAGCAACTAATAGGGTAAAGGCGAGCGAAGAGAGAGAGAGAGAGAGGGAGGCCAATGTGAGAGTTTAGGGGGTTAGGTTACGTATCTCCATGGCCGTCGGGTTAAGATCCTATTTATATCGTCACCGTGGGGTTGGCCCTTGCTTTCGTTGGGTTGTCATGGTCGGAGGAGTCCCTCCTTAAATTTGATTAGATCTACCAATCTAACGGGTTCGTTTTCATCATCTGTAAGGGGGTCGGATTCTATGATTAGAGCCAAAGAAGTTAACCAATATCACATATTATGTTGCCAACGTTTAAAAAATTGGCCAGTAAATTTATCGGGATGTGCAACTCTGTCTGATGCCATGTGATCTAATAGAAAAGAATGGCTCTAAACTGTTGAAAAAATTATGCACGATTACAGATATGCTATTAATCGAAGCACAAAAATCAAAGGAAATCAATCGATCAAGAGATATAAACTCAGGTCGAAGCGCGTAGTCACTTTCTTTAGAGTCGTTTTATCCTCACTCCAGTGCAAATAGATTTCACGACGGAACATTCTCCGAGATACGACGATGCAGATTGACGGCGACGTGAAGGTGCACTCCAACTCGTCTTTGTCGGGAAGAGCACTACTGTGACTCTAAGCTCTTACAAGAGTAAGAAGAATAAGATTTTGGGAGGGAGGAGCACGAGAGAGATGGTCGTCGGGTGAGAGAAAATCTTAAGTCGTAACTCTCACACAAAAATTGACTCTCCTTAAATACGTACGGACGTGAGATAGAGGATAATGTCCATAGAATCCACTAGTTTAAATAATCCAACTTATACAATCTCCCCAAGAGAGTACTCAAGTAAATCAAATAATGCCTAACAACGTCATTTTCTAATTTTACCAAGTCTGTCCATTGTTTCGGTCCGTAGGCGACCGCACGATGCGCAAGCATTGGCCATTGGGGTTTTGATAAATTCAAGGCAGCGACGCGTTGAGGTTGGTGGCGTGGGTGGAATTTTCTCCGTCATTCAAAGAGAATAGAAGATAGATGACGACGATGAAATAATAACAACGGCATTTTAATCACGAAGCAGACCAAAGTCTGATTTCATCCTCGGCCGTACATGGAGCTGCGTTCCTAATCACTGCACTTGATCAAAGCCTTTCCCTGTTGTGTTCTCTTCTCTGTTGTTGGGGTCAGATGGGAACAGGAGGGACCCACCCCCATGTGAGTTGTCATCTTCTGACGTGTTGAAGCGGGTGGGCCCCCCTCTCTCTCTCTCACATCTGCCAAAGCCTGCCGCAAGGGCCCGCAACATGCCTCTGACTTTAGATTACCGGGACTCGGAATCACTGCCCATTCCTTGAAACCAATGTCATCGGGATGGCTAAAGGAAACAGAGCGGACTCTTGAGCCCCCTCTTTGATAAAGGATAAATAAATAGGGAGATATTATTCGCGAGTTAACTTATCTCGAAATTCAATTTTATTTATTTTAATAGATAACGGATTCAGTGAGAGGTTAAATTATTTCACTAATTTTACTGGGTCAATGTAATCAGGATACGTAAGGGTTGTCTCTCGTTATAATCGGATTAATTTTATTATCGTATCAATTTAAAAAATAAATAAAATGTGATTTATTCTGAAAATAAACCAGCGATGTCTCTCTATCAAAGATGGACTAAAAGACGAGCTAACATAAGCACAGGCAAGCGATTCTCAGATGGGGGTAAAAATTTGAGAGTTAATTGGAGAAGCATTTAAAGGCGTGACTTGGTGTACTATAAAAATGTATGTTTTTTTTTCAATTTTGAATTGTGATAAGACTGATAAGATTTTGAAACTTTATTTAATGTGTTACCCCATGTTGAAAGGAAGTTATGTAAAATCATATTTTATATTCTTTTAGCTTCACACAAATTCATTTCTGATACTGTTGAAGAAAATTATTTGGTTTCACACTAAATATTTATAAGGTATTTTTAAATAAATACGTTTGTAAATATCAATTTTTACAAATCAACCTTTCGTTTATACCTATTATATCACTGATATCGATCCCTGATATATTCTAAATGATTACGATTATATCTCTATGATTCTCGAGCCGTTAACATTCTGCGAATAATCAGAGAATATGCTATGAAAAATGTTAGGAATGTTAGGATACACAGAATACCCAAAATGTCACACACACACACACACACACACACAGAGAGAACACAGAGAGAGAGAGAGAGAGAGAGAGAGAGAGAGAGAGAGAGAGAGAGAGAGAGAGAGAGAGAGAGAGAGAGAGAGAGAGAGAGAGAGAGAGAGAGAGAGAGAGAGAGAGAGAGAGAGAGAGAGGCCCCCACTCACAGTTTCCGGTGGCCCCTTTCTTCCCGCCCCCCAAAAAAACCACTCACAGTTTCCGGTGGCCCCTTTCTTCCCGCCCCCCCAACCCTTGGCAGACCCCTCTCCCTCTCCCACCCCTAGTGCTCCTCTCTCCACCATCCCACCCACAGTTCCCAACGGGCCCCTCCCCCACCATACTGGTCGCCCCTCTCCCCCCCACCCCACCCTCGACGGATCCCTCTCCCCCCCCCAACACCCTCGACGACCACGATCTCCTCCTCTCTCCACCATCCCACCCACAGTTCCCAACGGGCCCCTCCCCCCCAATCCTGGTCGCCCCTCTCTCCCCCCCACCCTCGACGGATCCCTCTCTCCCCCCCCCCACACCCTCGACGATCACGATCTCCTCCTCTCTCCACCATCCCACCCACAGTTCCCAACGGGCCCCTCCCCCCCATCCTGCTCGCCCCTCTCTCCCCCCCACCCTCGATGGACCCCTCCCCCCCTAACACCCTCGACAACCACCATCTCCCCCACCCCTGACTCTCCCCTCTACCCCACCTTGCCCACAGTTCCTGACACCCCCCTCTTTCCCCCGTCTACCATTGACAACCTCCACACGTTGGCCCGCTCCCCATCGACCGTGTTGGAGCATCAACAACCTTTATCGCTATAGATCCAAGGAAGGGGAGGAGGCAGCGAGGCAACCACTCTATTGGGCACACATGTGGGGATTGATGCCATCGACGACCACCATCTCCTCCTCTCTCCACCATCCCACCCATAGTTCCCAACGGGCCCCTCCCCCCCCCCCCCCCCACCCTCGACGGACCCCCCTCCCCCCCACAACACCCTCGACAACCCCCATCTCCCCCACCCCTTACTCTCCCCTCTACCCCACCTTGCCCACAGTTCCTAGCACCCCCCTCTTTCCCCCGCCTACCATCGACAACCTCCACACGTTGGCCCGCTCCCGATCGACCGTGCTGGAGCATCAACAACCTTTATCGCTATAGATCCAGGGAAGGGGAGGAGGCAGCGAGGCAACCGCTCTATTGGGCACACATGTGGAGATTGATGCCATCGAGGCCACCATCGCCATACACCTCGTGCAATATCGATCCTACAACTACAGTCGATGAATCTGTCCACCCGTACCACCCAAACGGCCCCCCTCTTCCCCCATTTTGGTGACCCATGGTCTTCCCCGACCAAGGCGACCCTGCTCTCCAATGACCCTCCCTCTCCCCTCACTCAACCAACCCATCCTCCAAGCCCTCCATGGCTCCAACATCAAGCTCCTCCTCGATGCCCTTGGCCCCCTGTAGACTCTCACCCAAGAATCTGAGGCAGAGTCTGATTAGGTCAACATTCTCAATTTCGAGACGTCGTTGCCAAATCTGTCTATTGTTCCATATGACAGCGGTGACGGAGGACCAATGACGGTGGTGACGCCACACACACAGAGAAAGAGAGAGAGAAACACACACACACACAAGAGAGAGAGAGAGAGAGAGAGAGAGAGTAACTTGATGGTAAGTTAGTCATTATCTCTTTTAACTCACATTTCACCCCAGTTAAATAGACGGAGTTTACGACGGGAATATAACCATAATCATTTGGAATATATTAGCGATATCTAAGATAATGGATTTAAGTTAGGGATTTATTTATAAAGGTATCATGCAAAAGTCTATGTTTATAAATCACTTTATACTTAATTTTTAAGTCTCTCCATTAACACAAATTTTAGGCTGGTGTTCACTTTCCCCCGCCACCATTTGCTGTGCGTCTAGAGTATCGATGCTGATCATTTCATCTGCTAACTTAGTTTTTCCAGTTGAGGATGGATAATTTTGATCTTTATGTAACGTACTTGTTTCAGTAAGAAAGACGTAAATTTATCACATATTGCATTAGAAAGAAGGCCATCGTGTATCATGTTTTTGAATTCCTTTCTCCTTCGTTCACGGTGAGAAGCGCTGGTCTGAAGAACTCACCTGACTTAGCAGAAACCCCATGCGATGATTGTCCGACGATATTCAATAATTATGTGTAAGTTATGCCCAGGGAGCAAAAGCTCTTGTAGCTCAGTTGGTTAGAGCACCCGTTTAGTAAGCGGGAGGTCTTGAGTTCAACTCTCAACAAGAGCATTTTTTCCCTTCTTTAATAAATTTTTATGGTTTTATCCTTGTTGAAAATATATTTGTTAATGTACTCCTTATGTGCCTGCACCAAGTTCAGATGAAAAGGAAAAAGTAGAGGCCGATTCAGAGTTTTGGATGAGGTGGAGTTAATGCAACCATCTTGGACGTCGAAACCGGTTGAACAAAAAAGAAAATGGTATAATTATTTATTAACCCAACTCAACTTAATTTAACTACAGATGAAGAATATCATCATAAGGTAAAGCAAATAAAAGAATTTCTATTAGAGAATCTCATCACAAGAGAAAGAACATAAGGGGGTGCAGGTGTGGCTGAATGATAGATCGGTGAAGATCACCATAAGCTAAAATGTTGTTAAGGTGGGAATGGACCGACCAGGGACGTGACAATTGCATACAGACCATAGGGCCAATGAATATGATGTCTCAGGTTAGTCATTCTCCCGTTTATCCAATGCTTCACCCTAATTAAATAGATGGAGGCTATCACTGGGGTATAACCGTAATCATTTGAAGTATATTAGAGATATCTTGTGATAATAAGTTTCAATTAAGGGGTATCAATTATTTGCAAAAGTTGATGTTTGTAATCCCTATTTATAAATCACTTTGTACTTAATTTTTATGTCTCATTATTAACACAAATTTTAGGTTGGTGGTTCACTCAAGGTTTGATAAGTCGTCCCGTCCCTGTCACAGATCGGGACGACCGATATGTAAGACATAATCGAGATGTTTTATATTTTAAGAAAAAATGTTTAAAATAACGATCACGCACGTAACCAACTGAGATATAAATACTTTTGAGTTATATTATTCTATAACATATATATATATATATATAATATAATTTTTTTATCTCAATATGCAATGATATCAACCCGTCTCGTTCCGTCTCAGTGAAAAATCGAGACAGACGAGACGAACAATCCGTCAAACCCTGGGTTCACTTTCCCCTACCACTATTTTTTTATCATAAAGAGAAGTAGTATTTTATTATAAGTACAAAGAGAACAAGAGCTACCCATAAGAGGGGAAACATGCTTCGGTCCGCAAGGATGCGTGCAAACGACCAAGAACATAAGTGCAACTTCTCAAGGAGGGCTAATTTTTTGGTTTTTTTCATATTACAGAGAACCTTTACACTTTAGTCCTTGTTGGAAATATATTTGTTAATGTACTCCTCCTATGCCATAGGGGGCCATTGAATATGTATAGTCTCAACTCTCAAGTTCCATAACATTTTATACATGTATTTGATTAACTTTTTAGTTAAAAGTTAATTTAAAGTTCTACCGTTCAACTTGAAAAAATATTGAATAAAAATAATTACAAATCGTTTTGTATGATTACATGTATTAAATCTTCTCCACTGACTGCCATTTTTGTCTCAATGTAGACAAATCTAATGTAAAGCTTCAATCTAAAGCTAAAAAAAGAAAAGATTTTAAGGAATTACATGGACAGTTTTCTAATTAAAAGTTATGCCAAATGCGGGCTGTTAATTAGCGAAGAAATCCCACAAAATAGGGACTTGCAGTGCTGTCTTCTTCCCCAGATCACATCGGAATAAACAGCTCATCACCTCCTCCCCTCTTATCCTAGCGTGGGTATCCAATCCCTCTCATCATCATCTCCCTCTGCTTGGGAGCTGTTTATTTGGATGCAAGATTAGTTTGACTGGCTGCTCAAAAAAATAAAAAAAATCAGATTGTGAACTTGACTCTCTCTCTCTCTCTCTCTCTCTCTCTCTCTCTCTCTCTCTCTCTCTCTCTCTCTCTCTCTCTCTCTCTCTCTCTCTCTCTCTCTCTCTCTCTCTCTCTCTCTCTCTCTCTCTCTCTCCAGTAAAAGGATGAGTGTCACCAATGGATGGATAAAATATAATGCACACGTTAAGGTCTGCAAATAACTTGGGGCCTCCTTGTTTTCCGAATAAGATAGGTAGGATAACAAACATATGTGAGAGAAAATTATGGGTCTCACAGTTTTCTCTCACACTCATCCTCTCTTAACCGGGTGAGGTGACTTATTCGTATCTAGGGGTGCGAATAAGTCACTCCACTAAGGATGTCAAAAATATTCATAAATCCGATTACCCGCATCACTCGACCCGTGATGGGTCGGGTAATACCCGATAAACGGATATGGATCCGGGTTCGGATATATTTAAAATACTCGTTTCATATTCGGATAGGGTATGGATTTAGTGCACCCGAATCCATATCCGATATGAACCCGCTCTTAATAACTTACTGTGCATGTTAGGCCTATGATTTTGACATGAACTTAACCCGTTGCCCTTCTTGTTGAGTTTGTGAGTTTGAACTTCTTGCTAAAATTGTAAGGACATTTTTATAAAACATAAAAATTACTTTAGAAAGGAAAGAATTGACCGAATTTCTATTTTTTTAATTCTCATGAATCTCACATTTCCTTAGATGTGGATGTAGACTCATGTTTTATTGACGGATACGGATATCTGCGGGTATATCTATACCCGTGACAGATATACCCGTATCCATACCCGCAAAAATAATAGGGTACTATCCGGATATGATATTTATAAAATTTTCACGTATAGGATATGGTATTGATATATCCGAGCCGAATCCGATCTATTTAAATCCCTACACTCCACTCCATTATCAAATAACCCCTTAGTGTGGAATAATACAAACTCATGTAAGATTGTCCATGGACCGGGATTGGGTCCAGTGGATCTGAGCACGAGGCCTCTCACACACTTAAACTTGGGAGAAACGCGATCCAGACCCGCGAGATGCTGGCCCATTTGTGTACACCCGTTTAGCCGGAAGACTCCTTGACATGTTGAGGATGGGATTTGAATTTACAAGAACCTACAATGGGATGGGATCACTTCGATGGTACTCACTAATACCTACACTTTCTCATGGGTAACGATGAGACTCCCTTCAACGTCTGATATCTTTTAAAAGAGATTTCTTTCTTAAGACTACACCTACGGGGAGAGATATTGTGACTAAATGGGACTAAAAATGCCAATACATAATTTTCACTTTAGAGTCACTCGACCTCAAGTTAAATAAGAGATAAAAAAGGGGGGAAAAAGAAAGAAAGAAAGAAGGGTGCCTTGCCCTTAGTTCAGATCCAACGGATGGGAGGACCTCTCACTTCTTCGCCTACTCGAGCATTGTCTTTCCATTCTTCTTGTCTCAAGGCTCTCAACGAGAGTGGTCGGTTGATTGAGATCCGACGGCTTAGAATGCGTGCATGTCAGCGTCACTCTCCTACGTAACACTGTTTGAGTATTAAGAATACTCGTTGCTTGCCCGCCAAATGTGAAAATAGGGTCATGCATCCGATTTGAGTTGGCCCACGTCAGTCCAAAGTTAAATGGGCCGCCAAATGTCTAATATTAGAATCATAAGATCATACCGGACCAGACTTGGGCCTTGCTTAAATGGGCCTATAACGTCATTGGTCCACAGTTACAAGAGCAGGGCTGGTTCCAAGCTTTCCTAGGGCCGGCCCTAGTAGGGAAATCCACACCAACCGTGTGGCATCCAAAGAGGGATACTAATAAGTGTACAAAGGATGCGCGTCTAGCGCACGCTCAAAGCGAATGTGACTTATGATGGGATCGAAATCGTATGGAGTAGAGTTCACAGTTTATCGTGGTGGTCTCGTCATTTTCTCTCTTTAGAAGAGATCCGGATCTCGGAGTTCTCTCTCTCCGCGAAAAAATAAAAAATCACATGGACTTAACCCTTTAGACAGGGTTAGTGAGATTTGTAATTGAATTCAATATATGAACCATATTTTCATTGTGAATATATTTCAGTGGGTTTGGGTTGGATTCTGTATGGAGATTAAATTCTTAAGTTAGTGAGTTAAGTCAGAGTTTCGACCATGAAATCAATTCATGAATTAATGAACACGAGTTTATTTTAAGAAAGATGTCTAAATGACGAGGGAACTAAATCCTTACCTCTTCAAGACGTGAATTTAATTACTTAAAATTATTAGTCAAAGTTACTCTCGATCGGTGATGATTCTAATTCTCAATAAAATATGATTATCAACTAAACACATACGATTTAGTTTCTAACCAGTAATTATAATTCTATTACTTTAGGAATTAAATTACATCACTCGTTAACCGCACATTAGTTCTACCAGAATCAATCGCACACCCGATACCGAACAAATATTTCTTTGAACTCAAAACCCTTTGCATGCCAAACATGCAGCGTGAGACTCCCCGCACGTGCGTATGGTCACCCCGTCCTCCCCCCGCCACCTTAACCCAAGGGTCCCACCGGTAATTCCCGCCACAGACGTGGGGGCCTCTCAATCCCAACGGGCCTCCCACTTCCAAACCCCCCCCCCCCCCACCCAAATTAGCCCCCGGCGGTTCTCGATCAGGTTGACGCCGTCCTCTCCGCCACGTCCAGAAAGCAAAATAGTTGGTCGCATGCACGTAGCCACCCACTGCCATAGAGAGAGAAGTAAGAGAGAGAAAGAGAGAAGGGACGACGGAAGAGATAGAGAGAGAGAGAACATAGAAGAGAGAATAGAGACGGAGGAGAGAACAGAGAGGGAGGTGGGGGGAGAGAAGGAAAAAAAAACTCTAAACTCTTCTTCCCCTCCCCCCCATCTCAGGTCCCCTCCCCCTCTCTTCTGCCATTTCCGACTCCCCCTGCCGGGAATCGGAAACCGCCTAGAGAGGCCCCTCTCCCCCGCCGACACCGCCATGCGTCGCCGTCACCGCATGGATCCCCCCTTCCTCGCTTTCCTCCTCGTCCTCTGCTTCTCCTCCGTCCACGGCCAACCCGGCGGGGACACCACCACCTTCACCCCCGCCGACAACTTCCTCCTCGATTGCGGCTCCACCACGGCCGCCACCATGCCCGACGGCCGCGCCTTCAAGACCGACGCCCAGTCGGCCCCCTTCCTCAACGCCAAAGACGAGTCCCGCGCCTCCGTCCCCGCCGCCCCCGGGGTCCCCTCCCCGCTCTACCTCACCGCCCGCGTCTTCTCCGAAGACGCCACCTACAGCTTCCAGCTCTCCCGCCCCGGGTGGCACTGGATCCGCCTCCACTTCTACCCCGTCAACACCACCCAGTTCGACCTCACCCAGGCCGTCTTCTCCGTCTCCACCGACGACTACGTCCTCCTCCACAGCTTCAACATCGCCGGGGACGACGGCGACGCCCACAGTACCTGGGCCCTCAAGGAGTACCTCATCAACGCCACCGATCCCCGCCTGTCCCTCCACTTCTCACCGCTGCGCAACTCCGTCGCCTTCGTCAACGGCATCGAGGTGGTGTCCGCCCCCGACGAGCTCGTCGCCGACTCCGCCACCAACCTCTTCCCCATCGGCCCCGCCGGTGACCTCAGCGACTACGCCTACCAGACCGCCTACCGCCTCAACGTGGGCGGCCCCCAGATCACCGCGGCCAACGACACCCTCGGCCGCACCTGGGAGAAGGACACCGGGTTCCTGCAGTCCCGGTCCGCCGCCGAGAGAGTGTCGGTGTCCCCGGCTGTCGTGAAGTTCCCCGACGGCACCTCCGACCTCATCGCCCCTAACTGGGTCTACGCATCGGCGGTGAAGATGGCAGACGCCCGGGTCGGCAGGCGCAACTTTAACGTCACCTGGAACCTCGACGTCGACCCCTCCTTCGGCTACCTCGTCCGCCTCCACTTCTGCGACATCATCAGCAAGTCCCTGAACGATCTCTATTTCAACGTGTACATCAATGAGAGGATGGCCATCTCCGGGCTGGACCTCTCCACGCTCACCTCCTCCTTGGCCGCTGCCTACTACAAGGACTTCGTGCTGAACGCGTCCCTGGCGTCGGACCGGATCACCGTCCAGATCGGGCCCATGAACGAGGACACGGGCGCCATCGACGCGCTGCTCAACGGGGTGGAGGTGCTCAAGATGAGCAACTCGGTGGGGAGCCTGGACGGGGAGTTCGGTGTGGACGGGTCCCGGGCGTCGTCCGACGGCCCCGGGGGGTCGGGGCGCAAGGCCGTGGCCGCCGTCGGGTTCGCCATGATGTTCGGCGCCTTCGCCGGGCTGGGCGCCATGGTGATCAAGTGGTACAAGCGGCCGCAGGACTGGGAGAAGCGCAACAGCTTCTCGTCGTGGCTGCTACCGCTGCACACCGGCCACTCCAGCTTCATGACCAGCAAGGGCTCCTGGACGGGCTCCCATCGCAGCGGCTACGGCAACATGTACTCCTCCACCCTCGGCCTGGGGCGATACTTCGCTTTCTCGGAGCTGCAGGAAGCCACCCGCAACTTCGACAAGGACGCCGTCATCGGCGTCGGCGGCTTCGGCAACGTCTACCTCGGCCACCTCGAGGACGGCACCATCGTCGCCGTGAAGCGGGCGAACCCGCAGTCGGACCAGGGGGTCATCGAGTTCCAGACGGAGATCCAGATGCTGTCCAAGCTCCGGCACCGGCACCTGGTCTCCCTGATCGGGTACTGCGACGAGAACTCGGAGATGATCCTGGTGTACGAGTACATGGCCAACGGGCCCTTCCGCGACCACCTCTACGGCAAGGACCTGCCACCGCTGACATGGAAGCAGCGGCTGGAGATCTGCATCGGGGCTGCACGGGGGCTCCATTACCTGCACACCGGGGCGGCGCAGGGGATCATCCACCGGGACGTGAAGACCACCAACATCCTGCTCGACGACAGCTTCGTGGCCAAAGTCTCCGACTTTGGCCTCTCCAAGGACGCGCCGTCCATGGGCACCCACGTTAGCACGGCGGTGAAGGGCAGCTTCGGGTACCTCGACCCGGAGTACTTCCGGCGACAGCAGCTGACGGACAAGTCGGACGTGTACTCCTTCGGGGTGGTGCTGCTGGAGGCGCTGTGCGCGCGGCCGGCCATCAACCCGGCGCTGTCCCGGGAGCAGGTGAACCTGGGGGAGTGGGCGATGCAGCAGAAGCGGAAGGGGCAGCTGCAGAAGATCGTGGACCCCGTGCTGGAGGGCACCATCAACCTCGAGTCCATGAACAAGTTCGCGGAGGCGGCGGAGAAGTGCCTGGCGGAGTATGGCGTCGACCGGCCCTCCATGGGCGACGTGCTGTGGAACCTCGAGTACGCGCTGCAGCTGCACGAGGCGGCGCCCCCCACGCCTCCTGAGAAACCCGAGGCGGCTCCCCCTGCCGCCGCCGCCGCCGCTCCATCGGCCGACGAACATGAGGCGGCTGCTCCGGCGGAGTCCCCCGCCACCCAGCATTCCGAGGACAATTCCGGGGCTGTTGCTGCGAACGATCTGATCGCACAGATTGCTGGGATGAAAGGGAGATAATTAAAGAAAAGGCAGCTGCTTGTTCTTGGTAAAGCGAAAAAAAAAAGCATTTTTTTCTTCTTCCCCTTCATGTTGTGTGTGTTGGGGTGGATTTGTGAAGGATGGCGAACAAGGAGCACATTAATTTGACAGCTCCTTCTACGAACTGTGCAATTTCTCTACGTGGGCACCTGATCATCACGGTCATTGGGCTCTCTCTCTCTCTTCTAAGTCACATTTCAATATTGTTTGTATTGCTATCTAGAACTCTTTGTATTGTATTAATTGTGGCAAGTTATAATACTGGAGTTTGATATGGAAGACTTACCTGTTGTGCCAACCCAAGTCGTGTAATTTTACAGGTTGTAATGATAAGGACATCGAGTCGACTCGATAATTAGGTAAAATTTGAGTGAGTTGACATCGCCGAGAATTAGACTTGATCATAAAAGATTCACATTACTTAATATTTTTAATATTTTGTTAGTTTTTTGATAGATTAATTATTATTAGAGTATAATTTATATTTTCTATGTTATAATCTTTATGAAACTAGGTAAAGAGAGTTAATCTAGGATGTATTTCTTATGCTTTCTAAGAAGATATAGATTTATTTGGAATTTTTAGGAAGAGAAAGATCTCTTGTATTTCCTAGATGTACTCTCCTCCCAAAGGAGCCTTGAGCCCCCTAAATCTCCCTTCCCCCACTATTTAAAATGATTTGTATTCTCTCATTTCGGATCAATGTTGAATGAAGAAGACACCTTATTTGTAAGCTTAGAGAGCTTATTGTTGCCCTCCTATGGAGGTGGGGTGAGAGGTCTTAGGGTGAGAGGCCCCATTATCCCTTCCAGTAGCACCTCCTTCCCACCCATCTTCTTCCTCGCTGCTCAACTGCACCCTTCTTCTTCATCCTTGCCAGCACGTACGGTCATCCCTCATCGATCAATTCTCTTCTTCTTCTTCTTCCACGTAGACACACCCTAGGAAGGGGAAGATCTCTTGTGTTCCCTAGATGGACTCCCCTCCCACGGAAGCTTTGAGCCCCTAAATCTCTCTTCCCCCACCCTCTAAAATGATTTGTATTCTATCATTTTAGATCAATGTTGAATGAAGAAGAAACCTTATTTGTAAGTTACGAGAGCTTATTGCTGCACTCCAATGGAGGTGGGGTGAGAGCCCCATTATCCCTTCCCATAGGACCCCCTTCCCTTCCATCTTCTTCCTCCCTGCTCAACCGCACCCTTATTCTTCCTCCCTTTAAGCCCAGTTGTAACCCCATATCTTCTTCTTCTTCCACACAAACACACCCTTCCTTCCTCCCTCTCTTTCTCTTCCCCATGAAGCCACCATCATCCCCTTGCTCTCTGTCGTTGCCCTCCCAGACCACCATCTGCACAGAGCCCAACACTGATTGCAACCCACAAACACCCCACTCGTGCCCTCCACCTCTGCCAGCACCGGAGCTCTCTATACGCCCCCTCGTCAGCCACAGTGCCGCCAACCAACCCTGCAATAACGAGCTAGCATCCAGAGCCCACCGTCACCACGGCTGTGCTGCCACCGGTCGCCCCCACCTCCTACCCGTGGCCATCTAAGAACACCTCCCAGCCATTCACATGCCTTACACAGGATCAAACGTTGTCCGCCGTCGCTCTGACTGTCATCAGTCCCATGCCTCTCCTTTCCTGTGGCCCACCCCATCACCTCCATTCGACCAAACCCCCCCCAACGCCACCAATGCCAGCCACTGGACACCGCCCTCGACCCCCCTAGTGCCGTCGCTTTCCCATCCTCTCCCTCTCCTCTCCTTCTTCCACGTCGGTTGCTGTCGAGCACCAAATTGGCAACCTTCGCCTCACCCCCACCCATCGTTGGACACCCACCACCACTATAACCCCTCGACTGTCAAACCAGTCGTGATCCCTTTCACCAGATCCAGCCACGCCAGACACCACTTGTGGCTTCCCCGACGATGCACGCCTTCCATTGGACAGCTTTGGCCGACTCTGGGATCTAGTCACTGGCCTACAGACTAGTCGATACCTTCTCGTACCAATCGTGAGTCTGAGGATCCTCTGCAGCCAAAATCGTGCCAGCATCACTCTCTCTTTCTCTCTCTCTCTCTCTACTGTTACACTAATAGTCAAAAAAAAGAGCAACAACAAAAAGAGAAAAAAAGAGAGGAATAGAGAAGAAAAACATATATCATCTTTCTTAAAGAAAGGAAAATGAACAAAAGAATAAAAATAAAAAAAATCACGAACTTGGCCAACATGTGCCATGTAACAGTCAACAAAAAAAGAGCAAGAAAAAAAAGAGCAGAAAAAAGAGAGGAATAAAGAAGGAAAAATAAACAACATCTTTCTTAAAGAAAGGAAAAGAAAAAATTCACAAACTTGGTTGTCCCGTGCCATGTAACTTGTAAGAGTACTAGAGATTGATCCCCTTATAATAGTCTCATATAGAAAAATAAAATAAAATAAAATCTAGTTATAATAATGGAGCCCTCTTTACTCAACAACTTCTAGGTTGGATGGTCCAATTCAATATCCAATTTAATAAATTTTAATATAGTATCAGAGCCTATAGTTATGATCTGGACAGCAAACCGCGTTTGTGATAGTCCACATAACATAAGTTTAAACCTATCTATACGTAAGGGAGCGTGTTAAAATAGTCTCATATAGAAAAATAAAATAAAATAAAATATATTTATAATAGTATAGTCTTCTACATTTAATATCTTAAAGTTTTGAGTTGGATGGTCCAATATAATAAAATCTAATTAATATGATATCATAGCCCAAGGTTATGATGTGAGCCGCGTCCCGTGTTTTTGATAGTCCACGTGACATAAGTTAAAATCGGTCTACACATGAGGGGACGTGTTAGAATAATTTTATATAAAAAATAAAAAATAATATATAATTATAATAGTGGAGCCCTCCCAAGTCAACACTTGAAGGTTGAGTTGGATGACTCAATCAAATAAACTCTAGTAGATCCCAATGGACAATGATCCCCTATGCAAAAGGGTCATGTTTAACCATCATTTCTTTTGTGACAAATCAAAAGTTGGAATGGAAGTGAGAAAACACGTCACATAGATCTAAGCCCCTCTTCGATAACGAAATAAAGTTAGTCTTGATTAAGTTAAGTGATTTAATTTAATTTAATTTATTTATACACCAGATTAAGTTAATCTCACATGCAGAGGTGGGATAGGTTAATTCGAATTAATCTGGATTAACCCACATTTAAGTGAATTTACTAAATATGACATTGCAAAATCAAAATGAGTTAAATCAGGTTTAAAAATAGACTAATGCTGGGATAAGTCTGAAACAAAGCAGGGCCAAGGCCTTTAATGGTTAAGTGATTAAACCATGGCGAATTCGATAATTGCCCTTAAAAGGAGAATGCATAGATGTAACGACCCAAAGTTCAGGATGCCGATATATCGATAACATCGATACACCGATACCAAGAACTGGGGAAGCCACCCAAGAGGCTGATGAGGCCCCTGAAGGGTTAGTAGAAAAGTGCTGAGGGGTATACATAACGAATTGGAATTTGGAACGCGCAAATTACAATTAAGCATTAAAAATAACACAAGTGCGGAAGCAATCCAAAATAACCAGAGTGATATATATATACTAGTCCAGATAAACCAAAGTACTAGTCCACAAGGTACAACTACACGGGGCATACCCCGGCAAAAGTACAAGCAAGCCTCAAAAGGCGCCTCGACTAAAGCTGGCAGCTAGACACGGTCTCCAAAACGGCTCACGAAGCACCGGGAGACGACGGGCGCGGCTCACCTGAAAGGAGAAAGGGTGAGTCACAGCCAGACTCAGCAGGGGTCACGCGGATCCCTACTTCGCACTAAACAAGCATTCATGCATAAATAAAAGTAATTAGAGCATGCATTTAATTAAAATAACAGGCGATGGCATGAATAAACTACTCAAGTAAAGCTGTAAACTCTAACTAAGCAAGTAGAACAGCTATCACATGCCAAAGCTAAATAAATGCAAGCGATTAAAACTAAATCTACCAAAATAGAATGAGCCTTAACTAATCCAAACAACAAGGAAGGACGACCACCGGAGCAGAAACCAGAAGCGTCCACTGACGACTTACACTGCGTCTCAAGCACTCGCAGTCGTCAAAGCGACAAGCTAAGCGCGTAAACAGTACCAAACCAAGTGACCAGTCGGAGTGGCACCCGTCGGTGTCAGTCCACAGTCTCCGACTACGTGTGCACACACTGACTCTAGCCTGAGCCAGGCCCTCTAGCTAGTTTTCTCCCTTGGTAGGACGCTACCATTGGCTGGGAGCCCACGGAACTAGCTTACAAACCGTGCATGGGAAACACACCCCTCTGCCATCCTCAAGCGGGTCGGTACTCAACAGACCTTAGGGCAACAACAGTGGCTCCATTGCATGGAAAGAAAAGCTACTCTATTGGTATAAGAAACATGCCATTGAATACTAAAACAATATAAACATGGCACATATATATAATGTAACACATAACGAATGGGATGGCAACATATTCAAATCTACAGGCAAAAGGCGGTCGTCTGCCCACGCGTTACTGGCAAGCGGCGGTGGGAGACTGGCGCGTTACATCCGAAGCGACGCGTCAGTGTCCCGCCGTTACTTCCACCAGAGTTCCAGCTCAAACGACCCAAGAGGGGAGTGACGGTGGGGGCCCAGCGCGTTACTTCGTAACGACGCGTTGGATCACCGCCGTTACTTCCACCCGAGGCCGGAAATCGACGAACAACAATAAAACCGCTAGCAGGCGAAGCGACGCCCTAACCCAGGTGCGTCGGACCGAAACGACGGCCGACCGACTGGCCGTCGGGCGCACCGCCTGACCGGGTCAACGTAAAACTACGCACGAGTAACGGATGGGGCTCCTACCGTTACTCTCCAAATAACGCGTCTTCGACGAGCCGTCGTTTGGAAACGACGCGTCCACCAAGGACCGTCAGGCGTGTGACGGTTCCTGGCAGGACCGTCACACCACCTGGAACACGGGCGGGTTCGGTTTGAAAACCGAGGCCCTCTCGGACGATAGAAATCGTCGGGTAACGCCGTGAAAACCTGAAACCTGCCAAACCATACATGCTAAACAACACAACCAAGCTTAAAACACCCGCATGCATCACCCCAAATCCATTAAACGGCTAAATTACTCGTTTACACTAAAAATGGGAAAATGGCCACAAGCATACAACGGGAGGCCTAAACAACGAAATGAACTACAGGGAATGCTCCTAGCGAGCTCAGGATTCCATCCCCCTACCTCTTGCAAGCCGAGACGGACGAAAAGGCCGCATGCACCGAGGTAGGCTCACCGGGCCTTCAAGCTCCACCCCGCTCCCACGATCACCGAATCGTGCCGAAATGGGTACCCACGCGTTCCTCTCGACGCGAGGAATCCACCGGCGCCAACCACGCCTCAATCCGACGCCGTCTCGCCCGCGTTCCCTAAGGAGGAGAGAGGGGCGATCGCAAGAGGAGAGAGAGAGCGTGAGGGTGAATGAGAGATCGACGGGGAGAGAGAGAGGGGGTGAGAGGTTAAGAGGAAAGAAAAAAAAGAAATTAAAAAATATATATAATATACTTATTATATATATTAAAATCTCATTAATTTCTAATAACTCTCAAAGCTCCAAATAAATTTGGAAAAATACCAGATAAATTCCTAAAAATCCAGGAAAATAGTCAAAAATTCCAGAACAAATAATAGAACAAAATCCATTAAGGATCCATTAAGGCACGGGTCTTACAATAGAACTCTTTTCTCTCTTTTAAATTTCAAAACCTAGGAAGATTTTGGAAAGTTGATCCTTCTTCAATTATTTGAGCTTATAGAAGTTGCATAAATAACTAAAAAATATTTCTTTTTACTCACTGAGGAGAGAGAAGTTCACCAAGTCCAATAAGACCCACCACAAATCAGCCCATAGTCTAGTACGCGACCTAACAAGACACATAGGAAGACTGGTCTGGGATCCACACACCGTACGCCGCATGCACCCGCATAATTCGACGGTGAGCGGTGCACGCCCCCGACGACCATCACCGCATTAATGACAAAATAACTCAGACAGTAAAAGAATGGCGGGTCAGCATCCACGTCTCCTCTCTCCTATCAAACGAGCTAGCAAGCGGCCCACGTCTCCGCGACTAAGACAACTCCAGCATCACCAAGTCAGAGGGCGAAAGTAAACGGGACGAACTTGAAGAGGACCCTATAAATAGGATGCTAGCTATTGAATCTACCTCTCTCAAACTCTCATCTCTCTTAGGTCTCTCACTCTTCCTTGAGCTAAGCCTCCATCTCCATTTTTGTTGGACGGGCTCCCATGCCTTTCCTCCCCCAACGTCATGTTTGAGCACTCCGCCTGACATTCGAGCGCTCTTCTCCTTCTCCCAACATATATCTAACTTAAACATCAGAAGATTATCCCCCTGGAATCTCTCCCATGACTCCTTCTGACGTGATTTCTTAGTTGCAAATCTCCTCTTGGGTGATATTTTCCCTTCCTATCAAACAAATCTTGGGATTATAGCTCACGATTTGAGATAACACACCGCTACCTCTACACTCACCAATTGTTCTCATGAGATTTTTGTATGCAATGAGTAGACATCGACAAAGTTGTTTGAAAACTTTGTAAAATTCTTTAGTTTAATTATTCGACCCAAATTGAGGGGATCAAGTTTGTGACAGTGATGATGATAGTAAATGGCACATGAAGCAGTTCATGATGTCAGATTTATCATATGAATTATGAACAAATGTTTTCCTTAATTCGACGGTGAATAGGAAAAATTCCGCTAGGCCCAGTGCAACTCAATAACGCCAGGCCCATTACAACCCGTAACGGACCACCCCGGCCCACCGAAGGCCTAATCGAGATGGCCCAATCGGGGCCCATGAGAATATCGCCAGCCCACGGGCAAAACATCACATCTCCAGCACATGAGCAAGATACCCGCGGGCGGGCATTCCAAGCGCACTGGAATTCACCAACGGATGAACGTTGGGCCACTATCACCGGACTTGCCTGACGTAGCCTGGGTCGCCCCCACGCCGCCGAGATACTCTCCACGGTGCCTTCCATCTGGGAACGAACGAGTAGGCGACGTACGATCTCACGATCAAGCAGGACACCACTCCCCAGACGACGCCATTATTAAGTCAGACACGCCACTGCTCCTTTTATAAATAGGTCCCCAATCGAGCCTAGGGAGATACACAGTGTAACGACCTAAAATTCGAATACCGAGAAAGACCCCGATATTCTTGGATCCTAGGCCGCCACCCATGAGCCGGGGGCTTGGAAGAGTTAAAGGGATGGTGTGGCAGTGTATAAGAAACTAAATTAATTGCAACACAATAATACTTAACATGATTAATGCAAGAAATAAATAGTTAGATAATTTAACAATTATACAGTCCAGAATCTACACGTCCATACATAAGTGCAGTAAACTAAAAAGGTACAAGACCACGGGGCATACCCCGTCTCTGGCAAACTAGTGCTAGACTGACCGTCGGCCCCACGTGAAGCCTCATGATAAGCACAACGAGCAAGCCACGCCTCACCTGAAAATAAAAGGGGTGAGCCTCATCTCATCGGCTCAGTAGGGATCCCGTGAATCCCCACCTTACAATGATAAGTACACGGTGCAAGAAATAACAATTCAAAATAATAACTATAACAAAAGAACAATAATTAATAATTAAAGAATGTAACCTCGGCACGCGTGTACCACGGCTATTCGAAGGAACCCACAAGTCAAATGCCATATAATATAATAACCTCGGCCACTCGAACACCAAACCACAGTAGTAAGAAACTAGGGTCGCTACACTCGAGTGGTAGGAGCACTACTCACTAGAAGGAAGACTGGATGCGTCCACTGACGACTTAGTCTACAGTCTCAGGTGTCTCCCTACTCGTCCCAGGTGAAAACTTAGACATCGTACATGGAACACAAGACAAAGCTCTAGTCGGGGTCGTGCTCGTCAACACGCATCCGAAGTCGCCGATCACGTGTGCACACACTGACTGACTGCGCTACGTCAGGCCTTCTAACTGATTTTCTTCCCAGCCCAGACTCGAGCCACCACAGTGGGAGGCCTTACGAAATCCAACCCCAAACCGTCTCTCTTGAGTCTAGCTCTCCACTACTCCCAAGTGGGACGGCATACGCGTGCCCAAGTAAACTACGACTAGTGAGAAAAGGTCATTCCAAGTAAGGATCCACTATGAAACCAATGACATGTCACCGGTCGTGGACACACGCACGTCGCACAAAACACAAATCTAAGTCTGCAAGGCATAAGACTGTCGAGGTTGCTATGTCGAAAAACCATGAACTATACTCATTTCCCCGCCATGGGATGTACCCACGTGCTTTAAACTAAGTCATCGGGTGTCCCACCATGAGATGGCCCTCGGGGGGTTTACACGACCAATTTCTTATTTATTTTTACCAAAAATACTTCCATTTAAGTTTCGGGACAAAAAATCAAGTTTATGGGGCCGAAAAAGCCATTTCATGCATTGGGTCAGGGGGTTTCGGTCAACCGGTCCAAGGGGGTTAGTCGACCGGACTTCCCAGAAGCATTCCTGCTCAGGAACCAATCGACAGACCTCCTCGGGTCGGTCGACCCTCCTTGCTGAACGTGGTTGGAGAAGGCACCGCGTCTATCAGAGACGCGATCGTTCGTGTGACCACGTCCATCCTAAACGCGGTCGCCCTGACCACCGTGTTCAGGTCCCGTCATCCTAGCCCCCCTCACTTTAGACGCGGTCCCTATTCATGCCGAGACCTTATCCAGAAGCTTAATGCGGTCGGGTGGCCGACCGCATTCAACCTTCCGATACGGGAATGGGCGAACTGCCCTAAATCCCATCCCACTCGACTCCAACGAGGGAAAACACATACACAGTCATTGTTTCATGCTTTCATACATCAAATACATTCATTTAAACCCAAGAAACAACATGAATCACATATATCTTCCACATTCACATCAAGAAATTGAAAGAACTCATGTCATACCCATTTTTCCGACAATCAAACCGTCGTATCATGCGATTAACAACGTCAAATCATAGGAAATCGCAATGGAAAGTGAGAGGATTCCATCCCCTTACTTGATTCACGGAAATCACGCCGTTCTATCTCAGATCTTCGCGGAAAATCCAACTCCACATGTGAGATGCGACACCCACCAAGGGAACCACCATCATCTCACCTTCAAGATCGCTCCTCCACTACTCCATAGCTCAACCAAATCTCCTCACAGCACCTCGTCTGTAGCAGGGAGGGGAGGAGGGTTCGGGGAGAAACGGAAGAGAGAGAGAGAAGTGTCGAGAGTGAGAGAGGGGGGGCGCCCTTGTCGTGAGTTTGGGGAGGGTCTTAAGATGTTTTGTTTCCCTTTTTTTTGCTATTTTCTCTTTTTCTTCGTGCAAGAAGCCCTCTAAGAAATCAAAATTATGGTTATGCACATTCTTCCTTTAATGTAATTAAATAAATTCTGAAATATCAATAAAATCTCATAATTCCTTAAAAAATCTCTTAAAATATCATCTCAAAAATTCGCAGCTCTTGAAATATTCACAAAAAATAGATCCGACGCCTAATAGGTGAAAATTTGAAATTCAAAGTATTTTAGTCTTTTAGGGTTATTTTAGGATGAGAGAGAGAGAGAGAGGAGTGTTTGTCTCACATTTTAATTAAGGTTGTTTTAGTCTTTTACTCATCTTAAGTTAATTTAACTCGAGTTACGTTGAACTCTAGTTATTGAAACTAACAGTAAGGGCTAATAAGTACACCGACTAAGATTTGAAAAACTTTAAAAATAATAGTTATATTTGAATGACTAAATTATAAATATGTTTATTTGTAGGGACTAAAAAAACTCTGTGTACTATTGCCCTTAATTTTGTGATAAAAAGGACAAGTATTTAGTGTCCTTTGAAGTATTTTCCAACAATTTATATTTGAATCTACTTAGATTTCGTGCAAAAATCATCTTCTAACTAATTTTTTAAGATTTTGAACCCACACTCCTTTTAAATATTTCTCTCTCTTCTGTCCCCAAATCTCTCTCGCACAAAAGTCTGACCATCTTAACATATTTGAATGAAATTATAACTTTGTAGAGATTCTAACGATGGATAATCCCATAATCCATTAAGTTTTCAAACATTACCTAAAATATTGGCGCACGTCCCCTTCCAAGAGGCAAGTAAGCCAAAACTTTTGGACGTTGTATATGCTTTTCTTGGATTATACAAACTTGAGTCAAGTATTAAACCATCCCTTCGATTAATTCATGGGTAGACGCATCAATCGCATTTCTTGAGAGACCAATTCCTAAGTGACCCAGAATATAAAAAAGGCCATGATATTCCTTTTTTTTTCCTTCTTGATGATGGGAAACTCAGTCCAATGATGCTCACGGAATGTGAGAAAAAGCACTGACATTCTTTCTTAGGAATGGGCACACAGGCTGTTTGTTTATTTAATCATAAGCTAAGATATAGAAACCGTTGCCAAACAGGGTGTGGATGCTAGCCATTCACCGCTCAAAACCACAAAAGATAGACAACTATTAGGAACAAACGAGACCCGTAAGAAGAGTTGAGAAGCTAAATTGTCTGCAATCCTCTGCTTGAAAGTAGCTTTTTTTTTTCCCGAAAAGAAGACATCTTCTAATCTTTTCTTCTTGGAAATCAGCTCGTAATTCTCCGTTTGCAACTGGTTATTACTAGGAAAATTTGACCCTACAACGACCAGTTTCATGATCAAGTGCAGACGGTGCACTCTCTTCCTAGCTTGAAAAAACCTGCAATGAAATCCATTAGTAGGGCTATCGAAATAGGTCCAAACCCAATGTTGGACGTGTTTGGACCAGGTATATCCATTTATTTAATACCAGAGTAATGACGTTGTGTTACGTAAAATTATGACGTGGTTTCTGTGGATCTGGACCGAAAATCAAATCTATCTGTTAAACATGTAAACAAATTCCTTCAGGCCTGTTTGAAGTTTAACATCGAATCAGCAACAAGTTGATCTGACCTGCTTACTAGTCCATTTAAATTAAGGGTTTATCGACTCGGTCTAGTACGGATGCAATACGATATGGATAGACTCGAGTATGACTCAAAAAGACTCGGGCCATCTCAAACTGAGTCGACCTTATCAGTCCAGCCCAGATACAATACGATATGCCCAACTCGGTGCGAGTCAGACCGATACAGCAAACTATGATTAAATCAAGTCTAATGTGAGACTGGGTACACTCAAAATAACTTGCGCCCTTCCTCACTCCCATATACGTTCTGGTTGGTATAGAATGCACTTCCAAAATTTGGGGGCGTTTAGTAGGCTTTCAACCTGAAAGCAGCTTTGGGCATGGTCATCACATATTGGGAATATGGCCGACATACTTTTCACTGAAGCGGACACTGATACTGCCAAACCCAACAGTTTCAGAATTTCTGAAAGTTTCACTCGGCAGCTTCCCTCTGGATGAAGCACATCCGCTTCCAAAGTCGGCTGCTCCTGCTCGAACAATTGGA
Organism: Amorphophallus konjac; assembly: GCA_022559845.1. NCBI lineage: Eukaryota > Viridiplantae > Streptophyta > Magnoliopsida > Alismatales > Araceae > Amorphophallus > Amorphophallus konjac. The sequence continues at coordinate 14,105,203 of CM040126.1, read as the reverse complement.
CTGCAACCACGGAAGCCAAAACGTACCAACCAGTTGGAAGAAGTGCCAGACACGCCCTTAATGTCCTCACATCACATGCATGCAGGTCACAGCCAAGTGGTATCATATGCATAGTTCGCCCACTCAGTGATCCGTATCGGATCGGATCTTCCCTGATCCGGTACGATATGTCCAAGTCGCAATCGACTAGACCCGACTCGACGTGCATCATCTCCTCCCTCTCCCTCTCTCTCTCCCTCTCCCTCTCTCTCTCTCACTGTGACTCGGTCCGACTCGGCCGATCCTGGGGGTGATCCGCACCATATCAGATTTTTTCAGATACGGTATGACACGCTCGAGTCGGACCGAGTCGGCGAACCATGATTATATGTACCCATCAGTTCCACGTGGAAAGACGTTCTTCCTTAAAGGTCAGCCATACATGTTCCTGAGGAAGAAAGGTGAAAGCTTCTAGTTATTTGGCATTAGGGCATGTTTAGTGAAATTTTTAGTTAGAGGTCACCCTTGGCTTCCACTTCCAACAGAAAAATGACGGGGGTTTGGACAGCTGAACCAGTCAATCCCACTCTAAGAAGTCCCAATTTCTAACTTTTGGTTCAAATGCCAAAAGCAAAAACATACAAAAAATGGCTTCCGAGGTGGTCTAGTATCCTCTGCAGTGAATAACTGAGCTGAGGCCCAAGGAAGCTCAGTAGCGCTTCCGATTTAAAATTATGCAGATATACAGCCACTCAAGCACCGGCTTGCTCCATTCATCCCAAAGGCCAACATTAGATGCAAGGACAAATGTGAAGAGAAACTATGCACAATGTTGTAGTTTGCCATGTATCAGTGGACAGATCCGAGGGAAACATTCCAGAGCTTGTGTGGCAACCATACACAACAATCAATAAGCTTGAAGCAGACTTAAAAACACCAATCAAAATTAACAGAAAAAAATCTAGCGATTAAGTTTACAATTACTCAGAGTCAGAGAACAACTGTTTTCTAATTTTACCAGTCAGCAGATTAACATTCAGGATGCACAAAGATTTAAAAACCATGAATCTCTTTATACACTTTTCTTCATTGTCTTATATTTTCAGTTCACTTAAAGCCAGTAGGTCAACCTTGGAATGGCTTCTAGGTTCTAGATGGCATACATATTCTCCTTGTTCTAGATATTATCCTTGCTCTGGACATCATCCACCTTTAAGTAAAATTCTGAAAACTGAAAACCAGATAGACTTGCCCGGTAATTTCTAACAATAGCTGCAGAGCTTCATCCCCATATATCTAGCTCTAATAGCAACGTTCATCATTCAAAATGCTTCCCCCTACATTCAATTTAGGACTCTGCCTTAAATGAGAAAGGATTTGAAGCTTGCCTTGGGCACAATTAGATTCCTTAATCATGTCAACAATCCTGGAAAGTGTTTCACACCCCTGACCTTGCCATGGTGCCCTTCCAGATTGCATGCGACCACATTAATCAATAGATGCGAAAAACTGGTGTGGGCTAATACTGCAATTTTCCTTTTTCTGGAACTGAGAGGGATATACGACAAATTATACTAGTAAATAAAGAGAGTTGATGCATCCAGAACAGAAAGAAACCATGGAGATACTGCTGGAAGTTTGGATGTCAAATTGGTATCATCAAGTTCAGAGTCTTCAAGACTATTTATAAAGAAGATATGACAAAAACAGGTGGGAATAGTGCATCTGACTAAAAGGATAATTGACAAAGTCTCCCACTTACACTGCCAACAGAGTTTTGTCTTTGTGCCTTGATCCTTTCAAATTCACACTGCCTTGAAGTTTATACTATTTCTGAAATTCTTCTAACTTCGAGCCAAAAAATTATCGGACAGAGAACTAGATACATGAGCAATCTGAGGCACATTCATGTTGACAGCAAAAATTTCAGTAACAAAACCTAAATTTAATGACCTACCCCCAAAAGATGCTTTGAGAAGAAAAGTAGGGACATCTGATAAAGAGGGACTGTCTCAAGCAACATCAAGCCTACTCTATCAATTTAAGTTGAAGGCTATTTCGATGTGTAAGACATAGAAAGTAGGCCACATCCAAATCCACCAGTCAGATACTTGTCCTCCAAAAAACATTTCGAACAAAGCTTCAACTGGAGAAGTCAATAGACTAGTGATTTACAACTCTTGAAATTCAAAGTGGTCATGGAAGTCATAAGAAGAGTTGTATCACCCTATGCCTTCCATTGTGTAAAGCCCAAGAAAACTAAAGACAAAGGAGAAAAGGACATCAAGAGTCGGCCAGAATCGTCAATTTATTTTTCTTAGCTGAAAGAATCCGATGCCCTCTGTTAGACCCATAATGTCGTCAGCCCTTTAAAGCATTGGAAAGAAAAGATGATGGGAAGTGAAATATTGCATCATGAATAATTATCGCCATGGAAGTCACACCAAGAATGATGATACAACTCTAGCACTACCCCAGTTTTTATCATCCTCGAGAGACATTTGAATTCAACCCATAAAACAGCAGGACAAAAATCCATTTTATAAAAACCTTGGCACGAAGCACTACTACAAATTTCCATCAAGAAAGCAATCTTACAACTTCCTTTTCTCACTTTGGGATGGAGATGGATCCGGATATTCCCACAACACCTGGAGGTTCAAATATACGGTCCACAGTGAACGAAAAGTTCAAGGAGCATAAGTCACAAAATCCAGATTGACAACCACAATTAAAAACTCATCTCAAGGTAACGCCTGCATGCATTTTTCCTCTAAGAGACCTTTGTATACTGTTCAAAAATTATTACAGAAGAGACGAACAATAGCATGAATACATGATGATGAGAACAAGATTATCTTTTGTCTCGCTTCTCCAGTCAGAGTCTACCAGAATAACGTGGCAGAAGCTCACAGAGCAATGAGAAACATTATTCACACAATTCTCAAAAGTATACAACAGTTTTCCTAACAAAATAAATAAAAATCACATATCAGACTAACCTTCGACTTTCCTTGCCGAGTTCAGCTAGAAGCCCAATTTTTATGCATGCTGATGAGCGCCGAGAGAAGCCCCGCCGAGGCCATCAGAAGGGGACTGGAAAGAATCCCCTCCCACTCCCGCACGTCCCCGATCGCCATCAGAGCATCGGCAAGGTCTTGGACGACGGAGAGCTGTTTGAGCAGCAACTTCTCGCGCAACCGCCTCAGTTCCTCATCTCCCCTCCCGTCACAAGCCGCGGATTTCCCCTTAGCAGCAGCAACGGCCTCCAAATTCGCACGGATCCTTCTCAAATCGTCAACCTTCAAAGCTATGCTACCTACATATCCTATGAGCTCCGCCCAGGCGCTAATCTTCTGCAGCCTCTTCGAGTGCCCCGCCCCGATAAGCCCCGCCTTGGACAGCCACACGAACTGCTCCACGAAGTAGTATACCCCCTCGCCACCGTAGGCGACCGCGGAGAGGAGCCGCTCCCGGGCCGATCCGGGGCGGGCAGCGGAGAACCGCAGGGCGTTGAGGTCCTGCACGAACTTGCCGACGCGGAAGGCCTTGCGGCTGACGCCGACGCTGGTCTCGAAGTCCTTGAGGCGGGGGCCGAGCTCGGGGGAGCCACGGACGGAGGGGGAGGCCAGGAGGATCTTGGCGGCGTAGCGGGAGATCTTGAGGAGCTTGTCGACGCCGTCGCGCCTGGCGAGGTAGGCCTCGAGGTGGAGGAGGAAGTCCCTCTGGTGCTTGGTCGACGGCGCCGGTGCCGGTGCCGGCGCCACCGGAGGAGACTGGTCGGGTTTTGGAGTGGCTCCCTCCATGGCCTTCCCACTGCGAGTCAAGCGGATGGTGGCGAGCGTGGCGGCTCCCCTGGTAATATATTTATCGAAATTTTCATGTATACACCCCTATTGAACTTTAATTACACAAACGATGTATTAGATCGTCTCCAAATTCCAAAATTCCCCCACCTAACAGGCCACGGCTGTGCGGCAACAACCGTTTTGTATATTTTCCCTCCGAAATGGGTACCTTAGGATATGCAGATTTGCTTGAGGGTTTGGGTATAATTAAAATTCAAATGGGTGTACGTGCAAAGTCCGTTCCCTGTGTCTCCCCCCTTGAGAGGTTGGTCCTTGCGGGACTATCCGACCGTGGAGTGTGGAGGCAAAAGATGTAGCATTATGGTTATTTTTTGAAAAAAATAATAATGCGAAATTAACTGAATTCGTAATGACTACATTATGGGATAAATTATAAATGTGAATAAGGTTTCATATTTTTAGAATTTCTATCTATGTTCAAGTTTACTTAGTAATGTATGAATTTTGTGTTTGTGTTATGTCTTGTCTCATACTTTTAGTTCAAAGAAGTTAAATGTCTGAGGAGGAAGAAAAGATATATATTGAGATAAGAAAGAATGCTATTAAATACATATTACATTAAATTTTTTTTGCTTTTGTAACACTGGAACCATTTGAATCGGATCTTTTTTACTTCTAGTGATCTAACAACTCTCTTTATGTAGCTGAAATTGTACAGAAAAGATTAGAAACATAGAATTTTTTTTTTAAGAATCCATGAGCTTGGAACAAGTTTGATGATCCACACTGAAGTCCAACCATTGTCCTCTTAAATGAAGAAAATAATAGGGTGTCTGAGAGCATTTTTTTTAAAAAAGCTCTTTCTACTTAAAAAATTACGCTATGTCAGTTTTCAACCTAATTTTTAAAATTGACGAAAATAAATAATTACTTATTTTATAAAATTATTATAATTTTTAAATTTTATGTAGATCCATTTGATATAATGCCGCACCGAAAGAAATCCGAGTTAACGAGTCAATGTCACGAGCATGAGTAGACAGAGGCGAGGGTGAAGGGAGGAGGGGGAGGTGACGGTGGAGTCCAATTTAAGTATATGGTGATTTAAGTATTCTTTCTCTTGTCTTATTGCATTTGAAGCCATGTATCCATTTTCTAAACTTCAGAGATTTGAGTCCAATTATTTACATATTTTGATCCTTTACTTTCATTTTTTTACGTCATCTTCATATTTCACTTCGCTTCTTAATCGTATATCTCTAACTAGTGACATTTATCTTTTATCTTGATTAAATAAATTGAGTCCTTAAAAGATAGACTAATATACGAAAACAGGTTGATAGTGTTATTTAATCACAACAAAGTCCCAAGAATTTTTGGATGGCCACGAGGAAAGCACGTACTTTTCTTGAATATATCGTGCAAGATTTATAGTACACATGATTATTTTTTTCATAGGAGAGGTCACAACACCCCTTAAACAAAAGATTCTGCTAAATATTTATATATTGATTTTGAAGAAAATAAGGTTCAAGTCTCATATATTGTCGTCAAGCATCCTTTTAAGATATGTTTTGTTGGGAAATCACCGGATTAAAGGCTGTGGTTCCCATGCAAACAGAGAGAAAATGGCTGGAACAGGATGCAAATAGACGGTAAGAGGGATGAAATGGAGAAGAAAGTATTGCCAGATCCCTGCGTACTCATCGTGTTGGATCGTACCATCAGAAAATCGACACGTTGATAGGTCGATACGTGCATGATCGTTGGCGGAGGGGGAGGTCACGGCTGACAAAGGAGAGGGAGGTCGCGGCCGAGCCATGGAGGTCTGATTCTTCCCGTCTATTGCTCGGATGTGCACTCATTCATCACATGTTCGTGCTGTCCACGATAAAAGTATGCAACTTTCTTTTTCTTACCAACATGATTTTTAGGATGAGAGTTCTTAACATATATATCAACATCAGTCATATTGTTCCTCAATTTTTGTGGTTTGTTTTTCTTTTTGATTTGCTACATTTTTATAGTTTTCTGCAGTTGAGGTTTCATATTAGTGGATTATTGGGCTTCAGAAATGCTAGTTGCACCGGAACTATGCACAAGGGATGTGAACAATTTATTTTCAAATGACTTCTTATTTCCAATGTTGTAACCCAACCCTTCTTTTTGGAAGTTCACTTGCATCCCCAAGAGTTTGTTCAAATTCTCTTTTCCATCCATAAATTTTGACATAGAGTTATTTAAGTCTTTGATTTCATTTTCTAACGAGGAAATATATAGTTCTGAACTGGCAAGCTCTTCCTCACATGTAGTGGCTTTCTTATTCAACATGACATTGACAGTTTTGTAACTTTCTACTTCTTGTGGATGCATTTTTTGAGAGCATGATTATCAATTACGAAACAATGTAGATACATTTCTTGGTTGTTAGATTTTCAATTACGAAACAAAACTCGTTCATTGCATTTGAGCATCCAACAATTAGACAAAAGTCACTAAAAAACATATATTATTAACTAAAGGATAATATATTTGGAAGGGACAAATACATGTCATTAACCAAGAGGATCAATACCTCATTACATAATACTTAAACCCTAATAAAAAGATACATCACAAACATGTAGATAATTACAATGATACATCTCTTGACTAAAATTCTTGTAGATTTTATCTTCTTCTCCAAAGCTCTATTCTACTTTTCAATAAGTTCCTACGGAGTTAGAATTTGATACTTCACATCTACGGTGGAACAATGAAATTCATCCACTCATTTAAAATAGTCACAAGTATTTGCAGTCTATCTAAAAATCAGAAATTTAGTGCTCATTTGTAGAAAATGTACCAGACTAACATCCTAAAGCTAAAAAAAATAAGAAAAATTGTGTTTATATTACCCCCCATCTGGAGCATCCATAAAATCGCCGCTCTTTACTTCTTTCCAAGATAGAGTTAAATGTATGATATGGTCGGTGATAGAAACACATGGGAGGTTCAACTTGTACATAGGGTGGTTGGAAAGATATGTCAATAGATGAACTCTGACTCATATTCAGGTTTAGAGCAGAGGAAAAGAGAGTGGGTGAAAAGAAGATTAGAAGGCGGCGGAGTGGTGAATCTAGTACAAGGAAGAAACTATCGATCCCTCCAGATTGGAGAAGAAGACCATGCCTGGCAGAGTCGAACGACGACTCTGCCGATCAGAGAAGATGACCTTGCCCGTCAAAGATGAAGAACCTACTGACCGCTTCCTCTTTTATCGCGAGTTTCACCTGTGAGCCAGATCATACGGGCGGTGGGGAGGGGAGGGGAGAAAACGATCTCCCCTCTATAGAACCCACCCCTTAAATGAATTAGGATGTTTGACTCGGGGCATTTGAATCACTCCACACTCAACTAACGGAAATATTAAAATTTTTATGAAATATTTTATATTTTCATCGATGAAAATTAACTCGGATGATATTTTTACATAATTATAATTTACACATTGATTTATCTACTAATATATTTTTAAGAGTATTTTTTTTATAAATTCACGTATAACAATATTTACCACTCAAAAAACTCCTTTTTTTGGTACGAACACTTGATCCCCCATTTCCGTATGAACTGAACCCGGCTTGGGACAGCCACCGTTGAACCCATCCTCTTGGTCCATAAAAGAGCCGAACCGGTTCAGTTGGGGAGGACGACGAGCTCGCCCCGTCCCTGCGACGGCTTCCCTCCTCCACCGCATCACCCCCACCCCTACCTAGTACCTGCGCGCGGCTGCCTTCGCACTTCGCACAGTAGAGAGAGAGAGAGAGAGAGAGAGAGAGAGAGAGAGCGCTACTGTGCTGCTGCTACCTTTCTCACCAGGGGAACTAGGGTTTCGGGGGCCGCGCGTTGCTGAGACTGGAGGGGAGGGGGGAAGATGGAGAGAGCCCTAGCGGCCGCGTCCTCCATATCGGACCAGAGGCAAAAGGTCGAGCAGTACAAGGCCATTCTCGCCTCCGTGCTTTCTCCCTCCTCTGCCGACATCTCCCAAGCCAAGCGCTTCATTGACCACAGTAACAGATCCCTCCTCCTCCCCCGCCTCCTCCGTTTCGCCCTCCCTTGGATCCCCCTCTATCTCTTCATCTTCTTACTAGTTTTCTTCTTATTTTTTTTATTTTTTACTTTTTTAAACAAAGAATTGCTGCTTGCAGTGGTCTCGGATGATGTCCCATTGGTGGTATCTAGGCAGCTACTGCAGACTTTCGCTCAGGAGCTGGGGAAGCTGGAACCGGACGCCCAGAAGGAGATTGCTCACTACGCCCTCGCCCAGATTCAGCCCCGGGTTGTCTCGTTTGAAGAGCAGGTCCTCTGTCCAATGGCCCCCCAACAAGCACAAAATTGTGTTAAATGGTGAATTGTTGTTTATAAAAAAATAATAGAACACTTTAGATTTGAGATCGCATATGGATGATTGAAGAATATGAAACCTTTGGCAAATTGTAGTATTTTTTCTCATTTAATTCACTTTAGATTTTGGGTAGCATGCAGATGATTGAAGCACAGGCATTGGCATACTGGTGATTGAAGCTAATGTAGCCTTTACTTTTTCCGCACTCTTGATCATTTTGTATTTACTGTCCACTATCAAACTATCCTAGTTCTCGAACTTATCTGTCACTCTGTAGCTATGTAGTCTATGTTGCTCAGATGTGGTGCATTACTAATGTTACAATGTATGTTGGCCTTTATGCTGGTATTGCTTTAGAATTATATTTTGTCGTTAAACTTTTGTGGGTCAAAGCTGTTGTTTGCAAGATTGTTTTTCTTCAGGAAGGTCTTAGTTGATTTCTTCTTTTAGGGCATGTTTGTAGATTTAGGAGTGCACTATGTCTAGCTAGTTGACGAGAAAAGACATTGTTTTGTGTGTGTTGCTTGTTTGAACCAGCTGGGTGTTGTAACTCACTGACTGAAGTTTGTCCAGGTGTTAGTCATCAGGGAGAAACTTGCTGAGTTGTATGAATCTGAGCAGCAATGGTCGAAAGCAGCACAGATGCTTAGTGGCATCGACTTGGACTCAGGAATAAGGTCCAAAGCATGCTTCCTAAACCCTGCAGTAGAAATTTTTGGTGTCAGATCTGATTTTTTTCCTCACTGCTAATGCGGCAGGATGCTCGATGACACCTACAAGCTTTCAAAATGTGTTCAGATTGCTCGTCTCTATCTGGAGGTTTATTAGCATCCTAATGATCTGTAAAGCTGCACATCCTTGAATCCTTATGTCATGTCGCATACTCTCATTTTGTGAATTTCTGCACTATATTCTTGAAAGGATGACGACGCTGCCAATGCAGAAGCATTCATCAATAAAGCTTCTTTCCTGGTGAGCAATAGCCAACATGAAGTATTGAATTTACAGTATAAGGTAAACATGACCTCAATGTTGCATTACACGTGGTTCATTATCTGTTTAGTAGTGCAAATTTGAAGTGCTCACATGCTGTTTTGCAGGTCTGTTATGCAAGGATTTTGGACTTGAAGAGGAAATTTTTGGAAGCTGCACTTCGTTACTATGACATTTCCCAGATTGAGAAACGACAATATGGGGATGAGTATGTATACTTTAATAAAATTTTTACTTTAATTTTTCATTTACTTCTATATGAATCTCAAGCTGTATTCTATGTTTCTAATCATTGATCATGGTTTGATTAACATCCCAAACAAATGCCTAGGTGTTGTTATTGAATGAAATATTTCTTCTATAATCACAATACACAGGGAAATTGATGAAGATGCACTGGAGCAAGCACTTACTGCTGCTGTGACCTGCACAATCCTGGCTGCTGCTGGTCCACAACGTTCTCGTGTCCTTGCTACCTTGTACAAGGTACAGACATCTTTTAGATTTGACCAATATAGTTTCTGTTCCAATGTCAATTACCTGCTTTGCACAATGTGCATGCATGTGAGATGCTGCATTCGTGCTATGATTTTCTTGATACACTGATGTGTGATGTTGTAAATTATTACCTGTGGCATCTTCCAACTTGCAATTGCATTGTTGAATCTGTGACAATCAAACTGCTACCAAGTTTAAGGCAGTATGCAACAGAAATACTAAAGTGCATTTCTGTGCAGCTTATGGTTATGCCTAAAATTATGGAAATTGGCAGGTAGATAATATGAAACTTGGTGTAGCAAGTTGCTGCATTCCTTATCACAACTAGTTATTAGGGAGGCAACCTACCAGGGTAGATAAGCGCCAACGTGTGCAAAAGGCAGTTGTACCTGTCGTCTTGGCTAGTTATTAGGGGGACAAGCCACCTACGGAAATGATTTAGTGATTGGGTGTTGAGAAGGGTGTTGGTAGTTCTGTCTCATATATTAATATATAGAGCTTGCTCTCATTAATTGAAGAAATTCATGTTTTTGGATTTGTGGGTTGGCAAATAGGTCAATGCATTTTTCATTATAAGATACAAAGAAGTGTTACCATATCACCATGTGGAGTTATGGGCATCGGAACAAAGGAGGGGGGATGTACATAAACAAGAGCAACATGGTCTTTCAAATCTGACTCAACTATTAGCCAAAACAAGAAGCGAAGGATAGTCTCATTATTTCACAAAACCCTAATACCATTTGCTAGACAGGTGCACTACCGACTGCCATAGGAGTGGAAGTGTGACATGAGTCGCTTAGGAGTTTTCTTTCACACGTGGAAGCAAAGTGACATGTCAAAGGTATTTTTATAATTTTACATTACTCATGTTGGAACTGCTTGACAAATGCATACACACCCAAGATGGATGAAAGAGATAAAATGGAGGGGATGCAAATGTCATCAGCATCAGGTTAGAGTATGTGCCAAACAGCATACATAAATGCAGTTAAACTATGAAGATCATGTGTTTTCTTCGCTCATCTTGTATAATGTATAATTGAGAGTGCGGTATGGAGAAATGGCCAAGTTAAGTGGGTTCAGGCTGTTCACCAGTCATAAAGGCATTTGGTTAGGTATTGGGCCAAATTCTGATTATGTAGGCCCGAGTCCAACCAAGACAGGAAGGTGATGAGGCTAGGAGAGTTATTACCACCCATTTTCAATTCAAATATTAGACATCTTATAGTGTTTACAGCACAAAGGGACAAAAGGGGAGAGGAGATTTAGTACTGCTGGTTAGTGTTGGCACTTGCTCTTGTTGCACCCATAGGAAGACTGGAAGTGAAGAGACATCTGGGCTAGGACTAACTGCTGGCTCTCACTGCACTTGTGGCATGGTCAAAGGGAAAAAGCCAGAGGGCCAGTGGCCAACAGGTGACCTTGTTGGCCACCGGTCACAACTATGAAAAGGGAATAACAAAGAAGAAATGCCAGGGTTGGGTGTTGAGAGGTCAAGAAGATTGCTAGAGGCGCAAAGTTGTCAACAAAGAAAGGTCGGATTTGGCTGTTTCCAGTTCGCTTCAATGGTCTCTCTCCGTAGGTGATTTTCTCCTTTCCTATGATCTACCACTGAGGATGAAGAGAGGTTGGCCAGGATTCTGGTTTTGGGGCTTCTTACATCTAAAGGCTTCCTTGAGGAGCTGCTAGTTGGGGAAAGAAGAAGATATGAACAGTGCATGCACCTTAGCTTCAAGATCATATAAACAGTGCATGCCAACTTTTACCTTCAGTGTCAAACTTATGAGTCAATTTTGCTACAAAGGAGCAGTTTTTAGTTGGTGCTATATGCCTCAAGACATTTGAGTAGTTCGAAAGTGGATACTATATGCCTTAGACGCCGTTCATTTGTTCTTGAAGAACAACCATATGTTGCAGAACCTGGTATCAAAAGTTGGATTCGTCTGTCACATTCTGAATGAAGAATAATCACATATCACAACCTGATCCTTATTTTGGTTTTGCTTTTAGGATGAAAGGTGCTCAAAATTGAAGATCTACCCAATATTGCAGAAGGTATGCAGAGCAGTTTAATGCTTTTGATTGCTATTCATGTTCAGCTTAATTAATTTGTCTTCCATCTTTATGTTGCATTAAGGTTTATCTGGAGAGAATTTTGAGAAAACCAGAAATTGATGCATTTGCTGAAGAGTTGAAGCCGCATCAGGTATTACACTGTCCTCTTCCAGTCTTCTTTCAGCTTATGCTTTCCTTGTTGCACGTTGGCTATAAATAGTGATTAATTTTTTGTGGTGTTTTCCATCAGAAAGCACTTTTACCGGATAATTTTACAGTGCTGGATCGTGCAATGATTGAGCATAATCTTTTGAGTGCAAGCAAACTTTATACAAACATTAGGTATAGCCAATTACACATTATATTCATTGATGTCTCATGTCATAGTTTAAACATTTGAGTTTTGTATTTTCTGTGTTTCAGCTTTGAAGAATTAGGCACATTGCTGGGTATTCCTCCTCAAAAGGTGTGTAGCATTTTCATGCACTGAATAATAATTTGAGTCATTTCACAATTCCCTGTCTATTTGTATTATTTCACACCCCCCAATGAAAAAAAAATCTCACGTTTGTAGTGTACAATAAGGAATTAGGAATTTCTCTTGCAAGTTCTGAAAATATCTAAAAAAGCCTTCATGCAAGTTCTGAAGATTAGGAATTTATCCTACAGATATGCCAGTCTATGGTCATACAATGCATTGGAAATTCAAGTTTTAAGTCTAGGTTAATTCACACTCTACTTATCTGGTTTAAAGATTTAGTTGTTGCCTTTCGATGAATCTAGAATATTGTACACCAGCTCCTATTTCACATTTCTGGCCACTAGTATGACACGAAGGTGAAGAGTCGGTGCAGCATGGTTTAAGAAGATTGATCAAAAAATGAAAACATGAATTTTCTTACAGTTTCCACCCCCAGCTGCGCCAGGTAAACAGATTTCCCCTTAAGCAACTTATTTATGATTTATGTTGTATGGAGCAATGAACTGCTAGGAACTTCTGTATCATGTGTATGTATGATGAAAGCTAGAAAGAAGAGACGAGTCATATGATTATTTGTTAATATTATCTAGGGTGAAGAGCAGTTAAAATGCTGTAGCAGTGTAGATAGATGATTCCATGAGGCAGTTCTAGTGCCAGGAACAAATGATAGACTAAATGGACAAGATGTAGAAGCAGTGGAAATGGTGTTTGTTGTCTATATTATATAATGGTAGTAAAAGTTGCAAATTGTTTTTTTAATATGTTTACCCATAACACTTTCCCAAACTTTCACAGAAGATTTACAAAGGGAAAATTAGGTATTCTAAATATTTAGGACATATGCCATACTTTCCTACCATGAAACATGATTGGACAAGTGAAAATTTAGTCTTTGCCTATTCCAAGAATAGTCTACTTCTGTCTCTCTCTGTCAAAACTTCTTGCAGAGCTCATGGGTCTCATTTGTTGATTCCTTATGTACATTTCTTTTCAGATATATATATGTATATTTTGTAGTAACGAGTATGTATCTTTTTGTGTCCCTTGTAAGCATTTAGGGTTTGACTGCTTTTATTAGAAAAGAGCTTTTTGATGTGAAAGTCTATAGTATTTTCTGATTCAAGTGAAGCAACATTCTCAGGCTGAGAAGATAGCTTCCCGGATGATCTATGAAGACAGAATGAGGGGATCCATTGACCAGGCATGTACTTCTTTTCATGATTCTGAATAGTTTATGCGTTAGTTGAATCTGTTACAGCAGACCACACCATTTCCATTTGAAAGTTCTTAATCTTAATTTACTCCATGTCCTATGAAAACTACAAACTGCAATATTACAATTTGCAACTTTGGTTATTCCTAGGTATTTGAATAGTGTCTAAGCAAATCACCCCCCCACTTGGTCTAGTCCTCTTGACCCCAGTATGATGTTGATGGATGTTTTACGGTTCTCTTCCACAAAATTCTGAATATAAGGTATCAAGACAAAGGAGATTGCGATTGGCCTTCACTGTTGTACAATGTCCTTAGAACATTGTTCTAGTCTTTTGCTTATCCTTTCACTTGCACCTTGTTTGTTTTCATCATTTCATGTGAATATCTTCCTAAAAAGTCATTTCACTTTATGGCCTCTGGGGATTTCTTCTCTTTTATTGTTATTGGTACGTCATACGAGTAGTTTGATACTTCCATAGTTGCCTATATTTTCATCCTAAACCTCAACACCTTCATCAAAGTGCTAAATGGCATGGAGAAACCCATAAGCGGGTACATTCAGTCAGCTTCTACTTGTATCAGATACTGAGAGCAATTACAAGAGAGGTTAACAAACATTTATTACTGCAAATATCTAAAGCCCCTGTAAAATTTCAGGTGGAAGCTGTCATACATTTTGAGGATGATACTGAAGAGCTGCAACAATGGGATCAACAGGTAATTTTATCTCCTCATGATATGGGCATGTAAGCATTGCTCCCTCGTTCGAAGAAATCAATGCTGCTCCATGCAACTCCTTTCATAATCCAAATCTTATTATTTATATTTTTCCCGAGCAAATAGGAACAACAATATCTTTGTTCCTTTATCGTTATGTCATTTTTTCAGGTAAAAGGCAATTCTTAGGGCTTGTTTAGTTACTAGGCCCTCTTACTAGTTGTCTTCTGATAAAATTCCCCCAACCTGTCTATTATGTGAAACTCCATCGCAAGTTGAAGAAAACGGTCTTTATCAGGGAGTTTTTGAAAATCTTTAGGTGTTCTACTTGAATTTTTTGGGTGCTTATAAGAACATGAGGGGGGCTGTAAGTTAATACATGGATTGGGGTTTGGCTCCAAAAATCCATATTTGTGGGGCTTGAGGTCTGAAAGTGCTAAAATTATCTGCAAAAGTTTGGAACTCCCCGTTGTTCATGTCCATAGACCAACTAGCCTCGCTGTAACATTTTATCTAGTCAGACTTTCCTGAAGCTTGAGCGATAGAAAGGGTTCGCTATTGACATGTACTTACTATACTAGATCCAAGTGTGCCCCTGAATCCGGATCGACAGGTTAATGCTTGTTGAAATGATAGCCATAATCTCCTGTATTTACATTGGTTCTAACAACCATTGAAAACTCATTTGAATATGTCACGCCCAGCATTATTGTTCATTTCTTTTCATCCTGTTCTTCTACCTTTGATCTCATCTGTTCTCACCCCCACTTGTTGCAGATTGTGGGTTTATGCCAAGCGCTTAATGACATTCTTGACAGTATGTCCAACAAGGGCATCTCCATTCCCATCTGATCCAACACGTCCAAGTTAGCCAGTGGATAAAAGCAGCAACTGGTGATGTGTGGTCGCCAAGTCTGTCTTTACAAAATCGTGGATGCCTGATCTTTTTGTTGCTCTACCTCCATCCACACTCTTGGATTCAAGAGTATTACATATTACGTTTTTTATTCTTCTTCGTTTATCTGTTCATATATGCATGTTCAGGGTCTTCTAAGCTGCGTTTGGACTAGAACGTTTTGAGATGTGAGGCGCGACGATGTTTGTGTGGTGAACAGGAGTCCGAGTCCCCACAGGCATTATTTTTTCTATATTTTTTCCTTTTTTATGAATCATAGCTACCATGCAAGCTTCGCTCTTGGATGTACGGGTTCATGTTTGAATCCTCCAAGCATGTATGCGCTTGTGCATGGTCTGCATGTGCAGGGTTGTATGTACACGCATGTTCTAGTGGATATATTGTAACCATGGTTTGTCAACTCGGGTTGACTCGTGCGTGCTGTACCGTATCTGGAAAAAGTCGATACAGTGCGGATCACCTCGAGTCAGGCCGAGTCGGATCGAGTCACATTGAGATTGTTTTTAAGAGAGGGGGGATGTACCGTACCGGATCAGGAAAGATCTGATCCGATATGGATCATCGAGTCGGTGAACTCTGATTGTAACGACTCGAGCTCCACGGTTCAAGAAGGAACTGTCGCAGCACGGATTCTCGACCAAACAACGATGAGTTAAAACTTGGGAGGGTTGAACTCTAATCTAGAGAGGTTAATAAGACATTAAAACAACTGCAAGAAGTAAAGGATTAGGGTGAATTTGATAATCGTTTAGGTTAGGGGCGAGTACGTCACCCGAGATAATGTTCCACCGTTCACGTCTTGATCGGGTTTGGTTACGGCATTCGACCTCTATTGCTCTAATGGGGTGTTCTAGCAAAATCTCTCAAAAATCATGTTCGACCCTTGTTAGGTAGAAGCGACTAAAAGCCGGTTACGGTAGAAGCGAACTGAATATGTCATCCTAATCGAGTTTATTCAGTTATCAAGGTCGCCCTAAAGAAGTAATAGGTGCAAATAAAAGAAACAGGAGTCCCAAGTGCAAGTTCATGTAATAGTATGGTGCCAAAGAAGGTAAAACAACTACTTGGGACGTATCTCGGAACAACGGCTGTTGGCAAAACGCTAATGCTGCAAAATCAGCTCCTAGGGAGCTAATCCTCTGTTTCCGACTGCTGAAGGGACCCCTCACCTTAAAAGGGGATGTAAGGGTGAGCTTCACAAGTCATCAGTCTATTTGCGACTGTTAAAAGGGAGCCCTCAGTTAAGTGAATGTAAAGGTGAGTTTCACGGGTCATCAACTCAGTAGAGATCCTCTGATCATGGCTAACACACGAAAAGTAGATATTGTCTCACCGTAGCCTCTCATGGTAGGAAGCACTCTCACTATCCACGCAATCAAGTGTGTCCATTGACGTCTTTCTACCCAACTGCAACCTCACCCATGATCTTCCTCTACTCGACAAAATGTGACAAGTGAAGATAACACACTCTCTCTTATAGTCTCTCTCTTCACAGTCCAGCCTAAGTGCAGCCCCACACTTGTCCTCCCCAGTAAGGCTCTTAAACCCTATGGCCCTCTTTGATTGAAGAATAAGGTGGGGTACCCCACCGTATTCTCTCCTATTCAATTTGGTAGAGCATTTTAGCTATTCTTCTGTATTCTCCCTAACCTTCTCGATCTCCGCGTTAACGCTGGTTAACCTATCCTGCCGAGCCGGTGGAATACGCTTTAACCCGTGTGCAGCAAAAGGTAATTGCTTCGTCCTCCTCCACCTCCGAACCCTACCTCTGCGTCTCCCATGTCGCCCTCCTCCGCGTGCGACACAGACGACCATCATCCGGCCTGCAACGCCTGCTCCGCCGTCGGCTGCCTCTTCCCTCCTCGACGCCTTTGGCTTCGCTGCCCCGATCTGGCCGTGTTGCCCTCCCCGCCATGCTACTCGTCTGTTGCAGGCTCCGCCCCCACGCTCTGCTGCTTCCACGATTGAGGCGGTCAACAACCGCCATTACTACTCGGGCACTGCCTCGGTTCGAAAACCCTCTGCAATCTTACGTCCAATCACCTCTGCAATCTTCTGAAATCGCCCGGATCGTGTGGCTGGGGTAGGGGTCCTTCCACTTTTTCTGCTCCCCGTACCCACCTTTTACGGAGAGGGTTTGAATCGACCCCTGTATGACCGACGCTTGTGAGCCTACAGTGTTCTTCGGTGCTGCCCTATTTTAACTCCTCGGCTTCTTCGCAATGGCATCCCCATCATCCTTGGCAGACGCGATGGCTTCTCCGGCGTCAAAGGACTGTGTCTCTTCTGCCTCTTCTTCGGCCCCTTGTCGCCACTGGTTCCTTCTTCTGCGAATCTTTTTTACTCATTCTGCACTGCTTTGTCTCTTCTTGTTGTTGTGCTTTTTACAACCCGTTCACTATTTCTGGAGGGCATGGGCTGTAGTTTCATATTCCATTCTTCTTGCTGTGATTCCCCTCTACATATGATGTTCCATTGTACCACGCTCTGGTACGCATACTCCCCTACGCTGATTCACATGTGCATCTGATTTTGAAAAGCTACAAGTAAGACCTCTGTATGATCTCCGATAATCGTAATATGCCATGTAATATCATATGCCTTTCTTCTTGATGTGCGTTCCCTCTCCTAATTGAAGATGGTTCTATTTTACCATGATCTGGGTCGGATACTACCTTGCGCAGGTTCACCTATGCAACAGATTTTCAATAACCCCCAACTAGAACCTCGGTATGATCCCTCAAATCATTGTGGATAATGGCATTCAACTCCTGGTTAGTCCTTTTTTGAATGATTTACTCAACTTGGTTGTGGAACTACCATGTGGTTTTTTGTGTCATCAGATTCCGCTCCTACCACCTTCTCTTCCTTTATATGAATTTATGCCTCTTTTCCCAGAGGTCAACTCCAGCATGGCTTATCCATGCATTGATAATAGTGCTTTATGGTTTTGGGTGAGGAGTACCGGTTGAACTTTCCATGGAACGGCATTAGGCAAACATCAATTTAGCTTGAATAGGGCATTTGTGTTGAAGGCTATACACTCTGACTTGTAATACATTCACTGCTTTATACTTGGAACTCCCAGATCCATGGCCATTCTTGTTTATTCTTTATACAACATTCTATTCGAACAGCTTTACCAATCTAGGACCTTAAAAATATCAGCGTGCTTCTTAAGTACAGCTTTAGATTACCTTATTCATGCCAATTTCATACGTTTGCCCCTGTGCTGGGAAAAGCCTTACTTCACAGATGTTTGATATCTTATAATGTCTATGATATAGTACATTCTGGTAACACAATGACAAGATTAGAGAGTGTAGATATAAGGTTGTTTGGATATGCCCAACATGGTTCAGATCATGCTCCATTGAGAAGGTTAACTCCCAGTTAAGTGTATTGTGGAAGATTAAACTCATGATAGTAGATCCAGATTTTTCAGAGATAATGTCTTCACTGATGTCCCATGTATTGTACTTTGTTTTGACATCTTAATTTTTTTACTTATGTTCCTTCATTGTTTCTTAGTTTTGTGCTTATCATTAGTTTGCATTAGTTCATGTGATACCCTTGGATATTGGTATGTGCGTTTGTTTTTAAACCTATTGAGCCTTTGTATCTATCGGTCAATCGACTGCTGTTGACGATTAGGGTTTTTCATACTAAGTTAGGTCAGCCATGTACTTGTTTACTGCTTACAGTTAATGTTGTAGTTTGTTGCTTACTTGGGTTGTAGTTTGCTTACAAAAATTTTGAGAGTCACATTAGGTTGGTGATTGTAGCTGTTGTTGCCAAATCTCTCTGATATTTCATCCGAGCAGACACAGGTTAACAGAATACATTTTCTAATGTGCTTGATTGGTGTCTTGCATTTCTTTTGTATTTTAGTGGCAATGATTTTTTCCTTTTTGTCTATGTACAGCTACTTTTTTTCTTATCTTGACTGCGTTGGGTGTCAGATTCTACATTGTTTACTCTCTGCAATCATATTTACACTCCTGAATCACAATATGAAATTCCTTGTGTGCTAGTCATTGAAATTATATTTTTCTAGATGACAATTAAGCAATACTTAAGTAGTGCAAAGTCCTTTATTTATTGGTTTCCAAAGTGAATATTTTGCAGATTCTTTAATGCTTAAAATATATAGGTTATATGAGTATAAGGCAAAATTAGATAAAAAGCCTCTCTGCATACCAAAACCTTATATCACAAGCCCTTGCAATACCCCTATGACTCGATCTGATAGCCTCCAAGTTGTGTTGAAGGTCTTCATGTATCTTTCTCCTTGCAAGCTGTGTGATCCACCATACCTGTATCTTTAACGTTGTCGGGAAGTAGGATTGCCGCATAGGGTTTATACCATTAAACTCATATAGGTAGACAGTTTATAGCTATTTTCTGATTTTATAAGATATGTGCCTGTTTATTTGAGGGTCAGATAAGTACGTCTGTTGCTTACAATATATAAATTAAAACTCATTACTGTGTTCACATTCTCATATCTAATTTTTTCATGTTTTTTTGTCTCGATGGGTACTTAACCAGCTTAAAGAGGAAGAGGACATCTCGGATGGCTACCTCTGGTAAGTTCCATCGCCAACCCATTACACAAATGCTATTTCATACTTCTTGTTCTTCTAATTCATGTAAATTGTCCACCCTGGTGTGTAACTAAAGTACTTTTTATGATTTGGCTACTAATATTAGGGTCAATTCCAAATGAATCTGTTTCCACTAGAGTTAAGGCCCGTGTTCAGAATTGGACTACGGCTCAGGATAGGGTTCTCCTTCAATTATTGATCGAGCAATATGATAAGAATAATTACAATTCTGGTATGTTCAAGCCTCATTGTTGGGCTGAGATAGTCCCGATGTTTAATCGATCGTGTAACCTGAACTACGACCGTCACCAATTAAATAATCGTTGGAAGACAATTAGAAAGATTTATGGTATTGTTGATGAGTTGCCGAATAAATCTGGATGGGGGTGGGACAGTGTGAACAATGTGCATGTTCCCGGATATGAAGGGGCATGGGATGAATTAATTCAGGTACTTTATGACTTGTGCGAATAATTATCCAGTTTACATTCCTCGCCTATTTGTTTTCACTGAGTGACATCTCCAAATCCTACTTTATTTCAGAGTCGACCGGAGTTCAGGTTAATTAGAGATAAACCATTTATCTTCTTACGTGAGATGGACTATCTTTGTGGAAAAAGTTGTGCAAGGGGGTGGGACGCCAACTCCTCACGGCCCCGACAAGTCACGCAACCTACGGAAGTGCATGCAAATGATTTCTTGACCCCTTTAGGTGGTGCATTTGATGTTGGTGGGCTTGATAATATTACTGACACTTTGAATGTGTCTCAATACGCACAACCTTCAAGACCGACATTTAACACACCTCCTTTGAGTATGGGAGTGGAGGGTGAAGGAACTTCTACACCGGCCAATAACACAGTTAGCTCTGGTAAGAAGAGTCGTCAAAAGAAGTTTGGAGATGAGGCATTAACCAAGTTTGCTGGGGCTATGCAGGATAGGAGTGACTTGGTCAGGCTCTTACGAGGGGAGCGTACATCTTCCCTTCACATGGCCGATGACACCCCTACCATGCGAGCATGCTTCGACATACTGAAGGCAGATCCAAACCTTGATCGGAACATCTACCTCAAAGCAGTGGATTTATTCAAGGATCCAATAAATAGAAAATTATTTATGGAGCTGCACGAAGAAGACAGGATTGACTGGGTGCTAGTTCACATGGTGTAAACGTTATTCATGCACTTGGACTATTTGTTGTTATTCCCCAGCCCCACTTTATCATGCGTTGTAATTTTAAACTTACTTGATGTCCCTTCTACTTGCTTATCCCATGGAGTGGACCTTATCATGTGTTGTACTTTTTTAAACTTCATTCCTGCCCCTTGTACTTGCTTATCCTATGGAGTGGACCTTATCATGTGTTGTACTTTTAAACTTACTTGATGCCCCTTCTACTTGCTTACCCTGTGGAGTGGACTTTATCATGCAAATTTCGCATATGATATCGTAGTCGCACCTATTGTGTTTCATAAACTCTTACTTGCAGGCAATTGAAGGTCAAAAAATGGGAAGATACCAATGCTATGTAGTGTGGGTTGGACGAGAACCCGGTATTTATTACAGCTGGCCTGAATGTTTTGTCCAGGTTAATGGATATACTGGGGCTCGTTACAAGGGTTTTCACTCGGTAGAGGATGCACACAAAGCTATAAATGGGTGTGACAAATCTATTGGACTTTCTCTTGGAGGATGATGACATGATCAACAGTGTTGAGGAGGCCATTCTTGAAAGAGTGGAAGCTGAGGAAATGTCGCCACCTATTCGTCGACGCATGCATTCTTCAGTCCACGCAGGTCAAATGTGGGTGACAAATATTATCAATGGACATGAGTAGAGGTGTTACAAGATGTTCAGGATGCACCCAACTATGTTTACAAGATTGACTGACATCTTGGTAGGCCGTGATTTGTTAAAGGATTCAAGATATGTATCTGCTGCTGAACAGTTGGCTATGTTCCTATATGCCACCGGTCATGGGGTGTCTAGTGGTGCACTATGTGAGCACTTTCAACATTCTTCTCAAACAATCAGTAAGTATGTAAATGAAGTCATCGTTGCCATCAACCATTTGAAGGAAGAATATATTCAACTACCCACACCTACACAAGCTCACGAGTGTCATCCCTACATTCGTGGCAATGAACACTTCTACCCGTATTTTAAGGTGAGGTCTTTTTACTTAGTCATTCCTCCACAGCACATTGATACCTTAAACTTACCAACGCAATTTTTTTTCTAGGACACCATTGGTGCCATAGACGGCACACACATTCCTGCAAATGTACCAATTTCAGAGCATGACCGGTTCCGCAATCGTAAGCAATGCATTACACAAAATGTAATGGCGGTTGTATCATTTGATATGCTTTTCCATTATGTGTGTGTTGGATGGGAAGGATCAGCTGCTGATATGCGGGTGCTAAAGTGGGCTTTAGATGAAGGAGGTTTCTCTATACCGCCAGGGAAGTATTATTTGGTTGATTCTGGTTATGGAAATTCTTCATCTTTCTTGGCACCGTATAGGGGGGTGAAGTATCATCTTGCTCAATTCCGTGGTCGTGTGAATGTGCATTACGAAAATAAGAAGGAAAAATTCAATCATCGTCATGCCCAATTGAGAAACGTGGTGGAGCGCACATTTGGGGTCTTGAAGATGCGATTTCATACTTTGCGTGAGGGCAACATGTACCCTTGGCCGACACAGCGCAAGATAGTCCTTGCATGTTGTGTGGTGCAGAACTTCATACGTCGTGAACAAGGGTATGATTGGTACTTCAATCGGGTTGGTGACGAAGATGTGCAAGGGGATGATATTGATGATCAGGAAGTTCCCACTGTATCATCCATCGGCTAGCAACAAGTTGCTGCAGGAGAGCACCTTAGGAATGACATTGCCAATAGTATTTGGGAGTCGGCATGAGATTTTGAATTCTGCTAGACGTGGGAACATTTATTATAGTTCTTTTATTTCTTGCTTTGTACTTGGATAATTTTTATATAAATCGTACTTCGTTCATGTAGTAGGTTTAACATGCTGCATTGTAGTGGAGGATGTTTAATTAGTACATGGGTTTCATTTACCTTTTACAATAGTTTCATATGCGTAACCTTTTTTTGCAGGCCACACCCTCCCAACCCTAGCTTCTCATGCAGTTGGATAGTTGGGTGGGAAGAGGCCTTAAAGGGCAATGATGAGTTAAAAATATGATGAAAATGGCATTGTCTACGTGGGTGATTGATTATGTCAGCAACATAGTGAATAACTTTACACAGCTGTGGAGGTTCCTCGGAGCATATATGTTGTGATGGGTTTGAACTAGGAGGGCTGACTTGTCAAATAACCCATTGCAATGCCATGGCAGTTCATGGTAGCAGGAGCGGTTAGAGGGCTTGAAGGGCAATGATGATAAGTCTTATGATGATAATGGCATTGTCTAGTTGGGTGATTGATGATGTCGGCAACATAGTGAATAACTTTACACAGTTGTGGAGGTTCGTCGGAGCACATATGTTGTGATGGGTTTGAATTGTGAGGGCTGACTTGTCTCTCAACCCGTTGCAATGAAATGACTGTTCATATTAGTCTGAGCCTTCTTCATGTCTCTCAACCCCCTGCAATGCTTTGTCTGTTCATATAAGTCTGAGCCTTCTTGTCTCTCAAACCCTTGCAATACATCCTTTACTGAGCCCTCTTCCCCGGTACACTGTGATCGGTTGACAGGCTTATAATGAAGCACTCCTACTTTGTGGCAGAGTAATGTTACTGAAATGCCATTTAAAAATCAACATGTTTTGTGTTCTTGGCATTCCCTCATATCTGCAATGGCCAGTTACAGTTATTGTGAGACGTGCAGAACAACTTGGGTTTTGGGTTAATCTGACTTGGGTTTTTATTCATATTCTCATGTTGATGGACTTCTTTAGACAGGTTGTGCAGATCTATTTTAATGTTGTTGCTGTCATAATCTTGGATCCTGTGCCTGGTAAGTTTCACAACATTGTTGTTTAAATGTTATGTCTCCCCATAGCATGTGAGCAGGTATGTGACATAAGAACACAGCTGAGCCATCTTTGGGCAATGTGAGCAGGTATGTGACATGTTTGTCATACTATTTTATTATTCTTTGGATTCTTGTTTTTGGTGCAATTTTTATCACAGAAGTCAATTAGGAGGAAGCGAATTAGTGTTTGACAAACTTATGCATTGTTTTATTTTGTTCTTTATTATATGTGCCTTTCTTTTGGGTCTGAATCTCATTGGCAGCCCTTCTTTTTATTATTTAAGAAACTTGTCTTGCTATATATATATATCCACTTCTGGAAAATGAATGTCAGTGGTAGCTAGGTTCGTGAAAATAGAGTTTTTGGTTTCTTGCATTTGTACTACCTTTTCAACTCCTTGTTGGTCATACACATACTTCTCATTGCATTTCATTTACATTTCAACCGTTCTTTGTGTAAACTTTTTTTGCAGGCCAAACCCTCCCAACCCTAGCTTCTCATGCAGTTGGGTAGTTGGATGAGAAGAGGGCTTAAAGGGCAATGATGAGTAAATAATGAAATGAAAATGACATTGTCTAGGTGGGTGATTGATTACGTCAGCAACACAGTTGTAATATCCCGGACCTTTCGGATCCTTCTTCATGGGTCCCGGATCTAGTTTTCGGAGCGTCCGGCTCCGTTGTGTCCGAAATTTCGTTTCGGACATCTTTCGTGTTCGGATCGGCGCGATCCGGAGTCGTTTCGGAGGCCCGGAGGCGTTCCGCGGCTTTTTCCGCGTGTGTTTTCTGATTTCCGGTGTGTGTTTCGGCTTTTTCTTCGGACGCTCGCTGCGGGCGAACCGGGCAGTTCCCCGAGGCACGAGTGGTACCGTTGCGATCGGTGCGTTCCGAGGATTCCGGAAATGTATTTTTCTAATTTTCGGTATTTTTCCGAAAAATCGGATTTTCTATATATTCCCATTTTCTTTTCTTTTCTTTTTCTTCTTTTCTCTTTTCTTCTTCTTCCTTCCTCTCTCTCCCTCACGCGACCGTGGCCGGCTCTCTCCCTCCTTCTCTCCCGTTCGACCGTGCCGACCCCCGTTCCGGCTGCAGACGGCGGCGGTGCGACGGCGCGAGGACGTGGGTGACGTGGTGGCGATCGTGCGGGCATACGGCGAGCGTGGGAGGCGTGGAGAGGCGAGATTCTAGCGGCGTTCTTCGCGACTTCGAGCACGGATCGGAGCGTTTCGTCGCGGACCGGAGGTAGGGTGACGTTCCTTAGCCTCATGTCTTCCGTCCCCGTGAGTTTCAGCTCGAGACGAGGTCGAGAGGGGTTTATTTTGAGCCGGGAAGGGTCGATCATGCCGCGGGGTGAGTTCGTCCGATCCATCGTTTTGAGCCCCGATTTCACGGTTTAAGGGCGTAGGAGCATGCTAGGGGGCTTGGGGGTTCTTCTCTCGCCATTTCCCCCTCCGTGGGGTTTGTTTTGAGGCCGATTGGGCGATTCCGGTGAGGTTCGCCATTTTTCTCGCCGGTGAGCGATGTGCGGTCGAACCAGTGGCCGCACAACCCCTATGCGGTTCCGTTCGGACCGTTCATCGGCTCGGCGCGCTTTGGGTGAGGCTTGGCGCGCAGTGGGCTTGGGCGGTCCATCGTGGGACCGCATATCCTAATGTGCGGCCCCACAGCTACCGCCCAACCCCAAGGGTTTTGACCGTTGGTTGTGACCGTTGTGCAGTGCTCTGGGATGTGCGGCCAGGAGCTGACCGCATAACCCCTTGCACGGCCAGGTGCTGGCCGTACATCCCCTAGCGCTATGGTTGGATGTGCGGTCTGGCCCTGACCGCACAACACCTGAACGGCTAAGCCGTAGCCGCCCTTCCCCAAGTGCGGCTAAGGACTAACCGTCCAGGCTTTTTACCGTTGGGAGACGAGCGGCCAGTAGGTGACCGTTCCTCACCCGCGTGCGGTCAAGAGTTGGCCGCACATCTGTTTGAACGGTCCTGTATTGGCCGTTTATCCGTCGTTTGGACCCTGGGTGGAACGGTCCTGATATGACCGTTCTAATCCTTGTGCGGTCCCTGTGTGACCGTACATCCCTGAGCGGCCCAGTGTGGACCGTTCAAGGGTACGGGTTGCGTCGGTGTGTCTCTCGTCGTACAGAGTGTACCGGGAGATGTTGTTGGCAGCTGGTCACCGTGCGTCGGTGTTGGTACAAGGAGCGTTCCTCGTACCTGCAGTTGCACCGTTGTTTTCCGAGACTTGAGAGTCTACTCCTTCTGTGACCCTCCACTAGTCGTAGCCTACTAGTACGCGTGTGCTAGTCGCACCAGGGAGTGGTGTACGGGCTGACCTTTAGAGACGGTTTGTGGACCGGTTACCGTTGGGCCCCACGTCTTGCAGCCAGAGTCCGGCTGAGGGGAAAACCGGTCAGAGGGCCAGACCAGGGACGCGCGGT
Source organism: Amorphophallus konjac (assembly GCA_022559845.1). Taxonomy (NCBI): domain Eukaryota; kingdom Viridiplantae; phylum Streptophyta; class Magnoliopsida; order Alismatales; family Araceae; genus Amorphophallus; species Amorphophallus konjac. The sequence goes on along the minus strand of CM040126.1, from coordinate 14,079,101 downwards.
CTGTGTGTGCACACGTGGTTGGGGGCGGTTGGACCCACGTCGACGGGCGTGACCCCAGCTAGTCACTTGTTGTAGTTACTTGTACGGTGTTTGCGCCTCGGGTAGGACCTACCATGTCAGGCGGTTCACCTGCGGTGCGGTGTAAGACGTCAGGGGACGCTACCGGCTGTGCTTCTAGTGGGTGGTACTCCTGTTGAGTACGGAGTGTCAGACTGTCAGTCGTGTGTTTCCGACCTTCGGGTTTTGACGGTTCGACCGTTGAGTTTCGGTCTTCTCGTACCGTGGCACGTGTGTCGGTTTGCGTGCCGTTAGGGTCTAGTCCTGTAGAGTACAGGGCTTTCCTTTCCGAGGTACCTTTCTACCGCTAGAGTAGTGGTTTCTCGTTTTTCGAGGTAGGGTTCGAGTGATCCCTACTGAGTCTTGTTCCGAGACTCATTCCCTGCGTGTTTTCACCGTGTTTCAGGTGAGGCGCCACCTTCGGGGAGCGTGTCAGGAACGCAGCGGAAGCGTGGTGCGGGTGCCCAGAGGTAGTGCCAGAGGTCAGAGCCGGGGGATGCCCCGTGTAGCTGTACTTTTCTTTCTTGTCACTGTACTAGTCGTGGACTACTGTTGCTGTTGTTGTTATTTTATTGTGGACCATGTAAAATGTTAATTCATTTCCTGCTTAATATCATAACTGTTTAATTTCTGCAATTATTTGTGATGCTTGTGTAGTTTCCACACCATCCTTTTAACCCTTCCGAGTCTTCGGGCTCGTGGGTGGCGGTGCGAGTCTCGGGTTATCGGGCCTTCCCGGTAATCGGATTCTCGGGTCGTTACAGCTGGTATCAGAGCGCGGTTGTGGAATTACATGAGAATCATAGGTAATTGTAGTGGTCCACTAGTCCACAACGATGATGTACAGATGACGCTGGCATTGGGCACCGCGTGTTTTATTCTGACCTTCCGTTTCTGAGTTTTCTGTCTTGTGCTTAAGGAGCGAGGATGGCGCCGAGGAGGAGTTCTCGCTCTCAGCAGGGGCAGTCGGCTGGAGGCCAGGAGATCCAGCAGGGGGTCCAGAGGGACCAGGAGGAGCATAGCAGAGTTCCGGGAGCTACCGAGGCCGCGGATGCTGCGAGGGCTCCGGGGGCCGAGGGTTTTCTCCGTGGCATGTACCATCTCATGGCTCAGCAGTTCGGCGGAGAGGCCGGTGAGGGCTCGTCAGTCAGGGGTGGGCCAGGCCGAGCAGTGAGGGATTTCATGCAGTTTCATCCACCTTACTTTAGCGGCCAGGCAGACCCTGATGCGGCTCGTGATTGGCTTGATGAGATGGAGCGGGTGTTCAGTTCTGCAAAGAGTGCTGTCGAGGACAGAGTGGTGTTGGCCTACAACCAGTTGCAGGGTACGGCTCGGAGGTGGTGGTCTTCCGAGTGGAAGACGTCCTTTCAGCTTCGTCCGCTTGAGCAGGTCGAGTGGGATGACTTTGTCAGTGCTTTCGAGCGTACGTACTGTCCAGATATTGTTGCTACGCAGCGGATGCGGGAGTTTCTGGAGCTGGTGCAGGGTGACATGTCCGTGTTGCAGTACAGGGCCCGATTTGTCGAGCTGGGTCGGTACGCACCTCATATCATGGAGCATGAGAGGGTGAGGACGACGCAGTTTGTGCAGGGCTTGAGGCTGGAGCTGAGGCACCATCTGATCGCGAATGGGGCCACTGATCTCGAGACGGCGTCTCGTGTTGCGATTTCCTTGGAGATGGATATGCAGAGGACTCGAGGACCGATCAGCCAGGGGCAGTCTGTGTCAGGTCGCAGCCAGCAGTCGGCTACTCAGCAGCAGGGTTTCTTTCAGTCTGCGTCGGGTGGTTCAGGAGTACCGGCATCGGCAGCTTCGGTGACAGGATCTGCGTCCTTTGGCACGAAGGTCAAGAAGTTCTTCAAGAAGGGGTTCGGCAAGAAGAAGTCCAGAGATCAGGGGCAGGCTTCATCGGGCAGTGTGCAGCAGCCGTTTCCTTTGCAGCGACAGGGATCGGTGGGTGGATCGCGAGGACCTTGTCCACGGTGTAGTGAGACCCACCCAGGCAGGCAGTGCACGGCGCCGATCATCTGTTTTCGGTGTGACCAGCCAGGGCACATGGCGCGTGACTGTCCTCAGAGGCCGCCGCAGCAGCAGGTTTCCCAGCAGCAGCAGCAGCAGGGACAGTATCCGCCGCTACCCAGGTCAGCTAGTGTGGGAGGCAGGCAGAGAGCTCGTGGCCAGATCACGCACTTGACCAGGGCAGAGGCAATGGCGTCGCAGCTCGTGGAAGGTACCGTTCAGATTTTGGGTTGTGCGGCTCGGGTTTTATTTGATTCTGGCGCGTCTCATTCGTTTATTTCGGAGGATTTCGCGTCGAGCGTCGAGGAGCCGGTGACCCAGTTGTCCTGTGATTTGGCTGTGGAGTTGCCTTCGGGTGACTTTATGGTCACTCCGTATTGCTTCGACCAGGTTCCGGTGTGGATCGATGGGCGGAGTATGCCAGGCAGGTTGTATGCGTTGCAGCTTCGGGATTATGATGTGATTCTAGGCATGGATTGGCTCGAGACTCATGGAGCGGTGGTGGATTGTGGAATGAAGAGGGTCTACTTCCAACATCCGAGCAAGAGGACCTTCTATTTCCAAGGTATCCGTTCCGCCTCTTCTCGATTTCTTATCTCTGCTATTCGAGCCCGTCGATTGCTTGATTCAGGTTGTCAGGGTTTTCTCGCGTCAGTGGTTGTGTCTGACCGGATGGAGCCGAATGTCGAGGACATTGCGGTGGTGTGCGAGTTTCCCGATGTTTTTCCTGAGGAGTTGCCTGGATTACCTCCCCAGCGGGAGATCGATTTCGTGATCGAGGTTGTACCTGGTACGGGACCTTTGGCGAAGGCTCCCTACCGTATGGCCCCCGCGGAGTTGAGGGAGTTGAGGGCGCAGTTGCAGGAGCTGTTGGCCAAGGGGTACATTCGTCCGAGCTTTTCCCCTTGGGGTGCGCCCGTGTTGTTCGTGAAGAAGAAGGACGGTAGTCTGCGGCTGTGCATTGACTATCGGCAGCTGAATGACGTGACCATTAAGAACAAGTATCCGTTGCCGCGGATTGATGATTTGTTCGACCAGCTGCAGTCTGCGCGAGTGTTCTCGCGGATTGATTTGCGGTCCGGTTACTATCAGCTGAGAATTCGCGAGTCCGATGTGGAGAAGACTGCGTTCAGTACGAGGTACGGGCATTATGAGTTTCTGGTGATGCCGTTTGGGCTCACCAATGCCCCAGCAGCCTTCATGGACTTGATGCAGAGGGTGTTCCACCCGTATTTGGACCAGTTCGTGGTCATTTTCGTGGATGACATCCTTGTTTATTCGCGGGCTGCTGAGGAGCATGCGTACCATTTGGGTGTGGTGCTGCAGACGTTGCGAGATCACCAGTTGTATGCGAAGCTCAGCAAGTGCGAGTTTTGGCTCAGCGAGGTGCACTTTCTGGGGCACGTGATTTCTGGTGATGGCATTTCCGTGGATCCCGCCAAGGTCGAGGCCGTGATGCAGTGGCCGAGGCCGAGGTCGGTGACGGAGATCCGGAGTTTCTTGGGGCTTGCGGGTTATTATCGCCGGTTTATCCAGGATTTTTCCCGCATTGCGACCCCGATGACGAGGCTCACGCGGAAGGATGTGCCTTTCGTCTGGTCCGAGGAGTGTGAGCAGAGCTTTAGGGAACTGAAGAGATTGCTCACCTCGGCTCCGGTGTTGGTTTTGCCTTCTGGATCGGGAGGTTTTGTGGTGTGTACAGATGCTTCCGGCGTCGGATTGGGTGCTGTTCTGATGCAGCATGGTAGAGTGGTGGCTTATGCATCTCGGCAGCTAAAGCCCCATGAGGAGAACTACCCTACCCATGACCTTGAGTTGGCGGCAGTGATCTTCGCGCTGAAGATCTGGAGGCATTATCTGTACGGTGAGAAGTTCGAGGTGTTCACTGACCATCAGAGTTTGAGGTATGTGTTCTCGCAGAGAGATCTGAACCTCAGACAGAGGCGTTGGATGGAGTTCATGAAGGACTATGACTTCACCCTGTCTTATCAGCCGGGCAGGATGAATGTCGTCGCCGATGCCTTGAGTAGGAAGGTCGTGATCAGTACCTTGATGCTGAGGAAGTGGAGGCTCTGGGAACAGGTGCCCGAAGTATCTTTCAGGCTCAAGATTCCCCAGGAGCCAGGGTTGGCAGTGCTTGCGAGTCTGACTGTCACTCCTGCTATTCGTCGTCAGGTGACAGAGGCTCAGCATGCGGACCCTGAGTTGCCCCGGATTCTTGCGATGGCTGATGTGGAGCTCGGCGAGGACGGTGCTGCGAGGTTTCGTGGCAGGCTGTACGTCCCAGCGGAGGAGCAGGTTCGTCGTGCGGTGTTACGCGAGGCTCATGGGAGCAGGTACACTGTGCACCCGGGTGCGACGAAGATGTATCGGAACTTGCGGAGGCAGTTCTGGTGGCCTGGCATGAAGAGAGATGTTGCCGAATTTGTGGCCAGGTGCCTGATCTGTCAGCAGGTGAAGGCAGAGCATCAGCGACCAGGCGGTACTCTCCAGCCCTTGGATGTTCCTGCTTGGAAGTGGGACCATGTGACCACGGATTTTGTGGTGGGGTTGCCCAGAACCCCGACTGGGCAGGACAGTATTTGGTTGCTGGTGGATCGGCTGACGAAGGTGACGCGGTTGCTACCGGTCAAAGTCAGCTGGAGCGTGCCTAAGTTGGCTCGTCTTTATGTGGAGCGGATCGTTCCGTTGCATGGGGTTCCCATTTCGATCGTGTCTGATCGGGATCCGCGCTTCACTTCTGGATTCTGGAGGAGTTTCCAGCGAGCTCTTGGCACGGAGTTGGCATTTAGCTCGGCGTATCATCCGCAGTCAGATGGTCAGTCTGAGAGGACCATTCAGACCCTGGAGGACATGCTGAGATCCTGCTGCCTGGAGTGGCAGGGGAGTTGGATTCATCACCTACCGTTAGTGGAGTTTGCCTATAACAACAGCTTTCATTCGAGCATCGGCATGGCTCCTTATGAGGCATTGTATGGGCGTCCTTGTCGGACTCCACTTGATTGGTTTGAGGTGGGTGAGCGTGTTTTGACGGGACCGGAATTGGTGCAGCAATGTGTGGATGTTGTGCACCTGGTTCGTCAGAACATGTTGGCGGCCCAGAGTCGGCAGAAGAGCTATGCTGATCGTAGGCGGCAGCCCCTCGAGTTCGCCGTGGGCGATCGTGTGTTCTTGAGAGTTTCTCCGATGAAGGGGGTGATGCGGTTTGGACGGCGTGGGAAGCTGAGTCCCCGCTATATTGGTCCTTTCGCGATTGTGGAGCGCATCGGTGAGGTTGCTTACCGGTTGCAGTTACCCTCTGAGTTGGCGTCGGTGCATGACGTGTTCCACGTCTCTATGTTGCGGAAGTATATGCCCGATGACTCTCATGTGCTCGAGTTTTCCGTTTGGCCTGAGGTGACTCCAGATCTTTCTCTCCCAGAGTTTCCGATCCGCGTGGAGGATAGGCGAGAGCAGCGCCTGCGGAACAAGGTTATTCCCTTGGTCAAGGTCGTGTGGCAACGACACTCTGGTGGTGAGGCTTCGTGGGAACGTGAGGACGAGATGCGTCAGCAGTTCCCGTATCTGTTTGAGTGAGTCTTCCTCTTCTTTCCCCTTGGGTTGTTCTCAATTTCGAGGACGAAATTCCTTAAGGGGGGAGGGCTGTAATATCCCGGACCTTTCGGATCCTTCTTCATGGGTCCCGGATCTAGTTTTCGGAGCGTCCGGCTCCGTTGTGTCCGAAATTTCGTTTCGGACATCTTTCGTGTTCGGATCGGCGCGATCCGGAGTCGTTTCGGAGGCCCGGAGGCGTTCCGCGGCTTTTTCCGCGTGTGTTTTCCGATTTCCGGTGTGTGTTTCGGCTTTTTCTTCGGACGCTCGCTGCGGGCGAACCGGGCAGTTCCCCGAGGCACGAGTGGTACCGTTGCGATCGGTGCGTTCCGAGGATTCCGGAAATGTATTTTTCTAATTTTCGGTATTTTTCCGAAAAATCGGATTTTCTATATATTCCCATTTTCTTTTCTTTTCTTTTTCTTCTTTTCTCTTTTCTTCTTCTTCCTTCCTCTCTCTCCCTCACGCGACCGTGGCCGGCTCTCTCCCTCCTTCTCTCCCGTTCGACCGTGCCGACCCCCGTTCCGGCTGCAGACGGCGGCGGTGCGACGGCGCGAGGACGTGGGTGACGTGGTGGCGATCGTGCGGGCATACGGCGAGCGTGGGAGGCGTGGAGAGGCGAGATTCTAGCGGCGTTCTTCGCGACTTCGAGCACGGATCGGAGCGTTTCGTCGCGGACCGGAGGTAGGGTGACGTTCCTTAGCCTCATGTCTTCCGTCCCCGTGAGTTTCAGCTCGAGACGAGGTCGAGAGGGGTTTATTTTGAGCCGGGAAGGGTCGATCATGCCGCGGGGTGAGTTCGTCCGATCCATCGTTTTGAGCCCCGATTTCACGGTTTAAGGGCGTAGGAGCATGCTAGGGGGCTTGGGGGTTCTTCTCTCGCCATTTCCCCCTCCGTGGGGTTTGTTTTGAGGCCGATTGGGCGATTCCGGTGAGGTTCGCCATTTTTCTCGCCGGTGAGCGATGTGCGGTCGAACCAGTGGCCGCACAACCCCTATGCGGTTCCGTTCGGACCGTTCATCGGCTCGGCGCGCTTTGGGTGAGGCTTGGCGCGCAGTGGGCTTGGGCGGTCCATCGTGGGACCGCATATCCTAATGTGCGGCCCCACAGCTACCGCCCAACCCCAAGGGTTTTGACCGTTGGTTGTGACCGTTGTGCAGTGCTCTGGGATGTGCGGCCAGGAGCTGACCGCATAACCCCTTGCACGGCCAGGTGCTGGCCGTACATCCCCTAGCGCTATGGTTGGATGTGCGGTCTGGCCCTGACCGCACAACACCTGAACGGCTAAGCCGTAGCCGCCCTTCCCCAAGTGCGGCTAAGGACTAACCGTCCAGGCTTTTTACCGTTGGGAGACGAGCGGCCAGTAGGTGACCGTTCCTCACCCGCGTGCGGTCAAGAGTTGGCCGCACATCTGTTTGAACGGTCCTGTATTGGCCGTTTATCCGTCGTTTGGACCCTGGGTGGAACGGTCCTGATATGACCGTTCTAATCCTTGTGCGGTCCCTGTGTGACCGTACATCCCTGAGCGGCCCAGTGTGGACCGTTCAAGGGTACGGGTTGCGTCGGTGTGTCTCTCGTCGTACAGAGTGTACCGGGAGATGTTGTTGGCAGCTGGTCACCGTGCGTCGGTGTTGGTACAAGGAGCGTTCCTCGTACCTGCAGTTGCACCGTTGTTTTCCGAGACTTGAGAGTCTACTCCTTCTGTGACCCTCCACTAGTCGTAGCCTACTAGTACGCGTGTGCTAGTCGCACCAGGGAGTGGTGTACGGGCTGACCTTTAGAGACGGTTTGTGGACCGGTTACCGTTGGGCCCCACGTCTTGCAGCCAGAGTCCGGCTGAGGGGAAAACCGGTCAGAGGGCCAGACCAGGGACGCGCGGTCTGTGTGTGCACACGTGGTTGGGGGCGGTTGGACCCACGTCGACGGGCGTGACCCCAGCTAGTCACTTGTTGTAGTTACTTGTACGGTGTTTGCGCCTCGGGTAGGACCTACCATGTCAGGCGGTTCACCTGCGGTGCGGTGTAAGACGTCAGGGGACGCTACCGGCTGTGCTTCTAGTGGGTGGTACTCCTGTTGAGTACGGAGTGTCAGACTGTCAGTCGTGTGTTTCCGACCTTCGGGTTTTGACGGTTCGACCGTTGAGTTTCGGTCTTCTCGTACCGTGGCACGTGTGTCGGTTTGCGTGCCGTTAGGGTCTAGTCCTGTAGAGTACAGGGCTTTCCTTTCCGAGGTACCTTTCTACCGCTAGAGTAGTGGTTTCTCGTTTTTCGAGGTAGGGTTCGAGTGATCCCTACTGAGTCTTGTTCCGAGACTCATTCCCTGCGTGTTTTCACCGTGTTTCAGGTGAGGCGCCACCTTCGGGGAGCGTGTCAGGAACGCAGCGGAAGCGTGGTGCGGGTGCCCAGAGGTCAGAGCCGGGGGATGCCCCGTGTAGCTGTACTTTTCTTTCTTGTCACTGTACTAGTCGTGGACTACTGTTGCTGTTGTTGTTATTTTATTGTGGACCATGTAAAATGTTAATTCATTTCCTGCTTAATATCATAACTGTTTAATTTCTGCAATTATTTGTGATGCTTGTGTAGTTTCCACACCATCCTTTTAACCCTTCCGAGTCTTCGGGCTCGTGGGTGGCGGTGCGAGTCTCGGGTTATCGGGCCTTCCCGGTAATCGGATTCTCGGGTCGTTACAACAGTGAATAACCTCACAGCTGTGGAGGTTCCTCGGAGCACATATGTTGTGATAGCTTTGAATTGTGAGGGCTCACTTGTCTCTCAACCCCTTGCAATGCTATGACAGTTCATGGTAGCAGGAGCGGGTAGAGGGCGTGAAGGGCAATGAACATAATTCTTGTGATGGAAAAGGCATTGTCTTGGTGGGTGATTGGTAATGTCAAAAACACAGTGAATAACTTCACACAGCTGTGGAGGTTCCTCAAAGCACATATGATGTGATAGGTTTAAATGGTGAGGGCTGACTTGTCTCTCAACCCCTTGCAATGCTATGACTATCCAAGTCCGAGCCTTCTCCATGTCTCTAAACCCCTTGCAATGATGTGACTGTTCATATTAGTCTGAGCCCTCTTGTGTCTTTACTTTTCGCAAAACATCCTTTTCTCAGCCCTATTCTTCCAATTATGTGGTCAGTTGACAGTGGAATAATAGACCACTGCTAATTTCTGCCAGAGTAATGTCCACTTATAATGACAATTACAGTTAAAATTACAGATGTGACTGTTCTTGACAGTTGCTCACATCTGCGATGGCCAGTTACAGTGATTGTGGGTCTTGCAGAGCAAATGTGGAAAATGTTGATGTTAATTTATCTTGGCATTTATTCATATTGTCATCTGGCTTACTGCTACATCAAGGGTATGCAACAACAAGGCATTCTACTTGACTTAGATGTGGAAGAAGACTTGAATACCTATGTACGTGCAATTAAGGACTTGCTTCAAATACATAAAGACTGTGAGTACTTGAATGGGCAGAAATCTTGAATATTTTCTGATGTAAGGACCCTGATATGCTAAGAAAAATTATGGTTATGTTATATTTTAGTTGTTACTCCTTCCATACCTTCAGCATCTGTAATGTGCTTGTGTCTGAAGGTGCACATGGTTCAGGGTGCAGGTGGTACATGGATCAGGTGTCACAATGCCAGGGATCTAATATGTTACATATTCTTGCTTGGTACCAATTGCCAGGAAGGGAGCCATTATAGTTTTCTGTTACTTTCCTCAATATGCATGTTGTTTACCGTTTCATTCAGTGACAAATCTACTTGTATTTTGTGAACGTGTGTAATCAATCCTTTTCACATGATTTGATCCTCTGTACATGGCTGGATACCCAGAACATTAGATAATGCAATCTGTAGCCTGGAGATGAAACTGGTAGCATCAAGATCTTCACAAACTGTCCTTCAGCATTGGTAATTTCCCATTTCATGTTGTTTGCTTAGACTCAAGCGACTCTTGCTGTGCCTGTATAACCTCCCTAAGTTGCATGTTAGTATATCTTCATGTTGCAATGGTAAAGTAATAACTTCAACCAGCACTCCAAGCTGTTTGTGCTCAAATTGGATGGGAACTTAAACATTTCATGGTATTGTTATTATGTCCCTTATCATTGCTTGGTTTGGCTCATAACATATATTTCCAGGGCTTCAGATATTTGTTCCATGTACGTATGTACATTTGTTTCATAACATTATCATAGCAACTAATACATGGTTATATTTAATTGGCTACAATTTTGGGATGTTACAGGCTTAGATAATGTAATTATTTGGGCGCTGGGTTGTGGACAAGGCTGGCTGGGTAAAATTACTTATTCTCACTAAATCTATCACGTGGGGTGAGTAATTTTTTTTAAGCTTTCAAGCAAGCTTTATTACGCACCCATTTAATAATGTTGTTGGCTATGTTCTTCTCAATATTACTCTGTCAGCTCTCGCATGTTTCTGGTGAGTAAATGGCCATTTCTTTTGTTGTGGGCATGATGATTTAAATGGACATTCCGAAATCTCTGCACTCTTTCTCCAAACTGTAACATGATTTTTGTGGAGGCTGAGGTCGCCATTTGGTATATCAGTTCTAGTATGGAGCTTTGTGTTTTTAATTTATCAAGGTTGCGCTCTTTCCCCCATGCTAATAATTCCAGGTTGAGGGCCACATGTGAGGTAAGACACGATATTGGTTTAGCGTCTGACATTAGAGAATTTATGATTTCCACTGCCCTCTCAACTTTGGTTGTAATCATGTATGAAAAATGCAACTTCTTATTGCATCGAGGCATATTGCATATAGAAATGGGTGTCTATAATTGTTGCGCTTTTAATTTGTTCTGATTACTTGAATTCCGATCCCACAGTATCCAAGACTTTCTATTGTGGTTATATGGTACACCCGACGGGTTGCAAATGAAGCAAAGATCTGATCACTCCGTACAGTTGTTTGTACATCTGGGTGTAGAAGAGGGAATCCGAAGATGCCTTGTCCTGGCCCATGCAAGAAGCTCCAGTTGTCCGTGATGTCTCATCCTGCATCGTTCTCCTCTCATCTATTCCTGACAAGTTCCTCGGCTCGAAGACCAACGGTTTCTAGTCCAAAGTTGGTCGCCTCGACATGGGCGACAAAGAGATTATATAATCTTGTGTATTCAAGTACTGCAACGTAGGGGCTGTAAAATATGGTGCACAATGAAATGGCCTGATATTTTTTATTTTATGTATATGTAATTGTGACAGTGGATTCAACATTTGCTCGTGTAAATTTATGTCTCAATTTTAATGCAATGACTTGTTGATTATCAAAATGTTGACTCTATGCACATTTGTTTGCTGATTGGAGATGGAAAAAAATATTATTATTTTTTGCTATAGTGGATTTATGTGTTGAGAACGCAGTATTTTGAATGTTTATCGGCAAAAGAAGAGATTCAAGTTTCATGTACATTTGCGTCAAACGAGAAAAAAAATTATATGTAATGTTGTTGGGTTATGTTAAATCGTATCCGCGTTCGAGTTCAATTTCGATTTAGCCACACAAGCAATGCCCATCTTTTTATTTGAGTTGAGTTGTATAGACATATAAATCCCTCTTAACCCATCTACAATTATTAGGAATTCTTGTCAAAGTAGATGGAACAAGAGAGGTTATTCTATGGGTAACCTGGGTTATGGTACATTCTTATCAAAGCAAACATAACTTTTCTTTGGAATAAGTAAACACTGGTTAAGATATTCTCCGTAACTTATTCCGCTATCAAAGAGGCCCTATAGGGTGTGACAAACATGAAACAACAGGACTAGCTAAGGGTCCATGAACCTACACATTCTCGTCATGGTGTCCGCGCCCCCGACCATATGTGCATATAGATGACCATCTCCTCTAGACCACTGCCCTCAATTGGTTTTATCCCTAGCCCGAACTGCTACAAATGTGACAACAAAACATGTCACCTAAAATCGCCACCACCCAATCTGACGTGTTTTAGGACGATACAGATCCATCAAAAAATGCCCTAAACACAACAACCCTCTTGGACACGTAACATGTACTCATGTCACGAAACCAAAGGAGCACCTGATGGTGGCTCCATCTCTGCCGGATTGGGAAAGATGAAGAAAATGGTGAATCCTTACACACCCGAGAGCTACAAATGTGACAACAAAACATGTTCACCTAAATAGCAATCGCGACCACCCAATCTGACGTGTTTTAGGACGATGCAGACCCATCAAAAAATGCCCTAAACGCAACAACCCTCTTGGACACGTAACAGGTACTCATGTCACGAAACCAAAGGAGCACCTGACGGTGGCTCCATCTCTGCCGGATTGGGAAAGATGAAGAAAATGGTGAATCCTTACACACCCCAGAGAGAGAGAGAGAGAGAGAGAGAGAGAGAGAGAGAGAGAGAGAGAGAGAGAGAGAGAGAGAGAGAGACCTTAACCCTCTCTTTGCTGAGCCCGACCTGATAGGTTTGTAGATCTGGCTCGATTTCGAACCGAGTCACAAAGTCTTTTTCAGCCTGTGAATTTTTAATCGGGCCTAAAAACTCGGTCCGATTAGACTCGAAGGTCAAGGTCGGACTTTCAATTCGGCCCGCGGGCCGGGCCGACTCGTTCTCTTTTTTTATTCTCACTTTAAATTTTAAAAATTATTTAGTTAAAATTATATTATTTTACTTAATTAAAAATTTTAAAACACTCTTTTCACATAAATTATATAATTAATATCAAATTTTTAATTAATTTAATGAGATTATAAAATTTATATTATTAAATATATTAATTATTATTATTTTATTTAAGTTATCAGGTTAGACCGGACTTTAATCAGATTTTATATTTTTTACATAATGTCAGACCCGACCTGATCTGATCCGACATAAGTCAGGACCGGGCCGAACTCGGGTCTTAATCTTGATAAATCGAGCTTGAGTCAGACCGACCTAAACTTGATCTAGACTCGACCCGTTGACGTGTCTACCCTTAACCTCCTCTTCGGTGAGGACGGGTCACGAGCGAGTAATCTTGATTGCACCACCCTCCCTCTCGAGAGGAGAAAAAGTCGATTGCATTGCGGACCAGTGAAACTTCTAAAATATGACAAGATTCTCGCTATCTCCTAAAATATGACAAGTTTCACACCCAAAATCCATCGTTAAGACCTCTAACTGGACCCAGCAGCCCCACGAACTCCTTCTCGAGCATCCGACACCCGAACCAAACTCCGATGAATGGGATCCGAAAACTCGGGACATCACATGTACACTTCGCGATGGACCTAGAAATGTAATAACATCTTCGTAGAAGGAATGGAGCTACCAAAAAAACATTTAATCCCTTGTACTTCTTGAACTCGAATGATTTCCCAGGCACTTTACTCTATGTGAATATGTACTATAAAATTCATTTAAATAAAACACACTAGCAAAGTAGCAATCGTTCTACTTTAATTCCATTTACTTTGATAGATAATCTTTACCTCAGAATTTAATCCCATTTATTTTGATAGATAATAAATTATCTTTTTAAAATAAATAAAAATTAACTCTATCTCACCTCTTAAGGTGAAATAATCTATTCAAGTTAAATGACAATTATCTCTCAACTTTGACTCGATTAATTTTTTTGATCTATCAAACTAAGAAAGATATAAATTGAGAGTTATCTCCTAAACAAATGAGGGATAACCCCCAATCAAAGTGAGACTTAGAGCCACTCTGAAGATGGATTAGGGTAACGTATTCACGCCCTTGAACACAAATATACTACCCAACCCTAGGTAAAACTTTGTGTGTGAGGAGAACGGGTGATATCACATTCAAATATCAAACGGGACCTTACGGAAATATATTACAAGGCTTAGTATCCCCTACATGATGCTGATATCTATGTTACGAGCTAAAACTTGCTATGCTGAATGATCCACCCGGCACGACTTCCAACCCAATCTTACTAGTTCATGTGAATTTTGATCTTGCAGATATCAAAAGGAAATTAAATGGCCACAAGAGAATAAAAGGTACAACGTGGAACGCAGAAAAAACTTTTTATTTCAGCAACCGTTGCCTACAAGGTTTGAATTATATACTGAGATGGAGTCTGAACAATCAACAGCCAAAGAGCAGGGGGGGCAATTTGGAACCCAAAACTGCAGTGACTACAACCGACGAACCTGGACTGCTTGAGATCAATGAGTTCGGGTGTTCAATGATTTAAAAAAGATCACAAGACCATGTACTCTCAGCTGTCAACTTGGGAAATTTCTGTTGCTCCGCCAAATCCAAGGATGCCGCTATCTGTGAAAATTTTAGAAATAAGCTTCTATTATTCAATAACACAGCTACATATCCACGTGCAATATAGTATTACAACGAGAGAGCCGGGAAAATACTAAATGCTGGGGTTCACGGGAGTCCAAAATAGCAACTTCAGAGAGAAAGAAGGAATTGGAAAATTACACCATTCTCCAGCCTGATCCCACGGATTTTTTTTTCTATTTCTTTCCTTTTATTTCCTCTTTGTTTCATATTTCCCGGTGGCTGGGAACATCAGCCTACCTCTTCAACTAAGCACAGCTGAAACTGGCCTCTGGCGTGAGACCTTCCCCTCCACACGGGTGGTAACAGACATCAGGCATAACATGCTTGGAGGGGGACAGTGAGGAGGATAGAATGAGCACTCACCACCCCACTGGGGGAGGAATGAGAGCGTGGGCCCAGATCCTGGGTGGGAGTCCTTGGGCCCAGGGGCTTATCTGTGAAACATGATCCTCCCCCTCCCATGAGAAAGGATAAAAAAACACAACCCTAAGTATGGCATACCATTGGCCGTTTTGATAACAAGTGAGGTTATCTGGAATTCTAAATACCAAATGCACTAGATGTGCGGTGGAACCTGATAAGATCCATGCTGAGGTTGTTCAACTGAATGGCCTATATATACAAGGAGAACGAGTATCTTTTACAACATGTAATTTTCCAAAACTTATGTCAGAATGGGGAAATTTAATTTATAGCAGGGATCAAACAGAAGTCCCGAGGAAGTGAACTGGTGCCACCTTTACAGAGTGGTTTTTTCTTTTTTTTTTGGGGGTGGGGTGGGTGGAGTTGGGGGTGGGGTTGAACGGTACCACAAATTGTACTAAAGAGAACAAGAAAGAGTATACGAGTATACTAGCGGGGCGTCCCAAAAGTCTCTCTATACAAGAGCTCACCTAGGTGGTGTTGCTCAAAGTATCTCCTAAAAGCCCAAAAAGATAAGATACGTCCACATTACAAACTTCTTTGCCCTCTCCCAAACCCTAGAACAAATAAAAGAGGAAATCCTGTTTAAGGCTTTGGTTTCCCAACGAAAGACATTTATAGAAGTAATCAACTGGTAGGTCTGAAAAAAAAAATTGACCAAAAGGAAAATGCAAATGTCCCCTCTCACAGAAGCCTCAGGTAACTTCACCAAAGTTGTTCATAACTACAGAATTTGAAATGTAAGGGGGTTCCTGACAAGGCTTAAACTATGCACTGATGGCATTAAAGACAGGGTAACAAAATGGCATCTTTATGCAGTTAAACCTATCAAAATATTGCACACTATAGAGTTATGATCATTGGCAGTTTTTACTGTGTAGACTAGTGTGTTGGGTACTCCAGAAAATAATGACGACGATGATGACATAGGGCATAGCAGAATAACAGTCCTATAAAAGGTTCCCCAGCCTGCCTCCAAAAGGAGTAAACCCATTTTGATGGTCTTCATAAACAATAAACCAACAAGAATACATGCTGCTAGGCAATCTAGGGAGTGTCGAAGGATGGTACATAACACACTGCTGCCCTTGCCCATGCTGCACTTGCCAGACCAAAGTGCCAGCAGGATGTGCAGTACACTTACACCTCGGTCAAGGAGTTTTATCCAGCAGAACAACCTCAACCATGAGGCAATATAGCTCTGTTCAATCTGTTGTCAAGTGTAAGTCACTATCCCTTCCTCCAAACCCAGTACCCTGACTTCCAGGATGTTCAGGAGGCTATAAACCCAGCAAGGGTCCAACGTCCATGAAGATAACAAACCATAACTATGATGGTGTATACAGGAATTTAAACAAAAACTAAGTAATATTTCCAGATTCATAAAAAGGGTGGATAAGGTAGATCAATGGAAGAGGCAAAGAAATGGACAGAGGAGCTCGGGATTCTTGTGGAATGAGCATCACATTAGATAGTAGAAACGATAATGCAGGATTCTGTAGAAGGGAGACAGAATGTGCAAAAAAGAGGGTTTCCTCACTCTTCCGTCATTTTATGTGCTACACACTGATTCTACTTATTCTTTCATCATTGTACTTGCTAATTACAGATTCTAGCAATGATATTCTGCACGCATCATGGTGTTCCTTCTCTCTTGGTTTATGCAGGGTTCCTTCCTTTCCTTTCCCTCTAAGTCTCTAACAACCCATCAAGCGACTATTTTTGACTTCTTTCATCATTTCACAAAAGGTGATATTTAATCCATTCACCGTCAATATTCAAACCAGATACTGGGAATTTGGACTGGCTTGAATATAAGGTTCCACTGCCTGGGGGCTTCAGTTTTCTAGGTAACTGTTAGCCTAACCCAGCATCCAGAATATCCATCCAGGATGCCATAAACATAACATATCCATGTTGCTGGAAATAAGAGAGCAGCCATTGTGACAGAATTGCCAGATTCCTATTTAATTTGTTCATGCATATTGTAAAGAATAAGATATCACAAAACAAGGTGTTTAAAAACGAACTCTAATAATTCAAGTCATGTGCTACAAATACACTAAATTGCTAATCTTAACACCATTATAGTTCAACATGTTCAAATCAGCTCAGACATTCCATGTTTGTTTCGTTTGGTCCTAACCGCCTCATAGATGTCGGAGTGAATGATGTCCCTACCACCACAGATCCGACAGAGCAGAATGCCAATGTTTTTTTCCAACATTTTCATTTGCTTATTCTCATTTCAGCCATCCTCAAATTAGTTTTCAAGTATCTTATTCTTTTTTTTGAACGGGGAAAGATCTTCCACACCATCCTTGGGACAGAAATGCTCCGGTCAACTTAGATGTGGATGTACCCAGATTTCTCTACCTATCTGGTTACAGTTTTGTAGACCGATGCAATGTGCGGATTGACCAACTGATCATACTATGTGAAACTTGTCGCAAAAATGTGTCCTTTATGAGCCAAAAGAGATAGAAATGAACGGAGATGCAGAAGAAAATGAGCACAAACCTTGAAAGTTCCATTGACCTTGGAATCCCTGGACCATTCTAACTTGAGATTCTTCTTCGACGTCTCGTATGAGGCCTTAAGGGTGTCGTCCCCCTCGAACTTCCTCGACACGGCGAAGTCCCACACGCCCCTGGAGACGTCGTAGGACGGCTCGAACAAGGTCCTTCTCAAGCTCCCGTGGGCATAAGCATACTTGAGCTTGCAATCCCCGGTCCCGAACGCGTAGCTCCATGAAACGTTGTTCGCCGGGTCGAACCTCACCGTCCCGTCCAGGGTCGTCCTGTCGGCGCCCAGGAAGTGGATGTACGTCAGGCTCACCGGCTTTTCCTTCACTCTGATCGTGTTCATGAACTGGAACCGGACATCCTGCAAATCCATAAGAACATAAACCAATCAGAATGAAATATAGATAGACAAAAAAATGGTCAGATAGTTAAGAGAGAGAAAGAGACACACACAAATAGATGAACACAGAAAGAGAGATATGGGGGAATCCCAATTCCCAGCCCTAAATCCGAAACCCTGGAGAGGGTGGGAGAGAGAGAAATGGGGGGGGGGGGGGAGAGGAAGAGGGAGAGGAGCAGCCCTACCCTGCGGGGGACGTCGTAGTCGATGATGAAGGAGCCCGGCCGCTCGAGGGAGAGGGCGAGGCCGGAGAAGGAGGGACCGCCCACGAACGTGGCGTCCGTCACCGAGGCCTTCAACTTGACGTCACCAGCGTTAACGGCGACGGTGGCCACGGCCGACGCCGCGTTCTTGTCAACGTCGTACTTCCCCTTCACCGTGGCCTTCGCGACCGCCGCCATCGCCGCCCCACCTCCCCGCTCTGCTCTCTGATGTTTGCGGGTGGGTGGAGATGAGGTGGGTTGGGGTGGGGTGGGAGAAAGAAGAAGGGAAGGAGGCGCGGCTTCGCGTGGGCTGCCCCGCGGGTATATTCTACTCCCCCCCGGGGCGCCTCCTTGGTCCCTCCGCCCGTGGGCGAACGTTCCGAATACGGGGGCCGTTGGTACAGTATAATAATAACGCCTGTGGGGGCCCACGGCAACTATCCGCCAGCTCCGCGCAGGTTTGCGCGCGATCCTTAGATTTGGTGACTCGGGGGATGCCACGTACCCCTTTAAATCTGATGAGACGAAAATGGCCTTTTAAATTGCACGTGGCGCACGTGAAGAGGAGGCCCCAGACGGAGATGGGAAACCGCGTTTGCGATCCCACGGCTTTGTGGGCCGAGTTTACCTATACATGTTGACTTTGTAACTAATGGGATGTTTGGTTGTGTTTTTTGCACTTCTTTCTCTCTCAAATTTAAAAAAAGAGAGAGAACTTATTTAACCGTGTTTAGTAAGTACTTATCTAATTTTTAAAAGAGAAATCAACTACATTGAAATCTCTTTTCAAATAAAAATAACTCTGAAGTAATTTTTATTTTCAGAGCGCTCGAGTAGCGACCCCTATTACGGTTCTCTCTCCCCCCTTTCCCCTGCATTTCTCTCTCCCCCCTCCCCCTGCATCCCCCCCATCGGCGCTGGCGGCTCTCCCCTCCCCCAGCCCCCTCCCCCCCTCTGGTTCCCCCCTCCGCCCGCAGCCCCCTCCCCCCCCTCCGGCTCCCCCCTGCGGCCCTCCCCGACAGCCCCCTCCCCCCCTCCGGTTCCCCCCTCCGCCCGCAGCCCCCTCCGCGGCCCCTCCGGCTCCCCCCTGCGGCCCTCCCCGGCAGCCCCTTCCCCCCCTCCGGTTCCCCTCTCCGCCCGCAGCCCCCTCCCCCCTCTGGCTCTCCCCTGTGGCCCTCCCCTCCCCTCCTCGACAGCCCCTTCCCCCCCTCCGGTTCCCCCCTGCGGCCCCCCTCCCCCCGTGGCCACGGGCAGACAGCGAACTCCTCCCAGAGACGGGCCTCCGGTTTCCACCTGAGGATGCGGCCGTCGGAGACGCCCGTGTAAGGGCCTCCTCTCGGGCCGTCGAAGGCGAGGCTCTCGGGCTCGGTGGCGGGCGCGGGGAGGGGCACCTTGTTGCAGTTCCAGAATTGGCCGGCGACTGTTACCCCGGAGGAGGAGGGGAGGGTGGTAGAGACGAGAGACGTGAGGAGGAACATGGCGATGGCGGCGATGCTATGTTGGGGTGAACCTCCGGGAAGAGCATCATCGGAGGGCCGAAACTCCACGTATGCAGGAGATGCCGGTGATGTCATACCAAACAAGTTAACATAAAATTTAAAGATTATAATAATTTTATCAAATAGGTAGTATCTATTTTTATCAGTTTTAAAAATTAAATTAAAAATTAACATAACATAGTATTTTAGATAAAAATAATTTTTTTAAAAAAAATACTCTCAAACACCCTATAAAATTGATCATGGAAGAGATTTGACTTTTTTCGTGACGATATGAGATAGCTCGAAAGTCGAATGATGTTGGTACTCGATGAGTCCGCACTCTCTGGTTTCATCTTTTAGTCTAAGATGATTTAATCGGGGGTTGAGTGAGTTATTTTAATTTAATTTATTTTTATTTAATGAGAGTCAGATAAAAATTAAGATGAATTTTTTTATTCTCATAAAATAGGTGTAATAAATTATTCGAGATAGATTATGATAAGAGACGGACATGTCATTAGAGATAGGTCATTCATCTTTATCTTAATTTGTTATCAAAATAAATCTTATTAAATTGTACGTGACTTGTATCTCCATGTAAAAAAATAAATATTTAAGAAAAAACTATGTGCGAATAATATCGAAGCACTGACGAATACAAAGCCCACCATTTGGTGGGTAAATAATTTGTCAGCGGGATATAACTCGTAAATATTTTTAAAAAAATACTATAGATAGATTCAAGTTTGACCTAGGAGTCTACATGTGATTTTAAGAGTACACATGTGAATTTGTTCTTATTGAAACGTGAATTTTACACGAGACATGTCTGAATTATTATTTACGTTCTTTTTAAATCACAAAGTCATGGATGTTATTCTTAACCTAATATATTAGCCATATCTATAAATTGTGATGTTACTAATATAACATCATCAGAATGGGCAACCACGACAGTTTCTCTTAAGAAGAGTATTCGTATTAACGTTATTATAATTTAAAATTTTAAAATAAATAACACTCAAATATATCTTTAATACAAATTTAATTATAGCATCATATGATTCATATCTTTAATATAATTTTAATTATAGAATCATCCCTCTTGTCAATGCATTTGCCTAAATACCCTTAATAATCGACCACAGTTTCGAAATTGTGAGTTTGAGTTTAGTACTTTAGTGGCATCCCTCCCTGTTAGAATATTCTATATACATTTTATTCACGTACAGATTACAGACATACTAAACAATTACAAATCTACCTTTTAATTTATGAAAATTTTTCTCAAGAGTGAGAAAAGAGAAGTCGAAAAGTAACAGACACAAAGACCTTCGTTCCGTTATTTAAAATCATGGTCACGGTTTACCCGAAACCCAATTAAGTTAAAGGAGAAAATATTCCGCAGTGACGAGGACAGATCTAAAAGTAAATGTCATCATGGTTTGATACATCACTGTAAGGATTTGGGTCGAAATCACGGAGAACGCAGTAGAAATCATAGATAAAATTTTTAACTCAGTCAAGTTGATCGTTTCAGTGTGATTCTCGATTATGAATTACAACTACGTGATTTAATTTTATCTCTATAATATTCAGATCGTAACAAAGTGAAAATAATCTCTCGTGACAATAATTAGTCGTATAAATTAACAGTCTCTAACACGGACACGAACGGTAGAATCTCGATGTCTTAAACAGAACGCACAAACTACTTAACCAACTAAGTTAGAAATTTTGTTAAATTATTTTACATATCTTATATATATAAAGAGTCCTTTTCATATTGGGACGGAGTGGGACAGAATGAGATGGTATCGATCTGTCCCGTATAATAAAAAATCGGGACGACCGGGACAGTTGAATCGACAAATCTTGAATGCCGTATCGAATGAGTATGCAAGTAAATAGACTTCTGAGGAAGGTAGTTCCGTCATTCATCATGTGACAGGGGTCTACAGATAAGAATCCGATAAAGATATTCAAAGCCCAGTGAACCCTAAGCGCACCGTGCGTCCAGTTTTCCCGCCAATCAGTTTTGGCGGGAACCTTCTCGGCGCGCCTCTCTTTTAACACCAACGGGGATCCTACTCCCGCCATTTCCTCCCCTTCCATCTATCCCCTCGTTGGCGAGCTCCAGAGTAGGCGCACCATCACGCTCCAGCTCCCATCGGGCTCTCCTCCCGCGGCCAATCTCCGGTTAGTCTCTTCTTCCCTGCCCGTTTTCTCTCTTCTAACCCACGAGCAGTCAGATCTGCGCAACATTTAGGCCGATCTGCGCGGCATTCTGCCGGCATCTGCTGGATTTGGGCTCGTGTTTGCTGTTATTTTCCTTTTTTCCCCTCTGTTTTTCTTCAAACAGTGTCACTCTGGAACGTTGTCCCGACGATCTTGGTGTCTAGGGTTTGGGGAGGTTAGCTTGCCGACATTGGAAGCGGATCTGGGTTAGTCGCGGTTTTGGTTCATTGCTTCTCAGGTTCAGGTGTGGATTTTGGAGTAGGAAACGAGATCAGGAGTGGTTTCTTGTTTTTGGGTCGCCATCTTGATCAGAAGTATGGATCTCCAGAAGCTTGATGGTGGGTCGCCTACCTTACCGTGTTGGTTGATGCGGTGAAGAACTTGTCACTGGGCAAAACCCAAAAGGGAGTGAGATACCCAATGTGGATGCCTTAGGCCCGTGCCGCTAACGGGACATACGTGTTTTCTTAGAGGCGGAGCATAAATAATAGAGGAATGCCTCTGAAAAGTGGAACCCAATCAGATGCTTCTGCTTCACCAGAAACCCTCACTTGTCGTCTCGGGGCCGAGGCCAAGAAAAGAATCCCGTGATTCGTATGCCGGCATTCTTGGGATAGGAAAGCAAGTTTGTGGGGAACGCATTCTTCCGCAGATAGCAAAGGGAACTGGAACATCTGCAGATAGAAGAAAAAACAAGACTCGTGGGATTTTTCTATTCTCACATATTCCCGGCCACTGCCAAACCAACGTGAACAATGATACGTCCTCCAATCCAAACACCAAAAGTTATGTCAATAGTCTACAAAACCTCAATTTCCCTATGTTGTCCCCCAATACAAGCGGTAAATTGATGGTAACTGCTTGGTCCGTCAGAAGAAAAGAGGTTAACATTGATAGTCTGGAAATTAGTGTTAGGACATAGCGACTTATTCTCCCAGTTTTCATGTAACAATATTTTACATGTGAAATCCGCTTAATTCTGAATTATTCGATTGCTGTTGTAAAAACTTATTTCCTAAATTGGTTTACAGAAGATTGATCTAAAAAAGTTCCACAGATCCACTGGTTTACTTTTTCCTCCATCTTTTCCATGACTGTACAAAGGTACAAACCAGATTATGCAGTTCTGAAGTTAGTTCATAGTACTTTCTTTTTGTAGCCTTCTTCTCGTGTGTGCAGTCCTAGCTTTTCAGGCTTTCTAGCAATGTTTTAAAAACTGGAGCGGTGATTGAATTGGGGAAGCCTTCAGTCTGATCTATTTTGGACCAATTGCTTAAAACTGGTTTTAGATCAGACCACTTTATTTGATTAAATAGATATGGATTACACATATTTGTATTTATATTTTAATAAAAGAGTTCCTATGGTGTGATGGTGCGTGTATTCTGTAATTAAGTGATGAATTTTTAGTCCAGATTTTAAGAGTTTCATGACATTTTGTAAAAAAGATGCAGTATTTGACGTTGAACCAGACCTAACCGGACTGAAATGGACATTTTATATATGGTTCACGTGGTTTTTTTTAAAAAAATAATTTTCTAATGAACTGAACCTGAACATCTGCTGGTTCTGGCTTTTCCAGTCTGGCTTTTAAAACCCTGCCTTCTAGTATGCTTGGGATATTGATTTTGCTGGGTCAAGTTTTTTTTCTGATCTTTTAGTAAAATGTTCAACACCACTGATGCGACAAATATTGATAGATTAATCTGTTCTGCGTGACTCAGTAATTTAAAGTAACTTAAGGTTGCTATGCGCTATCTTCAGTTTTCTTTCAGATGGTAAATTTCTTTTTTGCCTTGGGATGGGTGACAATTTAGTGTGGCAGTCATCTTCTTATGTGCAAATTAAACACATTTGAGTTGAGTGTTTTGCCTGGTTGCTTACATGGAAATCATTGAGCACAATAAAAGTTCTCGGAAAATTAAAATGATGACTCTTGACCTTGAGGTGCATGCTAAAGTTTCATGCTCCTCTTTATGCAGCTAGAATGAGCATGACCCGCAACAGTGATCCACATAATGGAAGGGTGGTTACAAGAAATGCTTCAACTTTTATCAACCCAGTCAGATGTAGCTCTGAGCATCTTATTATTGCTACTAAGAGGGGATCAGTGGCAAAAGCCCCAAATGTAGGTGCCCAAGAGAAACCAACACTTCGATTCAAGGGATTATCATCCATATACGAGTGTGGAGATGCCAACAAGATGCACACAGATCTAACTTTCAGTTGGCAAACTGATAAGAGTGGAGGTTCTTCGGGCGATTGCCAGGTTAAATTGGAGTTGGCATCAACAGAGGAAGCTGACTACCTTGGCAAATCAAACAACAGTCTTGCCCTTGATGATGGTGAAAGCATATTTAGGAAGAATAATGCTGATATGGAAAATGATCAAGATGGCGATGAACTCAGTGGCATGACTTTAAAGGAATTTAAAAACAGATGCAAAAAACACAAAGTCATCAAATCTGATGTCCCTGGGGAGGCCTATTCAAGAAGTTGTAGGCATGTTTTTTCGTGTACAAAGTCAGAGAATGCTGCCGTCGAGCTTGTGGAAGTGGAATCTGACCTTGAGGAGCCTCTTATCTTTTTAAAAAAGCAGCTCTCGAAAAAGTTTAAGCCAGAAAGAAAGAGAAAGAAGTGCAAAGATTTGTCTTCATCACATTCTGTCGTTTCAACACAGGAGCAAAATGAACAGAGACAATACTCCCATGCAGCTCAACATTTCATATCTATTGATGGAAGATCACCTGAACAGGCTATCTCCATGGATGGTACTGTGGAGTTCCATTTAAAGAACATTAAAGAGGAGCATGACAGCCAAACTGCGGTTGCTGCTGATGAATTTTCTGCCTTCAGCTTCATACCAGCAGAAAGTTTTCCTGACTGCACAATAACTCAAGTGTCCGAAGAAGCCCAGAGAAATGAGACAGAGACCAGTGAATCAGAATCAAGGAGAAGCAATATTCTCGATTACTCCATTGACGACATTTTGTGTTCCGAAAATTATCAATTAGATCTTGGAATGAATGAGAATGCTACGAAAACATGTCGCTATGCTTCTTCATCCCTGCAGGAACAGGGTTCCTGTAGCATCAGCAGCCCAGAAATGACTTATAGTGTCAAAAAAGAGATTCTGGAAGCTGATTCCTTGAACGATGGAGTCAACATTGGTCATTGTTTTGCCTATGATAATGCTGAATGCCATTTTCTTGGCCAGCCATTGGATGAAGCACCGGACTGGAGCAACAGATATGAGATGGGAAACACAGAACCATATTCTTCTGCTAAAAAATCACACTGCTCTAGCATTGATGAAGTTCCTATTGAATATCCCTTGTTCAACAATCAGATCTCGCTTCAGGAAAGTATAGGGAAGAATTTTGATGTAATAGAAGGCTCATTTTCACCTCTCATATGCAGTTCTGATCCAGTCCCAGCGGACCATGGCTCTGAATTATCTGATAGCAGCAAGAGCACCATTAGAATCAAGGAGATCATGTTGGAAACTCTTAACCCAATGACCGAACAGAACAATAATGCAGCTTGTTGTACACAGGAAATATGCAGTAAAGCCAATAACTCCATTGATGCTAATGCTTCCAATGAAGAACGAAAAGATGATGGCAATTCAACTTACAAAGTGCTTTCACAAAATATAGAAATGGACAGTTCTAGCATCGACTGTGCCAAGACCAATGTCTCTAGTAATGTGTCCGGTATAGAAAGTGAAATCTCTGTCAATTTTGGTAACAAGGAACTTGCAGGAGATATGCCTACTGATATCTTTGGAGGGGTTCACTCTCTTCAACCCACAGAACACTCCAACTCAAAGACATATGCTGCCTGCATTTCCGAAGATCCCAACTTATTATCTAGCAGCACCAATTGTTTGAATTCAATTGATGCATGTTTGGATGCAACTGAAGAGAAGGCAATGGCTACAGTGGAAGAAAAATTATATTCCTTGAAGGTCCATGAAGAGAGTACTTGTTCTAATGGATTCTTGCATCCTGTTGGTGTCAAAGGTCTTGAAGGAGAGGAAGGGCAGAATTGCCTCTCTCAGAACTGTGATCAATTGTCGAGTGTGGATGAAAGTTTGCTTATTGACAATTCACCTAAAAAAATTGATGAAATCCCTACCCACCTGACAAGGATGTTTTCAGATGAAGGCAGCAATCAATCTCCTGAGGCTTCGTCTTGCCATGATGTAGATGGGCTTAAGGATGATGAAGCACCCAGATATACATCAGAACATCCTCCAATAAAACTTATGTCAAACAGAAAGGTAAAATTCCCTGCATTGTCGTGCAGTAATTCCACCTTCATTCTCTTGAATCTGTATTACAACCATTTAGCTGTTCACTATTTTGCAGGCCCTTTCTCCAACATCTCAAACAAAGCTATGTCAGGCTGTGGATGCTGAATCAGACAAAGTTTCCAGTATGTCTCTGCGCCTTGTACTTGATTTCTTTTTTACATCCTTATACACATTACCTGACTTGGATATTTAAACATTTCAGAGAGTGGGAAGAAGCTTTTGTTTGAGAAAAGGACAAATAATTCCTCACCACCTGAATCGGGTCACATGTTTTTTGAACGGTTGTCCAGCCCTGAGAGGATAAACTTTTCTGGGACCGGCAAGAGGCTTTTATTTGAGAAAAATGTAAATTGTAATACATCTGAATCAGATCATGGGATCCGGGAACTGATGCTGAGCCCTGAGAGAGCAAATAAGAAGCCAAAAAATGGCTCCGTCCTTCCCACCACAAAAGGCATTCTCAAGTCACCTCTTCCTAGCATGAAACCATGTTCATGCATGGACAGCTCATTGATCCGCAGGCACACTCAGGAGGCTGTCACCTTCTCTCAGCGGCAGATGCATGACATAGAGTCACTTGCAATGAAGCTTGTGAAAGGGTTGGTGTCCATGAAGAGCATCGTAGCAGCAACCTTGAATTCAGAACATTGTTCGTCTGAACCCTCAACATTTAACACCGACGAGGTAAAAGGACATGCCCTTGTTTTGATTTTCAAAAATCTAACTACTGATGTTTTCACCATATGAAAAGTGGGCCATCTAGGGAAAACTTGATATCTACATGTTGCCAATTCTGGACAAGTGAATATTCTCAAATCATGTGATGAGTAGCCTTTTAGTTCATTTCTTGGATTCGGTCTTGTCTTGATCTGTACCATCTAAGATTCATTCATTAGAACTAGGTCATATGGTCAAATGTATTCTTCATGCACTTTGTCATAAAAGCATCTGTATTTTTTGCACGTATAGATGTGTTTCAAATTAATTAAACCTCCCTCTTTTCTTTTGTCTTATTATTTGTGACAGAACATGGATGTGAAGCATCCTTAGATAATAGATACAAAACATGATAACTTTTACATATGCATCTTCTAACGTTCTCCCTTGCCAGATGAGAATAGCTATTGACAATGCGTCGGAACTCGAAGATACTACAAAAAGATGGTTATCTATGATGGGAAGAGACTGTAATCGATTTTGTAAAATACTGGTTCGTATTTCTGCCTCGTGAAATACTTCCATGAACCTGCAGTGTAAATATTTTTCATGGGCTAAATTGCTTGGTTACAGAGATCGACAGTATACAAGACTGCTGCTCCTACTGATGTACATCGGAAGGATCGGAAGAAGATTATTTTTGCCGATGAAGCCGGTGGTACCCTCTGCCATATAAGAGTTTTTGAAGGCCAGCCATCTTCCTCGGTCGACTCTGAACACCAGGAAGCTGACCCATGTCCACAAACACTTGTAAAACAAGTGGGCAATTAAACCCATTCTTTTTTGCAGGGTTTAAGCTTGTTTATTCATCTCATCAAGTGAAGTTCCCACTTGAAAGCACGGGCAAGAGTTTGGTTAACCCTGGATTCAGTGCCTCATGGTTGCCCGATGCTTCACATCAAGTCAGGTTCCAGGCATGAATGTGGTGCCAAAATTTTTAGATAACATAATATGCCTGAAAGCACGTTATTTCAGAGGAAATAGCGGGAATACCGTGGAGAGGCATGTGGTGCTCTTGCATTCTTATCTACTATCATCAACTGGTTCCCTTGCATCTGTATTATCAAATGTATGACGGAAAAGGTCTCTTCAGGGAACAACCAGAAAGCGTGGGAATAAACCACTTTTGTTCAAGCATTCAGCGTGCCACAATTTTGATTTTGATCGTGTCTTATCCATTTGCGATTTTACCTTGTCTGAGGTATGCTTTTATATTTGTTTCTGCCAAGTTTTTTCACTGCAGATTGGGAAGCTGCACTTCTCAAGCATCAGATAATCATAAAACTGGATCGATCAATCTTGGTTCAGCTGTTCTGGCATAATGGAAGGTAAGTATTCACTTGCAGCCTGGAAATTGAGCTGTGCAACTTGGCGTATTAGCGTGATTCACCTCCCCTCACCTCTGGTTCCCCCCCCCCCATACTGAAGGTTATTTTGCTGGCAAGTGCCCAGCTGAAGCTTTCGGAGGAATTCTTCCATGTTTTCCATGAAAAAGCTGGTGTTCCTTCCCTCATGTTGAAAATTATTGTGCCAAAAATGTATGGGATCTACCTACAACGTTTAATATATGGGTCTTTAACTTCTGAGGAAAAAATATTTAAATTCTTATTGATCCAGATTGTCCAAAAAGAGTTGGAAGGATATGTAGTGAAGAGATTGGGCTATGGAGTCTGTGCTGTATGATACGTAGAGGGCAATGGTTTTGGTTGAGTTGTTCTGAATAACATTTAAAGAGAGGTTTCATTCATATGGAGGGAACAGAGTTAAACATCAATGATGTCGGCAGATGCTGAGCATGATACACCATGGCATCTGTGAGATCTCCTCTCATGTAATATGTACAACCACCATGGACGAGCACAGGAGCCTACGATGGGATGGAATCTGCTTGGGGGCCAGTGGACTGCTGTAGGCGTCATGATATGAGCCTCACATTGATTGGACAACACAAATGGGTGGGGAGTTCATGTGGGCCATGCGCCTCATCCAACATCCAAACTCCCAGGGGGAACAGGGATGTGACACATATTATAAAGCTTCCGAAAAACTAAAATCGTTTGTTTAAAATAAGTTACTGAGGTCCTGTAAAATGGTTGTTTATATTTTTTACCTTGAAATTTCTCATCTTAAATTAACTTGGGTGTCAAGCAAAAATGGCTCATTAATTTACATTCTCTTGGGGGGAGAAGATAAAGTCCAGGCTATACCAAGGGTGTTTAATGAACTGTCCCAAAAAAAAAAGGTGAATAAGTGAACCAATAAAAGACTGCAAGAAATTTACAGACATAATTTGCATATGTATTACTAGCACACATAAATGCGTTTCAAGCGGTGCTTCTCTTTATGTCAATATAAATGTAAATCTTTTATTTTATTAGAAAACAAAAAGAAATTTGAAAGGGCAACCAATGGACAAAAATCCTGTCAAATCTCTCTGTCAAGTCATTCTCTTTTCCCTGCAATTTTTCAAATTAGACCTCGCAAGATGAGACTCCATAAATTACGGACTGGACCTCGAGGCAACCAGCACAATGCCGGGACAAAAAGCCGAGTCAAACGTGGCCCGACTCCTCTCTTTTCCAACATCTCCCTCACAACTCAGTTGGGGGGGGGGAATTTGTTTTGCACCATGGGCAAGTAAGAAAAGGCATAATTGCACGTATAATTCTAGAATTTAGCTCATATTTTTATAATCCTTATATTCTCGTAGACATGTCAATAATAAATCGTAATCCATCATCTATAGCTATACCATTATTTGTCATTTGTTTACAGGGTGTCTGAGAACAATTTTTTTATAAAAATTATTTTTATCTAAAAAATTGTGTTCTCAATTTTTAACTTAAATTTTAAAATTAAAAAATGATATTATCTATTTGGTAAAAGTATCTTATTTTTTAAAGTTTTTATAAATTTATTTGAGAGAGACAGAGGGAGTACCCTTTGGTCTATAGGGTAAGGGGGCCGTGCCGTTCATCGGTATCACCAGCCGCTCCCACCTGTGTGTCGTTGTCGTTGCCCACTGCATGCCACTGTTGTTGTTGCCCACAGTGAGGTGTTGCTTGGGCTCCATTGGCGACGGCGGCGTCGGCGCCGGTCATCTCGCAATGGGTGAGCTTCTTGACTCACAGAGCCTCCACCTCTCATTTCGTGCACAGCAACACCACCATGAGCACTGACAAGGTGCAGGCGACCCGCGTCGTGAGCAGCCCGTAACACCATCTCCCTTGCAAGCACTATTCCTTTATTTTCTTTCTATTTTCCTAAAGTTTTCTTTCATTTACTGTTCTTCTTCCCTTGCTCCTTTCCGTCGCGGTGAGCAACCCCGCGGAGACAAGCCGTCCGCGCCATCGGCCACGTCCGCCGGCCACCAGACCACCGCCGCCCACGTGGAAGCTGCCCACTCCGACTGCTCCTGCCGACGCCCGCGACCCCCCCGGTCCGCCGCAGCGGCCGCCATCGCCACCCCGTCCCTGCGTGCCCACGGCAGTCCCGACACGGCCTCCATCTCCTCGCACCCTACGGCCAGCGTCGTCGCCATCACCGTCCGCAGCCTGCTCTCCCGCCAATCGCCCTTCCCCAGCGGCACCTCCCCTCCACCATCTCCGTCCTCTCGTTTTCTTGCATGCTCTTCAGTCTTCCCATGCCACACCACCGGCCTCGCCACCAACGGGTCGATCGCCGCTGCGGCTGCTCCATGGCACCCGACCCATCACCGATCGGAGCACAACAGTGATGCGTGAGAGACAGAGAGAGCGACTGTCGGGAGAGAGAGAGCGTCGGGAGAGAGAGAGGGGGGAGGGGTTTCGCGAGATCGTGTCTCTCTTAGAAAAAAAATGGAAAGACTAATTTTTATTTTGGGGGAGATTACAACGGGGTAAAATTTTATCTTAAAAAATTAGAGAGACTTATCAAACGTGGTTAGTAATTTGTTCATTCCTAATTTTTATTTTGAGAGAAAAAAGAGGAAAAAATTATAACCAAACACCCTATTAACTTAATTTTAAGTAATTTAATAAAAAAGATTGATATACCCTGTTTACTTTCCTTGTTCATTATTGAGGAGAGAGGAATCTCGCTCAGACCCATTAAAGTCCAATAGAGATCGTCCCAAGATCTAGATCCATGCATCGCGTATGTAATTGCTCCACGAATCACTTGACGCACGATCATGAAATAATTATTGCACTAATAGTAGATTAATAGACATCGAGGGACAACCCACGTCTGTTGACATCTAAAAATTGGCATCACAATATAATAAGAATTGCATGAGGTCAACGTGCTCCTGAAAAATGTACTACAGCAGACTCGATTGTGAGAACTCGATAGCGAAGAAATAGAAAAAAGAGGTTGGAACATGTCAAACTTCAACAAGGGTGGTTGCGGTACTATATCTCATATGTGATGCCGCATCACCATAAAATTACATCCCGACAGATGAATTAAATTCAGAATTGTAAGAGGCCGAGGTGCTCCTGAACACACAATGCTGCGGACTCGACCGTGAGGACTCGACAGTGAAAAGCGTAAGGATGAGCCCGAGACGGGTGAACTTCAGAAAAGATCAACCATGGTGTCGTAACACTTAAGTGGTGCGGGTTCACCATAAATTGGCATCCCAAGGGACAAATTAAACCCAGAATGATGGGGAACCAGAGCGCTCCCGAAGACACACTAACGCGGACTCAACTGTGAAAGCCCCGACAATGTGCAAAGTCGAAAGGGGGGAGCCTGGGATAAAAGGGCTCACAAAGAAACCTTCAAACCCCCCTTGTATGAAGAAAAAATGGTCCACCCTGAATCGGCAAGCCTCGAGCGCCCTTCATCCGGTAGGTCATTCAAGAGCCTCATCCGACAGCAAGGCCTTTCAAGAGCCTATTCGACAGCAAGCCCAACAAGAGCCTCATTTGGCAATAGGCGCCCCTTCAGGTACCCAGCCGGCAAGACCTTTCAAGCCCCATCCGGCAGCCCCCTTTGGGCATCTTCAAGTGGCAGCATAATCCACACACGAGAAAGGAGGCTAGAGCAGGATCGGAGCAAAAGAAAGGGGCACCGATTCGGTCAGATTGTGCCGCTTTAGGGCACTGCCACTTCAATCTTAACGCTCCCTACGTACGTGAGCCAAGCAAAGTGGTGCTTGATCAATGGGGGTGCATCGGATCGCAAGGCTTAACCCCTATAAAAGGGGCCAGCCCGCAACTATTTAAAGGAGGAAAAAAAGGGGGGAGAAGAGTCAGAGTGAGAGAGGAAGAAGAAGGAGAGAAAGAGAGAGGAGGGAGAAGAGAGTGCTTTGTGGGTAGGTTTATAGCCTCAAACCATGCTTGACGCTCTCTTCCTTTCTTTGCCTTCTTCTCTATTTCAATACCCGTTATAAGGGCTTCTTTTATGATTAAGGAATTTTCACAAGGAATAGATGTATCGTTGTGTACTCTCTTCTCTGATTTGCTACTATTTTCCCTGCATCATTTTCTTCCTTCGTTTCTTTCTTTACTGCTCTCTACATTTAGTTTTGTCAACAGTCCGACGGTGAACATGGTTTGAGCATCTTTGTTGGAAGGGATGATTGTGTTCAGTGAGAGGAGACTTCTCCCCCAGAGACCTCTATTTGGAATTCAGCCAACCCCATGGTTGTGATTCCAAGTGAGAGGGCATATGAAATCTCCCTCGGGGCACCGTGTGACTTTGTCATATCACTTATTTCCCCTTCGCTTGGATTTACCCAAGCTCTGAGTGAAAGATGAAAAAGGGGGAGGACACGGTTTCCATACTGAAAATGCAGTGTGGGCAAGGTATAGATCTCCAGAAAGATGGGCTTGAGTGACCCTAAGCTCCCTTTCGCTCCCTGATTAGCAAGCGTGCCGCTATCGATTCACGGAATGTTATTTTGGTTATCGACGAGGCATGTTATAGTGTTTGAATTGATCCATTCTAAGGGGGCATCAGCATGCTTTGACAGTCCGCTGCCACAGCCATGAGCAGAGCCTGCCTGAGCCCACATCAAGCACTGGTTGGACCTTTTTTTTCTCGCTTGCTTCCCCTCTCGCATTTGACCCACCAATACCCTGTTCTGTGCGCCGTATTGAGGTAATGTTGGTGCCGCCGATTTCCATCCTTTCAAGGCGAAGAATGCACTCTGGAGTGCCAGCCCTGTGGTCTTTTTCAGAGTCTATGACAGTCTGATATTTCACCAAATTGGGGGCTCTCCACTCGTTGAATCCCCTTTAGCAGATCATTTTAGGGGAGGCCATTATGGCATCCTATTTTCTCCCTTTGGCGGATGATCAAGCACCCCACTCTTCTTCCCTTTTACAAGTCATACCACAGCTCATTTCCCCTTAAGGAAGCAAATCACATCACTTGTCTTCCCTTTTACAAATGATCTGACAGCATGACTTTCTTCAATCCAGCAAGCTATAATGCCCTCCTTTCCTTTTTTATAAATAATACAGCAGCATGCTCTCCCTAATTAAGCTGGCTGTGATATCCTTTTCCTTCTCGCGAGTGATCCGGCAACTCCTTTAGAAACCATTTTGTACCATTCGACCTCCGTCCGGGCAACTCCGATCCCCTAGTAGGCTAATCCTTGGGGACTTGATGCCATGGATGAGTGTGGATGTTGTCGCTCGCTTCGTGCACATTTGGTCGGTTAAGGAACCATCTCGGATTATCCGTGGATGAGCATCCATGTTTTAACCCCAAATGTCTCGGGTTTAGGGGATATGTTGTCGGAATTTTATCAAAATTATGGGTCGAAAAAAAAGGAAATAAATAATAGAATAATAATAATAATAATAACTGATTAAGGAAGGAAAAAGAAGAAATGACAAAAAAGAGAGGGCCATGAAAAGAAATGCATAACAAATAAATAAATAATAATAATAATAATAAAGGGAATGCATAAGAAAAATCAAAACAATCAAAATAATAATAATAATATATAATCAGAGCGATGCATACCTTTTCTATAATAAAAAGGGGGAAGAAAAGAAAGGATAGAAGAAGAATAAGAGAAACAAACAATGACAATGACAAAGTAAAAAAAATGAGAGTGATAAGAAAAGTCGCAAAAAGAAATGCACATATTTCAAAATCAGAACAATAAATGGGTATAACAAATCAAAGTAATAAAAATTATAATAAAATTAAAAATGACAAAAAGCAATGTATATATAACAAATTCAAACAAAAAATATATAACAAAACCAAAATGATAAAGAACATGTAACAAAATCAAAACAACAAAAAATATGTAATTAGATCAAAAACAAACAAATATAATACTAAAATGATAACATCTTATCTGAAAAAGTCTGCACACAAAAATAAAATAAATAAATAAGAAAAAATATCCTACAATGCCCTCTTGCCTCTTTCACTCAACCCTGAAAAAATCATCTTAATCGGACTTGTTGTATTATCAAAATGAACAACAAGGGAGTGACCACCCTGAAATAAATAGGTCGACTTGCACGCCACCATCATCTCATGCTGTTGGAGCAAGCATGGCCGCGAATACTTGTGTTCCCCTGCGAGGACGATGACTCATTGAAAGTGTGATGCTCCACTCATCATTACTCTACGACCGGTGGGCCCATCTATGGAATGTTTGACAGCATCCGGTGATGAGGTCAACAACCAACGATATCATTAATTATTAGGGCTCATAAGGCAAACTTTACCGATGCTCACATTTTTATGATCCTTAAACGTAAGTTGATAGGGTTAAAGACCTATCAAACCCATTGAGCTACATATAATTACTCACCCCATTCTACTTCACCTCTAACAACTTTTGTTATCTGAAAAATTGGTAAGACTTGTTGGGTCACCTATCTAATAGTGAAACAGACATCAATGACTTCTCCTTAGACTCTTCCAAATGACCAAGGGGATGAGTTAAAAGTAGTACTAGAAGTGGCAGATAACTGAAACAAGTTTACATGTAACTAAACTATCTTAGAACAACCCCACTTTTTATTTCATGTCAAAGAAAGTCAGCTGAAGCCCTAAAGTGATAAGAAGTGGAGAATCCCCCATAGATGGAGTCACTTAAGCCACTTTGATGATAGAATAGGACAGGTTAAGATGAGTTATTCGTGGGTGAGTGATTGATTCTAATTTGAGAGTCAGAATACATCACTCAAGATTGAGTAAAATTAATATCTTTCTAGGGTGTTTGGTTGTAATTTTTTACTCTTTTTTTCTCTTAAAATAAAAATTAAGGAAGAGAAGGGTACTAATGGGGTGTTTGGTTACGTTTTTTTCCCTTCTTTCTCTCTTAAATTTAAAAAAGGGAGAGAGAACTCAATTAACCGTGTTTGGTAAGGACTCTATAATTTTTAGAAGAGAAACTAACTCCATTCAAATCTCTTTCTAAAACAAAATAACTCCTCAGCAATTTTTTTTTTAAAATCGCCCGAAGGCCTCCCTCTTCCCTCCCCGGCGGATCCCCCTGCGTGGCCCCCCTCTCCCTCACGCCTTCTCCCCTCCCCGGCGGTCCCCCCTCCCTCCCGCCATTCTCCCTCCCCTCCTTCCCCGGCGGGTCCCCCTGCATGGCCCCCCTCTCCCTCCCTCCCCGACGGACCCCCCTGGGCGGCCCCCCTCTCCCTCCTGCCGTTCTCCCCCCTCCGTCCCTCCCCGATGGTCCCCCCCTGCACGGCCCCCCTCTCCCTCCCTCCCCCTCCCACCGTTCTCTCCAACGGTCCCCCCCCCCCCCCCGACGGATCCCCCCCCCTGGGCGGCCCCCCTCTCCCTCCCTCCCCCTCCCGCCGTTCTCTCCGGCGGATCCCCCCCTGCGCGGCCCCCCTCTCCCTCTTCCCTCCCCGGCGTCGGCCTCCCCCTTCCCCCTGCGGCCCTCCCCTCCCCCGCAGCCCCCCTCCGCCGGCGGCTCCCCCTCCCCTCCCCGGCACCGACCTCCCCCTTCCCCCTGCCTTTCCCCCCTCCAACCCCCCCTGTGACCCGACGAACAAGTTTGATGTTTTTGCCAAACAACTGAAGACTCTTTTAATTAATTTTAAAAATTAAGTAGAAAATGGGCCTGTCATAATTTTTAAGGTAGAAAGAGTTTTTTTAAAAAAATTGTTCCCAAACACCCCATAAAACACGTTTAATAAGATCTATCCTATTTTTTTTAGGAAAGAATCTTATTCCGTGTAAACCTTCCTCAAAATAAAAATAAATCTCCCAGTAATATTTTTTGAAAGAACCCAGGATAGTTCGAGACTTCTCACACGCCTTCTCCCTGCATCCTCCATTCCCTCTCCCTCTCCCCTTCCCCTTCCGTCCCACCGTTTGCATCCCTCCTCCCCCTGCGTCCCCCCTTCCCCACCGGCCTCTCCCTCCCTTCCCCCTGCGTTTTGCCGCCGGCCTCTCCCTCCCCCTTCGCCGCCGACCGACCTCTCTCTCCCCCCTTCGGATTGGCAGTTGACCCGTCGGGGCCCGACGGGCGTTTCAGCGTCATCCTGGCAGGGTACTACTGCCCGTTTGGCCATCGTCCTTTCGACCAGCTCGTCTGCTTGGTGTATGACTCCAAGTTGAATGTTTGGAGGAGGTTCATGTCACACTAGTGGGACGAATTCAGCAGGATGAACAGGAACCAGGCCGTGTTTGCTAGACTGGCTGATGCACAGCTGCTCGTACCTGTTGGTGTTCGACCTAGGCAACGAGGGTTGGAGGAAGATCCCCCTCCTGGAGGAGACCGCAGCTGGTTCCTCAGGTTACAGCAGGGTGTCTCTTCTGGAGATGCAAGGTGCGGTCTATGTTGTGCAGATGTCGGAGGCGTGGATGTGCACTTGGGTCTTGGAGGATCACCAGAGAGAGAAGTGCGTTCTAGTGGACAGGGTGCATCTAGGTGTATCATGGGTTTCATACCAAGCGCTTTCCAGTTAGCCAGACGAGGGAGGCAGTGTAGGAACGTATTTTTAAGAGGTTCATACTTCCAAGTTGTTACATCAAACAAGTCGACATAAAATTTAAAAATTATAATATTTTTACTAAACAGATAGATATCTATTTCTATCAATTTTAAAAATTAAATTAGAAATTAACATAATATAATCTTTTAGATAGAAAGAATTTTTTTAAAAAAAATATTTCCAAACACCCTATTAACCCATGATTAACTCGTTCCACCTCTCTCACGAGAATACTCTACTGACCCCGAATATGATAATTACTAAATTAAAAATATGATAACCCACAAATAACTCACACAAGCTAACTTATCCTAACCTATTTGCAAAGTGGCCCATAATACTGACTCATTGGCCAGAATCATCAGTCATTTTGCTTGTTCATGAGTTGGAGATGTGTTTTATTTGCCCTTTCTTTTGGCTAGTAAAACATTATTAATTAACAAATAACTTGCATCTATCAAACTTACATTATTAAATGAGTAAGTTACATCTAGTAAAGCATACTCTTTGATCCAAAAAAAACAAGAGTTAAAACATTTCACAGTACAACAGAAGCCACAGCAGCAGCTACACCATTCTTTTTTTTCTACAGCTTTGAACAAACAGAACCAGGAAGCTCTGACGAAAAAAAAAAAAAAAAGAAGCCATTTTTTTCAGGTAACTTCAGGAAGGGGTCCGTGGGGGTTGCGGCGTCGCGGCAGCTGAGACGCAGCTGCTCCGGGAGGAGGGGGCGAAGAGGGCGGCGCAGACGTCGGAGAAGGCGCGGACGATGGCGGCATGGTGGCGGCGGGAGTTGAGAGAGAGGAAGCACTGGAGGAGCTCCTCCAGCTCCCCCTCCTCGTACATGCCCTTCTCCACCACCATCTCCACCATCGACCTCCGGAAGTCCCCGTATGGGTCCTCGGTCCGCTTCACCACCGCGAAGCTCTCCGCCACCTTCCCCTCCGCCGCGGCAACCCCCGCGCAGGGTTGGCCCATCATCAGGAGCCGCCGCAGCAGGGACGAGGCCGACGACGACCTCCTCCCTTCGGCCGCCGCCGCCACCGCCGGCGGGTGCGGCTGGGGGGTGGGGGACTCCCGGATGAGCCGCAGCCTGGGGCTGAACTCGGACGTGGCGGGGGAGGAGTAACCTGTGGAGAAGCTCCTGGAGGGGGACACCAGCATCTCCGTCTCCTCATAGTCGTAGTCCTCCTCGTACTCCTCCTCCTCCTCGTCGTCCTCGCTGCTGAACCAGCGTGTGTTGGCGGAGGAGGTGCTGCCGCGGCAGGCACCGGGGGGCTTCGACCCGGCGTTCCTCTTCTTCTTCTTCTTCTTCTTCCCAGCCGGCGCCGCCCTCCGGGGCCGCCTATGAAGCCGCAACGGTGGGAAGAGCTCCCCCCCGCCGTCGTCCGAGTCGATCTTAAGGCGCGGGGGGGCCTCCACCCTCGCGACGACGTGCCACCTCGCCTCCTCCTCCCATAGGTACGCCGATGCGTCCCCACCTGCGGGGAGGGCCGGGAGGCGGCGTGGGTCACCCGGGAGGATGGCGGGGCTGGCGGGAGCAGCGGTGGCGTCGTCCTTGGAGCGGCAGGAGTGGAAGGAGGGTATCACCCGGGAGATGCGGAGGCGGAAGCGCGTCGCCATGGATGGATGGATGGCTGGCCGGCCGGCCGGCCGGCCGTGGAGCTCCAGTCCGGACGTGGGGTCCTGCAGATTCCTCTGTTCTGTGGTCCGGAAGGGCTCTGCAGCCAGCAGCAGCAGGAGGTCTGCAGCTGGCGATGGCGGGAGATGATGGGTGATGAACTGATGACGGAAGTGAGAGGGAGGAGGGCTCTGATGGCTTGCTGAGGAGGGCAGAAGGAGGTCTTCCTCGGCGTTGGAGAAGACAAAGAGAGAGAGAGAGAGAGAAGCGCAGAACTTTTATACATACATGTCATGTCAGGTGGGGTCATCAACATAGATGGATGGTGTACTGAGGGGTTTGAGCTTGGGAAGGGGGTAATTACTAATTACCGAAGAATAATTAATCTAGATGTAAAACAACCCACTCTTATGACAGGTGGTGTTATTTAACTCTTTCATGGATATATTTACTTTTGTAGTCTTATTTTTAAGATGGAAGCATTGACGAGGAATGCCCCGAGGTCATACTTCTTGTCACTTTTATCTTAGTTGTCTTAATTTTGTATGCTCTGATTGTGATTTTATTTTTAATCAAGATGTTTATAATTGATCATCAATGTTGAGGATTTGATTCTGAACATTTTCAAATACAGAAATGATAGCCGCACGATAATCATCAATGATAAGGATTTGATTCTGAACAATTTTAAATATAAAAATGTTGGTTACTAGTCTGGGAGAATAAAAAAATTATCCGTCCAACATATTATTTATCTGCACACTGACTGGCAGACTCCACCCAGCAAGAGTATTAAATGCTCTGTGTCCTGCGCTTTTGGTTTAGGCGAATCAGGTGAGATTATTTGAAAATTTTATGTTCAATACATGGGTCAATATGTCAGAGATTTTTAAAAAAATTTATGGAGCACGGAAGACGGAATACCTATGTAACATTTGGTCGAGATTAAGATTTTATAGGAGATTTCAGTCATTGGGGGATCCCCTGTTCATCCCAGCCAAACAGCCCATTATCACTATTAACTTGTTATTTATCACGATTAAAATCAAGGGTGATAAATAATAAGTTAAAGATAACAAATAACTTCAATATGAAAAATATATTTATCTTTCTGACATTTTCATCGTCACAACCAAACGTAAAAATGACGATTCGATTTAACGTGCTCCATAGATTTCAAAATCAGATAGAGATATAACTATCAATCGTAACATCTCAAAATCTTAATAATTCTATTGGAGAGGAGCTTCTAAGTGGATTTTGACGACATTTAGCAATTAAATGCACATCAACCGTTTAAACATGTCTATTTAAACCCTTCATCCATCATTTTAACCCAATTAAACTCCACTAATATTTTTAAGTACTTTAACATTTATTATAATTTATCATTCTCAATACGATGACAAATATGATTAGACAGATGGGAGACATTTTTTCTTCTCAAGTATTCCTAACAACTCAATAATTACGTGATACATAGATTTTTCACATAAATCCATCACATAAATCCATCGTAAACAACCGAACCAAACGCTGTCACAAGATAGACAAAGAAACCGAGCCCACGCTCCCTTCTTTCCTCCTCTATCAGTTGAGGGGTGGGGGGTATACTGCGACGCTCAACCCGTAACAGATGTACAACCTCGAAGGTAACATAAAACCTCCACCATAAAAGAGGGATTTAACCAAACAAACGTAAGCCGACCCAAAACACACAAAGCCAGGCGAACACATAGGAAAGTAGAACAACAAAATGCCCCAAATAACCAGCCATGCTAATATAGGAGAAGACAATTCCACCGTTGGAAAGCGTGGACAGACAAACTATTTCATTTCTACTTATCAGATGCCTCACTTTGACAGGAGGTTAACTTTTTCTCTTCTTCAGGTTTACTCACTTGAGTTAAGTTACCTCCGATTAACTCAATTTTTTAATATGTAAACTCAATCGGGTTAACTTATCACACCCTCCTAGGTGGTGGGTTTGAAAATTTAATATTTTTTTGATAACGGAGAATTTAACAGAGTAGTACGAAGAGTTGAACGATTATTGAACCACCCGAGTTCTAGTCTTATTCTACGTATCTTGTCACCCCTTTTTTTGTACCGTCGTCATAAAATTTCAGACTCACATCTCTCGAAGATTAAATGTGAATCAGATAAACTCCACCGAGACTCGATCTCGAGTCCCTCCTATGAAAATGAAAACCTTTCCCATCGAACCACTCGGGATCCTCTTAAAACTCAACGTTAACTCTAAGTTAGTTGATACACTTCTCCCTGAGTTACGAAATCCGGCCAAACCACGTAAACGAACGGAGAAGACAACCCAAAGTTGAAAGTGGATTAACCCGGGGATGACTCTCGATCAAAGCTGGGATGAAGGCAGCTGGACAAGGTGAGGGTGCTCGGACGATACACCAACACTGGGATGTACGGAATCAACCCATGAACACGACGTACATAGAGCAACCAACAACGGGGATCACCGTCCACAATTCTTTTTCTTTTTCTTTTTTACCGGGTCATTTATTAGAACTCGAAAAAATAAAAGATTTAATAAACGAAAGATTGTGCATTTGAAAAAAAAAACTATAAAGAAGGATTATTAAAAAAATGCATTTAGACATCAAGTTCATGATATAACCTAGTTTATCATATAGCCGGAACCCACCGAGGATTCAAGTTCAGTTCCGTCTAAACCATGTAAGAAAATGAATATCTAAATTAACTGATTAATGATTTGTGCCCTACGCATGCAGAGTAATCGCAATTTTTTAGGATGTTAAAGGATTTGAATGAGGTCTACATTAGGTAAGAGAATGCCATGATCATAAAGAGTCTTCGAAAAACAAAGGCGGTATAATTGATTAGTAAGAAATCATATGGAAACATACTCGAACTTTATCATACATTTAGCACAAAACATTCTTCAATTACCAACAAAAGATGGGCTAAGACGAGGAATCAAAGCAGAGCACCCCAAGAGAAAGAATTGTTCTTTCCAACTCTGCAACATCTACTCAAGCAGGAAGAGTAATAATCCTTGGATTGGACAAGGTGTAATCGGAGTAAAACCAGAATTCTCTCAAAAAACCAAAGGCAGCTGAAATAGTTTAAAGTACCAAGAATGGATAGACAATGATTATGATTATAATTGTCGAGACGACAAGGCAACCCAATACGTTCACGGGGAGTCAAGTGTTTAGGCGGTAAGCCGTCCCCTTAGACATTCTCTAGACGACACTTTGGCACCTATTGAAAAATATAAAAATATATCTCCAATATACAAATTAGGAACAAGATACATGAAAAAGTTATTTTAACATTAAAAATTGAGAGAGAGGGGGGAGGAGAGAAGGGAGAGAGAGAGACAGACACACACATAGAGAGAGATATTGGAGAAGTGTGTAGAGCCCGATCTACCTATGATCCCGCCTCGCATCATAAAGTCCATTAGCCCAAAAATTTTTGGGGGCATACTATAGGCTATGCCCAGACTGGGTAGCCCAAGACACCCAGACTGGGCGCCTTAACGTGCTTGGTTGCCTAGGTAGGCACCTTGCTCCCCTAGGTGGGCACCTTGCTCACATGTCTCAGGGGCAGAAAGGTGGGTTGACACCTTGACCACATAAGGGCGTCTGGTCGTCTAGACGACCACCTTGACAACTATGATATTTATGATTGACGAATGAAGTCCGGAAGGTAAAACATATTCTACAGACTAATCAAGAAAGTTGCAAAAAGGAATATCTCAGGGAGCAATCCAGATCAAGTATAAATCACCTTCCCATATGACGATCTAGTTCTTATTGAAAGCCTCACATAGCGAGGGATAATTTTGGAGGAACCCAAAGATCAGAATAGAGACCTTGAAGCATAAAACATCTACAAAAGCGGTGATGACATACAAGAAGGAAAGAATAAAAGAAGCAACAAGTTCATGCAAAAAGCAAGAGCAGTACAGATGGTCATAAAGAGAGAATGTTTTACTCTTCTGTGACAAAGACCTAAAAAGAAAATTTGCATCATTGCCATCACGGTGATGCTGGCAAGGTATATTGAAATGTCTAAAAATATGACAAAGTTCAGCCAGCTACTTGCATCATGTCATCACTTTACAAGGTAATAACAAGTATCGAATAAAAGTATCTTTGGACAAGAACAATATGTGTGAAAAATCCCACGCGACTTCTTAGTGGAGAGGGAAACTACCTTCCCGGTTACATAACCTCACCCAAATATGATCAACCCACAGGACTCCCACTACACATCTCAA
The DNA here is from genome assembly GCA_022559845.1 of Amorphophallus konjac. Classification (NCBI taxonomy): domain Eukaryota; kingdom Viridiplantae; phylum Streptophyta; class Magnoliopsida; order Alismatales; family Araceae; genus Amorphophallus; species Amorphophallus konjac. The sequence goes on along the minus strand of CM040126.1, from coordinate 14,036,977 downwards.
AAGTTTAAAAAACGAGGGAGAAGAAAACCATACATTTGTCATATAGATAAGTGCTATTCTCTGCTACAACTATCAGCCAGAAAGAGGATTAAAACAGCTTAGACAAAGATGGAAGAAGACACATCTGATGTAGACTAATGTGATTATCCAGAACAATTATCAACCAATGAATTAATTAGTACAGAATCCAGTCTCGAGAAGAGAGTATGATACTTCTCAAAAGAGCACTTGCACATCTGATAGTGATTCTTCTCAAAAGAACACTTACACACCTGATAGTTTGATTCTTCTTAAAAGAACACTTGCATATACCATAGTTTGATTTTTCTGAAAAGAACATTGCATGTCTGTTCAAGTCAAGCCAAATCTTATGGAGTTAAAACCAGTTCTCACAGAAACACATCTTACTGAAATCGAGTAACAGAGATAAATGACATCATTAGAGCCTTGTCCCATCTATTTCATCTCTAGATATTAATGGACAGGAGTGGAGCAAACTTCTAACTTTATTTCTCGCCTATGAATAAATAAAATGAATCAGCAACTCAGTATACCATGGACGTGAGTAGCAATGCAGTAGATCACTAGATTGAGAAGCTTTCAGGGTAATTCCAAACTTTCAGAGCCAGAATGCTGAAGCCATTTGTTACATGTTCAATCCAGACAATCTTGGCTCACTTAAGCATGAACATAGTTGTCCCTCATTCCAACTTTTCCTTTGTAATGCAAAAAATGCAAGAAAAGTTGCTCTCTGGATTCCAATTTATTGGTTCTCTAAAGATGACTTCGTGTTTGTCCTTGTAACCTCCTGGCTAGTCTTTTCAACATTAGTCTGCAGGAAAAAAAAGGGGGGGAAAAACATAATGAGAATGTAGACATTAGCCATCTTAGGAAAGATAGAACCTCTTCGCAGCAAATATGGGGAATAAACATAAAAAAGTCTACAGGCTATCAAGTGAAAGGATCAAACCGAAGGAACATTTTTTTTTAAAGTGGATGGTACCACGAATTGTATTAAATGTACAAAGGAGGGATATACCAAGTATAAGCATTGCATTCCCAAAAGATCCCTGTACAAAATGCCCCTCACACCAAGCAAGTGTGACACCCTCTAGTCCCCCAACAAGACAAAAAAGGAAGAATTCGGTGATTCCACTCTACATATGATCGAAGCCCAATCTCTCACTTTCTCACATATAAAAGAGACAACTCTTTCCAAGGCTCTAGCTTCCTTTCTGAATATTCTGCTGTTTCTTTCTCCCCATAATACCCATAGGTTGGTATGGAAGATAAGCCACCGCATGATTCTATCCCCCTTGAGAGTCCAATTCTTGTGCGATTAAACCGAAGGAACATGTTTTTCATGCTCCTCCAGCTAGATTGAAGGCCTGCAACTAGATGGAGTTTCATTGAATGACACTGGTTGCAAAACTATCATAACGATGCAGTGGTCTGGTTGGGCTTGTAACTTCTAACCTGAAACCTAAGAACAATATTTGAATCCCTCCAACCAAAACATGATAGATTTATGCCCCCTAGACCTTTTTCCCTCTCAAAATAGATGTTACCACAAATCAATTAAATAAAAAAACGGGGAATTTTCAAGCATGGTATGTGTGATCTCCCAAAATCCCCCGACATAAAGCACACCAAGATGGTGTCAGTGGCACCCAAAGAAATGCAAAAGATGACTGCCTATTATTATCAACTGTTTGATCACAAAACACTCCGCAAAGGAAAGGATCAAGTAGAAAGACAAATATGATTCAGGTATCACAATGATCAAGATTCACCCAATGAATATGAGCATTTTAGCAGTAAAATCAGGCTGATAATAAACTATGGTTAACATGAACTCAAAAGCAAAACAATGGAAATAACTACCCTTTAAGAGTAAAACATGCCCCGCCAAAAAAGGAATTATAGAACACTTACATGATGTGAAATGCTGGAAAATTTGCAATCTTAGCAAACATTTGGCCGGCCAGACTGTTTAGTCCGATTGAGAAAAAAAATCTAATTACCAGAAAAAAAAGGCAAGTTCTTCCAAAAAATCTAGACTCCACCGCAGCTCTTAAACGCCAGGACGTCGAAGGAAAGCAACATGAAACCCTAATTCTAGGTCTGGGCCCAGCGGGGAGACCACGGATCCAAAGGAGACACTTTTAACAGACTAAACACAGGTTTGTGGCAAAATTTCAGAACCCAGATGATGCTTTCGAAGAAGAGGCATAAAAAGAAACAGTTACCAAAAGAACGGATTTACCCTGGCACGCCGGCTTGGAGGAGGCTCGAGATCCGAGACCTGCATCGACATCTTGGCGATCTCGGCGACCGCGGCGTCCCTCACCACGGGGTCCTCGCTCGCCATCTCCTCGTACGCCGCCTCGAACGCCTCCTGCCAGAACCGCGGCAGGTGGGCCCGGCGGCTGTGGACGTACACGTCCCACATGCGCCTCACCACCTGCTCCCTCTCCTCCACCTCCTGCCCGCACACAAAAAAGACCAAACAGCAATACCACAGTTCTCACGAATCAGACGGGAAGAAGTCAGGGCGGAATAGGCCGAGTTGGGACGGGACGGAGCCGGACCAGGACGTCGTGGTCGTCGCGGAGCGGGGCGCCGAGGACGTCGGCGAGTCGGTCGAGATCCGGGGCGGACCACTTGAGGGTGACGGTGCCGGTGAAGATGGACCAGAAGGCGAGGAGGAGGATGGCGGCGAGGGCCCAGAACTTGTAGCGGCCCTTCCCGAAGAGGCTCCCGTCGGCGCCCGCGCCGCCCCCCGGGGCCGACGATGGCAGCAGACCCGGCTCCTTCATCTCATCACACACAGAGAGAGAGAGAGAGGGGGTCCGGTGTTGCTGCAGGCAGATGGAGCAGGAGAGGAAGGGAGTGACGATATTATTAATATTATTATTATGGCTCTGTGTTTGTGCTGTGATGGCGCTTTCTTTTGTTTTGTCTACATCATGTGGAGACTGGAGAGCCTGCTTTATGGGACGAGAATGGTGGAGAGGAAGGGGACTTGGAAATTGGAATCTCTTTTTTTAATTTTTTCCTCTCAACTTTTCAAAATTACCATATCCCCCTAAAGTCCTTATAAATAACTTCTATATACCATTTTATGCAATTTACTTGTATAACCCAAAATCCATATCTTTTGAGAGTGTAAGAACCTTACTTAGTAGATGTTAAATATATACATGTAAATTAGTTCAAGGTAAGATCGTAGAGATATAGAGGCTATTTATTAAAAATTAAGAGTATAGAATATAGAGATACATATAGTTAACCCTTGTTTTTGGTCGGTAAGGGGAGCGTTGGACGGTGGTCGAGGGTAAGATTTGTCAGATCGATCGTATCAGTCACGACTTGATATGAGATAGTACGATCAGTACGACATTGGACTAGTACCGGTTGAAGAAAGATATTTTTATTTTTAAAATTATTTTTAATTATTTTTAATTTTTATAAGTTTTTAAAAAATAATATTAATATCTGTAAATTATAAAATAATATATTCATCAGAAAAATAAAAGAATAGATTTTTTTTGTGATCATACTTCCAAATTAAGTTACATATAATTAATTTTACTTATTGTTCTAACTATTACTAAGATACAAACATGATTACTTACGCATTAATATCTTTATTATGTAACAATTAGAATACAAAATTTTATACATATAACTAAATATAATTAGATATATTAATTTATTAATAATTTATTTATCTTAATAACGTATTATACTTCTCAATTAAACATCATATTGAAAGAGAGAGAGAAAGATAAGTTAAAATGAACATATATATAATTAATTTTACTCATTATATCATTCTACTCCACTCGTAAAGTATAAAATGTTGAAAGTCACTCCAGGGTTTGCCGACCCGCCCGACCCGGCCGACCCGGTCTCGGCGCGGGACGGGTCAGGTCGGGCGGGTCGCACAGCGACCCGATCCGCCCCTTTGGCTCTCGACGCGATTTTTTGTGAATTTTTTTTAAAATTTTTAATAAATTTATTTTGAAAGATTAAATGTTATGTATATTTAAAAATATTAGAATGTAGAGTTTATTTAAGATAATAGATCCATACTAAATTATACATAATTAATTATATAAAAATTACATATTACATCGCTTAATTAAACATCATATTATATATAATACATAAAAATTTATTTCAATTACTAAATATGTAAAAGTAAACAGTGACATAATAATGACATTCATTCATGAAGTATAAAATACAAAAACTCACTAATCCTCGTCCATCTGTGAAACCCGAATCCCAAAACTCACTCATCCTCCTCATCTGTGTAACCCGAATCCGAAAACTCACTCATCCTCATCATCAGTGAAGCTCGAATCCCAAAACTCATCATCAGATATATGAGACTGATCACCCGTATAATCTAACTCTATCCTAGTGGGTGGAGGTACATGTGGGTGGGACTGAAAATATGTAACCATCTGCACAAATGATGGGTCGTGTGCTGCGGTGGAGGGTACATGAAAATCTGTAAAAAAAGTCCTCACTACATCTATAGCTTCAATTCTATCATGTGCGACTGGTGCTGGTGCTGGTGCTGCTCGAACTCTGGACGTGGAGGAAGATCCTGCTCCGCCCTGTGCTCGTGGTGGAGGTACCCGGGACGTAGAAGAAGATGTCCTCGGTGTGCTACGAGAACCGTATCTATCCTGTAACTGTGTCCGAAAAGAATGTCGAACATCTCCCGGAACTCGGTCGCATACACGAACATCGCGTCCCACTCCCGCAAGGTGCTCCGCAAACCTGTGTATGCCGGTGACGCGATGTTCGCAGTATCTACAGTGCACATGTCCATCACCCTCAACAGAGTATCCATGCTCCCACGCAGGGTGACGCCGTCCGTCCATGATGACCTGCAAATGATGCAAAAGTTTGCATTAGTGATTACAATGACAAGTACAGAACTCTATATATGAAAAACTCTACAATTAATTATTAGTTAGTTATAAATGTAACCAAATGATACATACTAATAAAGCCTATGGACCCAAACTGGGCCAGTGCCCATCTCCAAACAATCTGACATTAAATGTGGTCCGCAGATAGGACAGATGGTCTTCATAGCGCATTGAACCTGAATAGTTCTCCCAGTACATGCGTACGTAGTATTCATACTCCTGCGAACCTTGTGCGTACACGACCTCTACTGACGTAGCTGCGGCATAAGGATATGGATACGATGGGAAAAATGAACTACTGTTATCTGAGTCGCCATGATACATCGGCTGCTGCGGCCATGACCGTCCATACGAGCTTCCAGATCCCTGGGAGTCATGTGTGCTCATCCTCTCAAAATCAGACAACATGCCTTGATAGCTGGTACTGTCTGCAACCGAACTTCCATAGTAGGGATCCCAATGATCAGCTGCCCGTCTCGTCCCTACCGGTGGAACACCGTGGTCCTCATCTTGCGTGGCATGTGTGAAGTGCTCCTCCTCTGTCCATGCGCCATGTTGACGGCCCCCACGACCTCTACTATGACCACTGCTGTACTCTCTGCTACCAGCACTAGTATTCTGACGAGGACTCCGTTGGTCACCTTGAGAACCACCACCTCCATGGGATGAAGACCATGTCGGTGTACTCTCAGCATCGGAGTCATGACTCCCACTAATGCGGGGCTCAACAGAAGGCTCGGGAGTGTCGTCATCTGCATTGGGATCTAATGTCTCCATGTCTGCAAAATCTATCGGATTTAATGGTGGTCCCTTGTCCTTCTTGCTGGTGAATAATGTGGTCCATGATGATTTTTTCTTCTGTGGAGTAAGGGGCGGCTTACATGCTGCATGTTGTGTCCCTCTAGATGCCTGAGAAGTAAAAGCATGTTTAGATAATTTTTCAATTTACTTTCTATTGTGTAAGTCTGTACGTATACCTGAGAAGACTGATTGGGTGCCTTAGCCTTAGATGTTGAGCGTCGGGGCGCAGCAGACTGAGATGGTTGTTTCAATGCTACCGAAGACTACACAATTGAAAGAAGAATATATTCAATTACCAATGAATTATATATTAACAAATGTAGAAATGACAATATAATTTCACCTCTCTAAATGAGGAACTCCCCCTAGCCTCTCTTGAAGTGGATAACCTTTTTGGTTCCGCAGATATTGAATGCCGCGGTACAGCAACTCGGGACCACTGTTCTCCCGCAATGTTGTCATTTGTCGGACCGACCTGCAATATATTGCTATCATACATAAATATATGACTATGCTATCTAATGAAATTTGTGATTCGATTTTCATATATTAATTCACCTGAGGTGGCTCTTGACGCTCAATTAATGGGGGTTAGATCAATCGCTCCCATGCTGTATCATCGTACGCATACGATGTGTCTCCACCCCCAATGACGAGGTTTTCATCTAAATTAATTTCATCATCACGTCCCGTTGCTGAGTCGTCACCACCCAAATGCACATGGGTGTCATCTCCCTCCCCGACTGCCTCTTGTACAGCTGATGCGAGAAAAGTATTAGGCCGTGGTGTCTCACCAGGTTCTTCAGCCTCCTCATCCAATTCTGCCTCACCACGCTCGGTTGTGGCTCTTGCAACCCATGCTACCATAGGGTCATCATCGTCTCGCAAGTACACAGCATCCGTTGGGTCGTAATCTCCCTCTCCTCTCCTTGTATCCATTTGTACATGCCGGACCTTTAGCCTCATGTTGTAATGAACATACACCATTTTGTCTAGCCTGCGGTGTGTTAGCCTATTCCTCAGCTTAGTATGCAAGAAGGAGAACGTCGACCAATTCCGCTCACACCCACTCGACGAGAATGTTTGCGATAGAACTCTCATTGCGATCTTCCTTAATACGGGTGCACTTGTGCCGTAATTTAGCCACCACTCAGCTGTGTTTAAGACAGATCACGTACAATATAATAATTAGATGTAAAAATTACTTCTCGAGACATAGAAGGTACATTGTGAAGACACATTACCTGGGTCGAGTCTATCACGACTGGCCATGGCATTAGGTGTCGCAAATGAACCAATTCCCTCTCTAAATATTTTCATCTGCATTATCAAAAAATATGAAGTGTATATTTCATTTAATATTGTCAATGTTAAAATATCCAAGTATACCTCATTCAACGCATCAGCAGCATCTGTTGGGGTGAAAGACAATCGGTCTACCACAATGTTGACCGATTCTATCAACATATCGTCATAAGCAAGGGCCCGAGCATATTGGAAGGCCGGATGTAGATAGTACGCTGCAATCGTAAGACAATGAATTACATATTAGTATCAATTGAAAATCACAGCTCATTGATTGGACGAGAATGTAAGTGTTTACCTGCCATGTGAAGATCGCGGCTCATTTGTCTGTCCCATCTGTCCTCCACAATCTCTAGAATGGTGGGTCCATATTTTCTGGACGTTGTAAGGATCTTCCGCTTGGCTACTTCTATTTTGCTGTACACCAACCCCATGGTTGGTACTCTATCCCCATCCACGCATCGTAGAACCTCATACAGTGGCTCTATCAATGACACTAATACCTTCACTCGTTCCCAAAAATTCGAGGTGTTGACAATCCCCTCGACCTCCGCCCCTTCACGTGAAGCAGCAAAAGAGGAACTCAGCCAGGTCTCACCTCTAAACATTTGCTTCAACCCATCCTTGTGCTTCAATAGGCTCTGCAATGCGATGTAGTTGGTGGCAAATCGTGTGATGCCAGGCCTCAACAGTTCGCCGCCACAATGCTCCCTCATCCATGCCAATACAAGTGTGTAGTTGTAGATATATTTCGTGATTTTTTGTGCCACCTCGACCACAGATTTTACCATACGAAGCTGCCCAATCTCCTTCAGCATCAGATCTACACAATGCGCTGCACAGGGGGTCCAGAAAATGTGCCGTTTTTTCTTCATTAGCTCCTCCCCGGCCTTCTTATAGTTCGACCCATTGTCAGTCACCACTTGCACAATGTACTCCTCCCCAATCTCAGTCACCACTTGCTCCATCAATGACAAAATATATTGATGACTATGAATTTGACCAGACGCATCCACTGATTTATGAAAGAATACATGTCTGTCACAATAAACAAGGAAGTTGATCAGGCTAGATTTTGTGGTACCTGACCATCCATCACACATCAGTGTGACTCCGTACTTTGTCCATTTCTGCTTGAATGAGTCAATGTAACTCTTGATCTCAGCAACATGTTCATCAAGGTATACGCGAGCCAATTCTCTCGCTGTAGGTGGCTGCACGTGTAGCCCAAGGACCTGTGCTTCCTGAAACATTGGCTTGTAGTAAGGGCTATTGGCTGCATTGAAAGGCAGACCCGCGTGGTGCCACCATTTTGCAACAGCCTGACCAAGTTTCCATTTAGGTCCCTTCTGGCCATACGCATCGTCCATCCTCGTTTGCTTGCCATGCTCTCGGGATAGTGCACCGGGCTCCACATCTTCAATGTTGATCGATTGTGTCCTTTTTCTTTGTGTCCCCGAGTCACCAGTCAATAAACTCCTTATGCCTCGTGGTTGTCGAGTCGTAGATGAACCACCACTCCCTGATGCTCCGGTCCTCGCCGCCTCGCGACTACGGACTGTAGTCTCCTCGGGATGTCTTGACTCTTCCCTGCTCTGACGTACTGCCTCACGAAACTGGGCTTCGTATGGATCGTTCACAGTGACATACACATTAGGCTGCTCAGTACGTGCTTGTTCGTCTTCGTCACTGGGTGTCCATGCACATTTCTCCTCGTTGCTGCCGCTTGCTAATCCGCTCACTACCGCTTGATCCCTTTTCTTCTTTTTTTACTTTTCTTGCATCTCATCTCTCTTCTCCCGCAGGTGCCTAGCCATTGCAAGTTTCACATCTCTAGGCACATGGGTACACCCAGCAACCTCAGAGTATCCTGCCCCGGCTCCTCCTGCCAAATGCTTCTTCAATCGAGACACCCCTCCTCCCCGGTGTTCTATTTTACAATAGTTACAACGCCAACACCTACGGTTGCCATCCAACAAAACTCCGTGTGACCACCCAATATCATTTGTTCGTTCCGTAGGAGCCATAGAATGTTATCTCCTAAAATTAAGAAATTCAAAATATGAAATTATATTATTTCCCATCTACAACTAACAATGAACACAATTTTATTATTTGCATACCATGCAAGACTAAATTCAATATTTAATACATCTTCATATAATTTAGTTCAAAATAATATCATTATTTCTATAACATACAAATAAGGTTAATATTTATAATTAATACATATACATTAAATTTAAAATTATTTATCACTAATTAGATATTTAAAATTACATCTCTAATTAAATTACATGACACATAAATTATAAACATCTCTAAATAATTTACATTGTACATATAAATTAACTTTAAAATTATTTATAAAATATTCAACACTAAATTTATATTTACATTAAATTAAATTACATTATGCAATTCAATTAACTAATACACATTATGCATTTAAAAATATTTTACATCTACAACTAATACTGATATTAATATCAATATTTTTCAAATGTAATACTAAATTTAATATTTAATATTACATTTACATTAAATCTAATATTTAAACATGAATTGAATTACACATCAAAAAATAAATTTATTACTACAACATGAATTAAATATTATTTATATTAATTCTACAAAATGAATTAAATAATACATAATTAAAATGATATTTATACAACATAAATTAAACAAAAATTATCTTATTTATATCACATGAATTAAATAATACATTCATAATAATATTAAATAATATAATAATATATTTTCGTATATTTTTTAATTAAAAATAAAAAAATTTAAACAACCCCCCCCCCCCACCCTCCCCGCCCCCCACCGGAGCTGGGGGCGGCGATGCAGACCCCCCCCTCCCCATCTCACCCTCCCCCCCTCACGGTGGAGACGGCCCCCCCTCCCCCCTCTGACTATGGCCGGCCCGCGACGCCCCCCCGACACCCCCCCTCCCCCTCCCCGACGCCCGCAGACGCCCCGTCCCCCCTCCGACGGTGCCGCCCGCAGACGCCCGCCGCACGCCCCCCCTCCCCCCTCCGTGCCCGCGACGCGCGCCGCCCGCAGACGTCCCCCCTCCCCGACGCCCGCAGACGCCCCCCTCCCCCCTCCGACGGTGCCGCCCGCAGACGCCCGCCGCACGCCCCCCCCCCCTCCGTGCCCGCGACGCCCGCCGCCCGCCGCACGCCCCCCTCCCCCCTCCGACGCCCGCCGCCCGCAGACGTCACCCCTCCCCCCTCCGACGGCAGCAGACGCCCCCCTCCCCCTCTCACGGTGCCCGCGACGGCCGCAGACGCCCGATCCTCACCCTCCCCCACCCCCCTCCTCACCCATCTCCTAAAATTTAGGGCACCTACCTCTGATCGCCGGTCGTCGCTGCCGTCCGGTGCCGTCCGCCGCCGCTCTGCACCGCCCACACCCGCCGGCCACCGCCTTCAACCGCTGCGGATGCCAGACCTGCCCGCACCCGGCCCGCTATATAGGCGACCCGGCACGTACGCGCCGTCCCGCACGAACCAGACCGGGCCCTCCTCGACCCGCTCCGGTACGCGGCGGGACGCACGGGACCCATGCAGTCCAGTGCGTCCCGGCCACGACCCACACCCCGTGCGACCCGGCTCCCGCCTAGGTCGGGTCGGGTCGTGCGGGTCGGTGCGGTTCGGGGCGGGACGGCAAACCATGAGTCACTAATCTGACTCATATGTGAATCTCGTATCCCAATCAAAATCAGATACATGAGACTCATGACCCGTATAATCTAACTCTATCTTAACGAGTGGAGGTGCATATGGATGAGTCTAAAAATATGTAATCATCTGCACAAATAATGTGTCATATGCAGCGATGTAGAATACACAAAATCCTCTAAAAAAAGCTCTAACTACATCTATATATGCATGCCTATCATCTACTATTGGTAGGACTGATGCTAGTGGTGTTCGAACCCTGAACGTGGAGGAAGATCCTGATCTACCCGGTGCTAGTGGTGGGAGAACTCTACACGTGGAAGATGATACTCTGACTTTTCTGCAAGAAACGTATCCCTCCCGTAACTGTGTCCGAAAGTAATCCCATACATCCTCTAGAACTAAGAAGTATGCACGGCAATCTCGTCACACTCCCGCGAGATGCTCTACAAATCTATGTATACCGGTGACACGATGTCCGCAATATCTATAGTGCATATGTCGATCACCCTCAACAGTGTACACGTGCTCTCACACAGAGTGACATCATACGTCCATGATGACCTACAAATGTTGAACAATTTTACATTAGTAATTTGAAGGGTAAATATAAAAACTAAGACATGAAAAAATAAACGACTAATTTATAATCGCGTGCAAATATATGCAAATGATACGTATTCTTAACTCAAGGGCGATGTTTAACTTTGATCGAGAAATACTGTGGTGGGATGGTAATTAGACACCTTTATTTTTCGGATGTCAACAGTATGTATTAATTATTTTTTGTGATTGTTTTCCTTTTTTCTAATCTTTCTCTGTCTTATCATGTAGCCAGTCTTATGTTTTGCATAGATAGTGTAAACGTGTGATCTTTAGGGTCTTCTCATTATCTCAACTTTTAGTGAAAATCAAGAATCATGTAAAATATTTTAATAGAGTGAAAATACGTATTTATAACTTTTGTGAGAGAATGAATTGGACCAAAAACACATGTTTGCATTTTCATATAAAAAAATCTGCATGCTACTAAATCACTTGCACATGGGATGACAGGGTAAGATTATACTTCTTAAATAATTGTTGGGGGGGGGGGGGGGAGAGAACGAGGGTTAGAAATCTTTTATAGGAACTATTTGCCCAAGGGAAGGGGTGGGAAAATAACTCCAGGCAAATAAAAAAAATTATACAAATTTAAAAAATATCCTTCCAACTAATCTTTCCTGGTGTTTTGTAAATAGTGTGTGAGGAGGGTCTATCTCGTCAGCCCATCGAATGCCCACCATCCGACCCATCACAGGAGCCCAACTCCCTCGGGCCTATTACGCTGCCTGGACGGCTCAATACGCCATTTACCCTGGCGTAGGTCAAGTGCAGGGTCCATACCTACGTGTACCTTCTCCGACAACGGCACCGACACATGGCTACTACTGCGCATTAATGGGAAACGACGCTCCAGTCTGGCGACGGAATCTGGAAGCCACCTGCGCCGATCCCCCTATCAACACAGGCTCACACCCTCTCCAACGACCATGTCTCATTAATGATAGGCACCTCTATCTCATTAATGGTGGAGCTACCTCCCCGTCAGGAAACGATGAGTCAGTGCCCATGCCTCTCCGTCTCGTCAGACACGTGAGCTGGGCGGCTCACATCTCTCCTGGTCACGGCAACTCAACGGTCAACTCTCCCGGCGATAGTATAAATAAGACTCTGGTCCAACTGTCAGGAGGTAAGACGCACACACTAGAAACCTTCCCCAGAACTCTCTCGTCCTCTGTCTCTCCCTCTCCCAAATACTCTCCTCCCTCTTAGTCGTTGCCTAAGTTGACAGTCGAATGGTTATCCTCTGGGGTATCTCTCAGAACTCCTTCTGACCTTTTTTCAAAGGTTGTAAGCCCCTCTCCGGCGAGACTTTTGATCCCGATTAAATAATTTGTTGGAGGTGTGGATCGAGAAGTGTACAACCATTTCCTGACCGCTACAGTGCGTAAATTAGCTAGAAAAAATTAGTAAATTTTTTTTGAGAATGCAAACACCCCCTAAAATTTTTCTTTGACAAAGAAATCAGAATTTATCAAATGAATCTTTAAAATCCTGATAAATTCAAGATATCACAATTTATACATGATTTTAATCATATTTCCCAAACAAATTAACGATATATGACAAGCAGAATTCGTACACGATTTGAAGAGCCCACATAAGCGAGTTTGGCCGGCCAGTTAATGTTATTGGGTTACATGCGGTCAACGAGACGGGGATCAAGGCCTACGTCCTACACACAAGCTCTCATATTCCCCACACCCTCAACCCTCCGTGGGCTTTTTAAAACTCTCATGAAAGAGTAATAATTCCTGTACACATGGGGATTATAGCCCAGCAAGTTGTGTAGTGAATTTTTTAATTTTTTTGTTTTAAATATGTCGATCTAAGGATCCACTTGAGATAAGATTATGTGCAAGACATACCATGATAAGACAGCTTTAAAAATTCAAAAAAAAACAAAGAACTGTAATAGAGACTCCCAATAACGGCCAATAAAGCTCAAGAAGACGCATATCCACGTGCTCTTTTTTGCATTCACATTTTTTCCCTTTTTGAGATTTTAAGCCATGTTTATATGTTTTTTCCTTTTTGAAATTTTAGATTGACTTATTTATCAGAAGATTTTCTTTTAAATCATTGCAAAGAACCCCATAACTCGTCGTCCAAGTAAGATCTAGAGAATGGAGACATTTTCTCCGGACAAAACCTTGGGGAGTCAGGTCAGAGGACCAACAAGATCATCAGCCAAACTTACGAACATCCTCTCGTTGTAGGTCAAGTTCGGTCCATGTCAACTCGTCCAATTTTGATTGCAGCGCTTCCAATTCCTAAAGATATTGATCAACTGCACATTTTTAAAATCTTTACAAGTTATTAGAAACAACACACTCTTCGGCCTAAAATGTAACCATGGATCACAAAATATCATGTCTTGTGAATCATATATGTAGAATTTATATACATATATATCCGTAAACCTGTCGAGCCATGGGCACAATTAGCGACCAGTTACAATTTCGGGACAAGGGATGCCCACTTCCACTTTCAAAAAATGGTGGTCAGATGAAAAACTGCATGTTTGTTTTCCCATCCAATCAGAATTATCTTTGAATTCCCATCAATTTCCAGCCTCATTATTTTGAGAGAACATTAGATGATGGGAGCTCCATGTTTTAGGAAGAACAGTGTTTCAAGGAAAAGACTGAACTGGCATAGTTGCAAAAATTGGTTAGATCAGCTACCCATCATCAGTTTTCCATGGTGGTGGTAGAAACAGGTTTATTTGTCTCTATTTGGGTTTTGCCCACACAGGTAAGGCAAAAAGATGGACGAGAAGGGGAGAACCAAAGAACAAAGGGTCATGCTTGGTGCCCGTCCCGGACACGTAACCATCCGGGGTAGGATTGGCTCACACGGGGACGGGTGCATTGGGTATTAAGATTTACCAAAGAACAGAAACAAGAAGAACATGTGGGAACATTAAGGTCAAGAGGCAGCTTCAGGTGGGACTCCTCTGCAGATGGAAAGAGGTCACAGCCGGTTATTTCTGTATTTCGACGGAAAGCTCACAAGATGGGACATAAAAGATGGTAACAATAAAGAGATTAGGAAATATGTTCCAAGATGATTGGGTAATGCTGCTTCATATGAGTCCTCCCCGCAGATGGAAAGATGAGAAAATCATACTTCCCCCGCTCTGAACCCTACCATTTGATTCCTGGGGGAAGACTGCAAGAAGGTTTGGATTTTCCTACCTACAACTCAACGGAGCTTTTAAAAGCATCTCTTCTTTTAGGGCAAATACTTGACAGTCAATGGGAAGTATAACATTCTTGCAGCTATCGGATCTTACTCTGCAAGGAAATTTCATTCAAAATAAAGTTAATACAAGAACAACGTAAACATGGCATCGGCATTTCACCTTGCCTGGCTGTTCTTCAAATAACAACTCTCATACGACCTCCAAAACTGTTTGAACTGGTGAAACAGTATTTTTTTGGTGCTGCCGAACCCTATGAAGGGTGGTCAGAGAGCAGGGGGCGGGGGAACAAAAGAGATGGAAAATTTACAGATGATTCTCGGGACAATGTATGTACACTCTTCCCCTCGGGCCTCCTAATCTTCAACACTCTGAATCTCACCCATCATGATTCTGTTACTGACCACATTAAACCCTAAAACGGATGAGCTCACCTTCTTCCCTTTCTTTCCCTTCTTCTTGGCGGTGCCACCCTTTTTATCTGATCCATCGGGACCTGTTAATGTATCAGCGTCTGTGTTATCTGCTGTCATGTCAACATTACCATAAGCCTCCGTATCCAAAGCAAGATCAGATTGGAAAGCAATCTCAAGCACATCTGCCGCTAGCAGTTCCTTATAGTTCAGGACCTTGTCAATGAACTCATGGTGAGGGTCAAGTGAACCGAGGTTTTCCCTAAGAAGCATCTCAGCCTCTGGACTTGACTGCTTCAGGCAGAACTCGAGGAAACCAGTATCTGACAAAAACCAATGCAATATATCAGCACAGATTCTCTACCACAAAAAAGCCCAGGAAACTGCATGTGCTCATGGAGTAGTAGCTACTGCCTATAAGATATTACCCTTTGACCCAGTGAGCCTAGCCAGCTCCCCCTCGCACCAATCTCTGAAGCCCATTGCCTCTGAAAATGTAACAAAACCCAGATGAGAATGGGACACATTAAGGTGTTGTTTGGTTTGCTGTAAAATGATGAAATTCTCCAGTTTTAGAATAACTGGTTTTCAAAACAGTGTATTTTTCTAATTTTAAATCTGGAGAGTATTTCGTCTGAATGACTATAAGACAAAATATGGTATTTTGTTGGTTACTAGCAATTTTACGTCATTTTATCTCCGGTTTTGGTTTCCAGTGGTTATGGTCCGTACACCAAAATAAAAAAAATTTAGTGCCACATGGACCATTTGTCATCCCATTTACAATTTTTTACAGTCTTAACAAACAACCAAAAAATACTGTAAAATGAAACAATGATATGATTTTTATGGTAATTTAAGGTAAACAAACAAGTCCCAAAAACAAAACCTTTTACAAAAGGAGATATACTCACCTGAACGTTTAGACATAGCATCTCCTCTCCCTCTCAGGGAAAACTGACCAGCTGGAGATGATAAGAGAGGGTAAGCTTTGCTGGAGGATTTAGGTCGAACTGACGCTGCTGCAGATGCATTCTTGGTCGGGATGCCCTTTGCTCCCCAACTGCTAGAGGTTGCAAGCTTTGGGAAGTCCAACCTGTTACAAGTGCAAAATGTATCATGATGGAAAAGAAAATTTCCTTAAGTTTCATATTTGTGAAAATGTGAGAAATGCATGAGCATGTCCAAGCTTCTCGTTCACAAGGTCCCTGCAGCAGTGGCAGGTAAAATAATAATAATAATAAACTGCCCCAACCAAAAGTACACGGTATCAACAGAGCAAGTCCAAGTTTTAAAAAACAACATCAAGTGAAATGAAGATACAGAGATTTCGATATGAACTATTCAAGTTTTAGGCACTTTTGTCTCGTGGTCTAATTACATTGTCAACACAAGGCTAGGAAATTGACACATCTTTACAGTGTAGGTCCTAATACATGATCATCAGTATCATGCTCTTCACAAAGTAGGTCCAATGCACAATTCTCAATATCGGGATACCCTTATCTAGTGGCTTATTTTCAATGTTTAACCCCCTTTACAAATGTACATCGTCTACCGACGAAATGCATGTCATGTATCACCAAAAGGTTGTACATTGGCATGGACTTGACTCTTCATACATTCACTATTTTATACCCATCCACTATAAACATTATATAGCATCAATAAAATACAACTAGAGTATCCAATTTCTAAATGAACCAACAAGTCTTAAGAATAATTTAGAGTCACTCCAATCAGTTAATAAAAAAATTGCCATCGTACATGTTTTCGTATCCATTATCCTAAGAAAGAAATGGAAACGACCAAATATAAATTGTAGCTTTTAGTGGAGCACACCTCAAAGACGTCGTCTTAAGAATCAGATTATCCCAGTCTAGATTGGCGCACACTTGTTATTGAACACCATGCCCATCTTCCCCCAGATCTTGGGAGAAGAAAAAAAGGTGGGGGGAATCAACTGCAGTCAGTCAGCATCTTTTGAGGATCAACAAAGGATCAAGAACTTGTGAAGAAATGCTCATGTTTTACTTCTTTGCTATTGTCTTCCATAACTTTTGGAAATCTTCTAGATTGACTGAGTTTGATCAATAATGTTTGAACCCATCCCAAGGTTGACCTACTTTAAAATCATTCATAGAGTTGAATTTTTTTTGTAAAGCACAAAATGAACCAAGTGAACAAGGAAAGCACAATGCAGCTCTAAGAAGCAGAATAGTGGGGCACACCTCAAGACGTCGTCTTAAGAATCAGATTATCCCAGTCTAGATTGGCACACACTTGTTATTGAACACCATGCCGGTCTTCCCCCAGATCTTGGGAGAAGAAGAAAAAAAGGTGGAGGGAATCAACCGCATTCAGTCAGCATCTTTTGAGGATCAACAAAGGATCAAGAACTTGTGAAGAAATGCTCATGTTTTACATCTTTGCTATTGTCTTTCATAACTTTTGGAAATCTTCTGGATTGTCTGAGTTTGATCAATCATGTTTGAACCCATCCCAAGGTTGACCTTCTACTTTAAAATCATTCATAGAGTTGAATTTTTTTTTTGCAAAGCATATTTCACAAAATGAACCAAGTGAACAAAAAAAGCACGATGCAGCTCTAAGAAGCAGAATTAACCCAGTAAAATCAAGTTAACATGCAATCAAGTTCAAATGCGAACAACTATGAGATGGATGAGAAGAAGAGGGGAAAATCTTTGCAAGTTTAAGGAGGTGAAAAGAATTTCTAACTTTATCCCAGTCTCTTAGTTTATAATCCCGCAGCAGAAAATTTAAAGAATCCCTTCAAAATCCCACAGCAGAAAAGTGAAAGAAGAGAAATTGACAGTATACCACTTTAGAGAATATGCCCCATTCATTCCTTCAATTCACTCCATTGAAGATAAATAAAAGTGCTGACTGAAGATCGATACTAGTACTAACTGAAAACGTTAAGCAAACCGCATAAGCACATTTGTCAAAAGCCACATAACTTACAAGGTCGACACGGATGCTCCAGCATACAAGTGATTAGACTATTCATTGGCAGAAACAAAGCAACCTGACTCACTATGGAAAAAAGGATGCTTACTAATGGCCTGTGCAAGGCACAGGACAGATCCAGTGTGGTACAATGGTTGCAAGTGATTAACTCAATCATTCTCAAAAGCAGGCTTGTTGCAAATTTATTATAGGAAGAATATGGATTGCTTTGGACAGGAATGAGCACATTATGTCTTTGCTGGATTGGATAGATTTAGATTTCATTTTTTGATGTTCTGATTCATGTAAGGGAACATTTCTTATGCCATTTTCATTGGTGTCGGGATTTGAACTCATGTTATGCCCTTAGTCTCTTTGTTGTGAAAATCCATCTTCATTAAGAAAAAAAGAAAGGGTAAAGGAGCATTGCATGTTGATGTTATAGACAAAGGAAAATGTTTCTGGAAAAAAAATTGACTAATGGGCATGAAGTCTGCTGCCACACAAAAAAATGGCCAAGTGTTACCTCCAAGAAGCATATGAAAATGATTAACTTGAAGATATTTCAAAGCATGTAAGTCATGAGGTAAAAGAACATACACTTATGAGAGAAACGAGGATAAGTTTGAGAGCTATTAACGAACATACCGCTTGGGTTCCTGCTTTGGTTGATCAAGAGGGCCCCAAAATAGGTCATCTTCTATTTTAGATCTTGGTGGAGAAAAAAGTGGACCGTTCTTGATAGGAGATACAGCCTTAGAAGGAGATGATCCAGGGATCTGCCACAAAGAACTATTTCCCTGAGCATTCCTGTTCGGCAGGGTTTTAGCAGGAGCAACTATTGGAATTTGCTTCTGGACTGATAAAGCCTTCTTTTCCTGCTCTTTGAGAATGTCCCTTAATGACATAGGCTTCTGAATTATCAAAGAATCTGTGGACCATGCAGGGGTGGGTGAAGAGTTGGATTCATCTCCCTTCCAGGGGACAAAGTCTCCCAATGATAACCCTGCAGGCAAAACTGATGAAGACCCTTTCTCTTGCTGAGCCTGACGAGCACTTTTACCTTTTCCTACAGGAACCAAAGGAACCAGATCAGCTGAAGAAACTGTTGCTGGGTTCTTAACTGCGGCACCTTTTGCCTTAGCTGCCTTTTTCCGGCTTTTCTTTGTGTCTTTAGCCTCGATGAAATCACCATCATCACCAGTGGCAATACCTGTTTGCACTTTCACATCTACTGGATGGGAATCATGGGACACGAAAATGCTCCGGTCCACGGTTGTTGATGTATCAGCTACATTTTCATATGAGTCGGCAGAAACCTCTGCCAATAGGTCATGCAACTGACTCTTCATGCTCCTTGAATTCAGATTATCTGCAGAGCTCCCTTTTACAAACTGTGCATTAACTCCACCATGAAAGGAATCCCTATTAGATTTAAGGTCTGAATTTGCAACAACTCCAGACCATGGGGATGATGAAAAAACACTTCCAGGGTTAGACAATGCAGCAATATCAGAAGTGAACATGTCTACCTGTGCCTTTTGCTGCTCCTCTTGTTGAAGTTCCAGGAGTGATTTGGCCTTGAGACATGGTGCAGGTTTCCAAGCCCGCTGAACAGGTGTCTGCATTTTAGATTGCGAAGCACATGCAGCTTCTTCAGATATACTTGCAGGAGTTTCCGATTTATCACCATGTATGGTAGACAAAAGACGTGCTTGTTGAGAATTCGGAGGTTCTTCACTGTCTACCACAGGTTTTGAATCAGTAACATTTAGTGATGACCCACTATGTGATTCTTTTTCTCCTGACCGAATGGCAGATTTTATTGCAAAAGTGCTTGCTACTTCAATTTCAGGATCCAGTTTCAATGGCTCAGAATTTATTGACTTAGATGACCCCTTCAACTTGTCCAAAGTTGATTGTGACTTCAGGTTCTTTTGCCTTTTTGATTTCTTCTCAGAAGATTTTTTTACCTCACGGTCTTCTAACCGCTTGACATCTTTCACCACTAAGGATTCCGTGGGCAATTGTTCGAAGATATCTTCAGATGGAATTTTCATGTCATTAACTTGCTGTGAAAGAGATGGTTGCTCTAATGTCTCTGGACATCCATCCGAAGGTATGAAACTCTTCATTTCTTCAGATGCAACAATCCCGACCATTTCAATACTTTGATGGGTAGCATCAGTACCCAGGTCTGTGGCCCTCTCTGGTTGAAGCACCTCTTGAGAAGAATTTTCCATGGCCTCACTTGAGGATGTATTATCTGCATTTAGAACTGCTGGTACTGAGTCGGAGCTTGAAACATTCTGAATATGTTCAGGGACAGTAGCCTGACCTTTCAAGTTCACAGTATGCTGAAGTAATGGATAAGACATAGGTACCGCTGGTGGATTGGAGCTAACAATAAAACCAGCATCTTCTGGACCTTGCATGGGCAAATCTGAGACACCAGGTGCTCGTCCATCTCGGAGATTGAGAGTCTGCATCTGGGTGTTAATCTGAAACACCTCAGTTTGATGCTGGAGCCCAAGATTATCTGATGGTGCATTTCCAGCAGTCCCACCAGCCTGTAGATTCCCATAAGGAGGTTCACCAGTATGTCGTTGCAACTGGCACTCGGCTAGAATTTGAGAAAGCATTTGCTGTTGCTGCAGCAACAGGTGTTGTTGCTGTTCTTGCTTCTGCTGTTCTTTCATGAGAAGGATCTTGTCCAGGAAAGATAATTGAGTAGGAATAGGCATTTGTGACTGCAATTGAAACTGAGATAGCAGATACTGCTGTTGCAGCATATTCAGGACATGTGGATCTTGAGAGATCACAGATGACAGTACATTTTCAGGTGACACAAAATGGGCAGATCGATCCGTCGGCTGAGGGATCATATGTGGCAAAGATGATTGATCTGGCTGTTGCAGATGCTGTGGTTGGACCCCATATGCAGCCTGGGGAGTGAAATGCTGATTATGATGCACATCAATGTTATTTTTGATGGCACCCATGCCACCGGGCATTGTATTGTTAATCAGATGTTGGGCATCAGGAAAATTTAACCAAGCAGGGAGACTGTTGTTAACAGCAGGTGAAGGAGCTTTATCTGCTGCAGCTTGCAAAATAGATAGTAGATCCACATGCTGAGGAACATGGGCACTCGAATGGGGAGTATCTGCCATTGGAGGAACAAGTTTTGAATATTGTGCATGAGAATCTAAAACAAGCTCTGGCTTTGGGGGCATAGATGCTGGATCCTTCCCCACCCAAAATGGAAGATGATTTGGTAGAGATTGTTGGCGTTCTAGTAGCATCATCTGTGCTAACAAGTAGTTTGGGTCATTCCCAGGTTCTCCACCCCGAGTGGATGTACCAGTAGAATTACTGTTGGCATATCCTTTAACACCTACAAAGATGGCAAACACAATTATAAGATTGAAATCTTTTTTCCACAGAAATGAAATTACATCAAGTGAAAATACAAACCTTCAGAAAATGAGGAAGAGCCCACGGAACTTCCCATACCCCTTGACATTAGCGGCTCTAAAAATCGATTTCCTGCTTCGGTAGCAGACTCGTGCCACTTTCTTTGTCCACTACTGATATGCTCCAGCTCACTCAAACCTGGATGTATTTTTTCCTGACCAACCAACTTCCCCATAACTGACCCAGTCATTGCTTCAACCTGCTTGTGGACACCAAATCCAGGAGGTGGCCTGGCCTTCATCCGCAGGTGGGGTATGACGTCACCAAGTAAAGAGAACGGAGCACCGGGTGGAGCATCAGCTAGGCGAACTTGCAAGTCTATCCCAAAATACCCTGCCTCAAACCAACCAATAAGATCACTTCCAGAAAATGGCCCCTGAACTTGACCTTGTGGATCTTTATAATGAAACAATAGCTCTTCTGGAGAAGGCTGTAGCTGGAAATTTCTAGAGGCTACATTATCACTGGAGATGAACAAGTCTCCATGACCTAGCATCATCTGAGTGTCCCTTTCTCGGTCCAAGATTTCAGATGGTTGTCTCGTCAACCTCAAATCCCTACTCATCTCTAACTGAAATCGTTCATGGGTTGGATAAGAAGTTGGAATAGTGATGGTAGTCATCTGTTTGGCTTCCTCACTTTTGTGTGTGTGTGACCAGCCTGCATCAGATGATTTTGACCTCAAATCTTTCCAATCATCTGATGATCCAGGAGCGCATTCTCCCACTGATTGAAATCTCCATGGAATGGCATGCTGAGATGACAAACATTCCGGCACCATTTCCCTGACAGTTGTATCATCTCCCTTCCTAAGATTAGCACCTTCTGACCTCAACACTGCATGGAAAATCACAGTTCATTGGAATCAATTACTAATAAATGGCTTGCCCTTTGGCTTCACCTAGAACATCACTAAAATCCATAACTTTCACCTAGAACATCACTGAAATCCACAGCAATGCTTAGGTGCAACGTCAAAATTGTTAGCCTTAAAACTAGATGGGGAGAAAAATATCAGAAAAAATGTATCAGTGTGGCAACAATGAATCCCTTATTTTGATTATTCATTTCTTTAACTCATAAACAGATGTACATCACTCGAACCAACCAATCGCTAACAGATATGCTCCAAGCACAGTAGCATGTGAAGAACCAGATCAAGTGTTGAGTCAAGTCTAAGATTATACCTTCATTCAAAATTCTATCTTGATGTAAATGAAGATTCTGACTTGAGTCCACCTTCAGATCAGACCCAGACTGATGTACATGCTTTTCGTATGACACATAATCATGGTAACCAACTGGCTGACCTTTTAACCTCTCTGAATTATCTTCTTTAAAATCATCCATAGCAGATGATAAATCTTCTCTACTCCCTGCTCAAACACATGTGAGGTGTATCATACTGAGTTTCAGACAATTAGAAAAGAGGAACTTACAGAACTAGCAAATATAAATGCAGAAGTCATGCCTACCAAGCGTTGCATGCCTTGATGTGACTATATCTACAGGATTCTGACCAAAAAAAACATCTTTGGTGATCTGAGATGTGCCGCTGCTTATTATATCACCCTTGTCAATGTCTTTCAAAATAACCTACCAAACAGTAACAAATAAGTAGAGAGGAGAGATCACAGGGCAACATCAAATTATTGAATACTGACACCAATTACCAGTTCCTCAGAAGTTGGGGCAGTAAGTGCAAGTGGCTCTGATGGCCCTACTTGTGTCAGAGAAGGGACCTCCATGGATCCTTCTAGTAGTTTCCTATAGCTTTTCATGTCCATCATTCTGTATATGTCAAGTAACTTTGTCCTACTGTATCGTAAAGCAGAAGAATCTTCATGCATACCAGCTGGTTTGTCAGTAAGGGAGCCCAAAGAATGAGAAAAAGAAGAACTGCCATTATTGTTGGAAGGCATGCCTACCCTCCCACGACCTGCAGAAAAAACAGATGAACCATTTCCCACCCTCCCCCTGCCATAGCCAAACATTTGACCTTGTTTGCCTAGAGTCAAAGAGGAATCTCCCCTCCAACGAGTTTGGGAAGAGTTTGGCCTCCATGGACGAGAATAATGTTCCCCCTCCCTTTCTGTGTTAGCTTGATAGGTACCCTTATCACGAGATCCCTCGTCATCCCTGCTAGAATCTGTCCTCCTCTCACGCCAACCATCAAACTCTTTATCGTCAGGGCCCCAACGAGTGTTCCACTTGCTCTCACGTCTCTGATCAAAATTATTCTCCCTGTTTCCTGAATCGTTCCAACGATCAGTTGGAGCTCGACGCCCATCACCAGAATGCCCAAAGGAATTGTCTGCCCAACGCTCTCTACGAGCATCAATTGCTTCCTTGTCCTTGTCCCCCTCCCTCCAACGGTCTCTGCGGACAGAGTTTGTCTCCCTTTCTTCATCACGCCAGCGGTCATGACGCCCAGATTCTGCACCTTGAAAGGATGGCCAAAAGGCATCCCTTCTCTTTTCAGCATTTTCAAATTCCTCACGATTTCCTGAAGCTTTCATAGCATCTATGTGATTGCCATGATGAGGGCTCAAATGAGAATCCTGTGAAGTATATGAAAGTAAGGTGCAAACATCAAGTTCTAGCATATTATTATTTAATATTATGTTCTAGCATATATTATTTATCACCTCAAATCCAAGCTTGAATTATTTCCAGTGGCACGCTATGTGCCAATGTATTCACAGACGAGTCATGAGCTCTCTGGAAATACACACAGTAGAAGGGGGATAGAGCTAGAACAATTAGATCTACTAAAGCAATATGCATGTAATTATGGATACTGCAGCTTCAGGAGTATGAAGCTGCACTGACATTTAAGGGTACAACATTTTTGTTTAGAGTATGAAAATCAGAAATGCATGGAAATCTTCAAAGTGAAACATTTCCACCTTTCTGTAAATGACAGAAGTACATTCATGTCAAGACTGGACTAGGTCTTTTTTCCTTTTTTTTTTGTGTGAGAGAGAGCGGTGTCCCACCGTAGCAAGGCACTGTTCATGTAAATGGAAAACCCCAGCCCCACCCACATTTGAACCTGGGCTCCCCAAACCCTCCCAACCACCTGGTACCAATTGAGCCATGCTGTCGGTCCTAACAAACAGGACATGTATGTCAATATCCAAGTAAAAGTGCTGGTTAAGATAAACAGCTTACATTGGTTGTGACAGCATACAAGGTCTATAAACCACGCATAACCATAACCACACTTAATCATATGACATGTTCATCTTTTATGATCAACAAGTTTGCATGGCATGAGTAAGGAGTATGTAGTGATGTTCCATGTGCTTGTCCGATGCAGATAAGCAGACCACAACAAGCATTAAATAACCAACTTCCTTAGATAGTCACAATCACTTGACATGCACATGCAACAAATATGGCTGCTGCAAATCATTCAGGCTATGAGAAGAAATATGTCAATAGTTGTCTTAACATAGTTGCTGTACCCCGGTTAACATTCCTGGCTTATTATCCCCAGGCTTTGGCAGAAGCCATTGAGGAGATAATGGAATAGGGTTTTCAGGCCCTGTCATATCTGCAAATGCCAAACAAAAGTTAATGAATATAAGACGGTATAAGATGGGGAAAAAAAGGGATCTATATGAACAAGAAATCTCTGTCTAAAATGCAACGTATACAAATATAAAGCGCTTATATCAAGAAAACAACAGCAGAAAGTTTCTTTCAGTAATGAATCTTTATACTGATAATGAAATGAATCACAGGAACCTTTGTTATATAAGGACATAGGATAGGGTTCATCGGGGTTTAAAAGCAAAGAACTTCCAAACGAGAAGGATTGTAAATGGCCAAAAAAAACAAAACTAAGGCAGTATTTACAAAAAAAAAGGGCAAAACTATGGCAGTGTTTAAAGAATAGACAATCGTTTTACAACTCTATTTTGAGTTACATGTACCCATCCCATAATAAGCATCCCCAACAAAAATGCCTTTTTAAGGACCTCACTATTGTGCTCATATCTTGCAAATTTTCAGATGACCTCAATGTTACGTGCACAAATCTTAAGTGTTTTTTTTCTGCAAAGGTTATTCGCAATCTTAACCATCAGCCTACTGTAACTAGACTTCTCATCTAACGCTTAAATTGGTTTGTAATATTTAAACAAATGAATATGCACTAAATAAACTTCGTTGCAGAAGTTTGATTCTCCTTTTTCCTTTATCTTGCCTTCTTTACGGGATGAGAGTATTGACCAAAACCTGCAGCCATTACTGCACTTCTTCAAGCTACAAACACAAAATTCTCCCAGGCAGAGTTCTCCAGACCATTTCCACAGTTGTGACTTTGGCAACAGCTGCTGTCATTTTGTTCCCTTCCTCATCAACAAGCACTCTATAGATACTAAAAGGATCCAAGTAAAAAATATATATATACAAAAAGGAATGCCCTTTTCTGTTACATGGAAACCCGAGAAATGTAGATCCATGAATCATCACTACTTAAGTAGAAAATGCACCTTCTTGGCATCACTAATGATAGTAATCCATATAAGAAGAGACCCTAGAGAGATGATAAGAGCAGTGTCAACATCTGCCTCACAAGTCCCACCAAAATCCCTTTTCCCATGAACGCCCAATAAACCATTCCCAAATGAAGAAAAGATTCACAAGAATGAAAATAGTCCCTAAATTTTCAAGGCAGGAGATACTATCCACCTTTCTATAATATAAAGTCCATTATTCCTCTCTCTCCCACCAACCAATAGAAATTCTCCCATTAAATCCAAATTTCCCTCCAAATTCTCCGCCACAAACAAAAGTGGAAATGAAGTATACACACTTTCGCACCCCAACCTTCCCATGCATTTCCTCTCTTCTTCCCCCTGATCGACACCAAAAGATGCCAGACCTTTTCAATTTTTTCCCTTCCTAAGCCTCATCAGTTGGTTGGTCTCTGGGTCTTCTTCTAGGAATAGGAAAATAACATCACTGAGGCCTTTCCCTCGATGATGAGCAACTTTTTAGCACATCCATGAGCACAATCGGCCCCTTGTTCTCTGGTACCTGGCTGTCGATGCACAAGACAGAGTTGCCCTTGGCCTCAGACATTGTGAAGCCCCTGAAGTTGGAGCGATTTCCTCCTCAAGGTCCCAACTGCTATCTTCCCATCTGACTCAGGCAGGACGGCCAAGCCCATGACTTTGGCATCTGGGAGGTAACATTGTCCAGGTGCACCCTTTGCCATTTTTGTGAACAAAAGCAGCGTTCTGATGCCTAAGAGACTTTGAAGGAGCTTATAGTGGATTGTCGAAATGTGGAACGATGGAGCACCCTGATCACTGCATAAGGGGGATCCTCTTCCTCTCGCCATGGGTTGGGACAACCCTATGTGAAGATTGTCAGAATGGATAATAGCAGCATCTAACATGGCCACCCTCATTTATACATAGTCTGGTAACAATGACCTGCTCTAAAGATCCAAATTTATTCCTCACTTTTTGCTCTTTCTGGTGTGGTCTCCATAGGCTACAAAGAGGCATGATAGTAGTGAGTCATCTCGTGCAGGATATAAGGGAGAAGGAGAAGAAAGATGCAATGGGCAAGAGAGAAGAGTGATGTAGTGAAATCAAGAGATCGGCTACTAGGTCTATGATGGAGATGTGGCCTCCAATGGTAAAGTGATCTTGATCAAGGTATCAAAAATCAGTATGGATCAGCTAATCCAGATTGGGTTTTTGCCAGCATGCACGTTTTGCGCCAGCGTTCCGGTTCTGGGAAATCAGCCAATCTGCTATACAACACCTAGTTTGACTAGCCATTACTGCCAATTTGTAAACAGCAAGCAATGTCTAGTTCGGGCCCTGGGGATCTATATAAATCCATAAGGTGCCTTTTAGACCCTCAAGGTCCTCCAAAGGCACAACCGTTTTCTCCCTCACCGTTCTCCCTGATAATCTATCCTTCCTCTTCTCACCCTTTTTCTCTAAGTTCTCTATGATAGTCTAACCTTCTCTCCCTCATGAACTTTCCACCTATTGCAGCCAGAAATCTGATGCCAAAGTGTCCAATGCAGTCCATAATGTTTTCCTTTAGTACAAGAATATGCATATGGTATAGATCATATTGGGCAATTTGGCATCACACGTAAGGTAACCACAATACCGCATAATTTTTATCTTGTATCATTGTAGTCTTGTGGACTATGTAGTCCGAGGCGCCTCAAATACCTACGCGATGGCCTAGGCGTTTAAGGTGATGTTTCATTAAAATAATACGTAAAATTCAGAAATATAAATATAAATATATATCTACATATCACAAAATTGCATACATAAAACCAATATACTGCCTAAATCCATTCATTCCTATGTGTCAAATTATTGTATAACTCACTAAATTCATGAAAAAATTAACAAACCAAATTGCAACTATCAAATTGACACTCACACATGGAAATATACTAAACAAGAATAACAAGTGTGTGTGTGTGAGAGAGACGAAGAGAGAGAGTGAGACAAAGAAAGAGCAGTCTTAACCCCTCTGTGTGTGTGCTTGTGTATGTATGTGTGTGTATGTGTGAGAGAGAGAGAGAGAGAGAGAGAGAGAGAGGGGATGCTCGGTCCCTCTCCCTCTGTGTGTGTGTGAGAGAGAGAGGGGGGGCTCAACCCCTCTTCTTGTGTGTGTGCGAGTGTGAGAGTGAGAGAGAGAGGGGGGCTTGGCCCCTCTCCCTATGTGTGTGCATGTGAAAGAGAGAGAGAGACAGAGACAGAGAGAGGGGGGGCTTGGCCCCTTTGTGTGTGTGCATGTGTGTGTGAGAGAGAGAGAGTGAGAAAGGGAGGGAAGGAGGGAGAGTACATAGAGAAGTGTCGCCACCGCCGTCCGCCGCTCACCTGCAGAGGGGGAGACGCGAGAGGGGAGAGAGAGGAGAGGGGGAAGCGAAGGTTACACTTAGGGGCCAACCTCCTTTTATAGGGCTGAACCAGGCTGCTATCGGGCTCACAGGCCCGGGCCGGTGCACACGAGGTGGGCCAAAAGCGATCGGGACAATCGCCTAGGCAAAAATGGCAGGAGCGAGGCGGCGTCCACCTCGCCTAGGCGACTGACCTTTGATAACACAGCTAGCGGATGGCACCGAACATCTTGCATGGGGACATGGATACACAGTCCCCAAAAGCTGAAGAATTCATTGTATGTATTGAGTATTTGATTAACTGTATCCATCAATTTGTGGAGCATCTAGTGGGAGTACACGGAGATAATACCCCATGCCCAAGTTTGCCACCAATGGTTATGTGCAACTCTTATCTATAGTGCAGCCAAGATTAAATGCAAGTGCTAATCAAGCAACCTCCTCATACACTGGATGCCAACTAATCAAGCAACCTCCTCATACACTGGATGCCAACTAATCAAGCAACCACCTCATACACTGGATGCCAAGTACCCACAATACTGACTTCAACTCTGACTTCGAGCTCCAGATGATATAACGAGGAATGTAAAGCATTCTTTCTTGAGTTTGGAATAACGTTGCACATATTCCACCATTTGAGTACATGTTTACATGCACACAAAAACTTCATCATATTCAACCTCGGGCCCAGATAGACCTGGAGGGTCCTACAGAGTTAGATAATTTTTCTTCATTTACTAGTGATGATGAGTGAGTCAGTACCGTTTAATGTCATGTGGAAATTATAATTACATTGGATTATTATTTAGAGTGTTTTACAGAGTATTATTTTTAGTTTCTTCATATCTTTTTGCATTATTTTAGTAGGGAAAAGAAGCTAACCAGTGCCGAGGTCTTCCAGCTGGGATCAGCCTGAATCAGGCCAGATCAGATCAGGATCATCCAATCCAATAGGTTTTGGCCTGACCAATCCGGGCATTGATCCCATGTTTTTGCAACCTTGAAATTGATCTCAATAAGCTTGAGAAAAGATTGGGGAGGGAGCTTGAAAGGTGAAGGAGAAGGAAGATGCTGTGAAGGATAGGGAAGGGGGCGTCAGGCCAACATAGCTACCGAAACATCAAGCACTGGATAGTGGATACAAACCCATCCAACAGTTAATATTATAATATCTGTATTTCTCTAAACAGGTAAGGAATTGAAAACTCAAACATGAAAACATGTGTTTCAATCCATTTTCAATTCTGTTATCTAATCTAAAACTCTTCTTTCAATTTTGGTAAATATTTGGAAGCTCTAAGCAGCATTTAAATCCAATTCAAAATGCGCGAGACTAGAGTCACAAATTGGAAAAGATGCTTTCTTTTACAGCCCAGGAGAAAAGATAGATGACCCAAGACAAGCAGAACAAGTTAACATTGTGTTACTTCATTATTTTGCTTATGGACTTAAAACCAAAAGCAACTTCAAATTTTAAGCAAGAATAAATATGGAATGGGTGCCCGCAATTCTGCTATGGGGTTGACAAAAGAGGCTGCAACTGCATGTTTGTGCTTGCAATTGACGGGGAAAGATGTAAACTGAGTATGTACGGGAGAAGGACTTGTGGTTTATGTTACATGGTTGTGGATGTCATTAATTTTCTTATAGGTTTCAGATTCTTGAATGAGTCATATACTTCATGCCAATATATCACCATCTCTTAAGACATCCCAGATATTTCTTCTCTCTGGAGTCTCAAGATGGAATGTAGGCCAAGACCAAGATGAAGAGGAGAAAGGAAGACAAGAAGCATAGAGAAAGAAAGGAATAAGGAGGATAAAGATGAGGACAGGAGGAAAATGAGAAATAGAGGATAAGATAACATTAGAAATATCTCTTTATCTATCTGAGATCTATCTTATGCACTGAAATGGTGCAGAGATTTGTGATAGCAGTTTCATCAGGTCTAGTGTAAGAAATCAGAAAAAGAAGTATAGAGCATTATAATTTCAATTCCACACATGGAAATTACGTTGTGAGTTCATTTAATTATGGACAGTACAAAGTGCAGTAAAGAGAAACATTACTAGGGATTCACGACAAATGCAGTTGATGGCCTGAGAATCGGGTTTGGTTTTCCCATAACGATATAGTTGCAGACCAGTGAGCATACAGAAATAGTGGTAAGCGGGTGGTCATATGGCCAGAAATAGTTTTGCATTTGCCTTTGGCAGTAGTAGGGGTACATCTATTGTTCAAATGGGTAGTGAAGGCTGCATGGAAACCAAGTGGCATGGCGTCAACCAGGCAAGCACCTACAATGTGTCCCACACCTTTTTCAACTGCAGGCTACTTTTAAACATGAAACACTTCATAAACTAAATGTTGTGCCCACAAGGCCACTAGGAAGACATGTCATCAGGTCTAGTGTAAGAAATCAGAAAAAGAAGTATAGAGCATTATAATTTCAATTCCACACATGGAAATTACGTTGTGAGTTCATTTAATTATGGACAGTACAAAGTGCAGTAAAGAGAAACATTACTAGGGATTCACGACAAATGCAGTTGATGGCCTGAGAATCGGGTTTGGGTTCCCATAACGATATAGTTGCAGACCAGTGAGCATACAGAAATAGTGGTAAGCGGGTGGTCATATGGCCAGAAATAGTTTTGCATTTGCCTTTGGCAGTAGTAGGGGTACATCTATTGTTCAAATGGGTAGTGAAGGCTGCATGGAAACCAAGTGGCATGGCGTCAACCAGGCAAGCACCTACAATGTGTCCCACACCTTTTTCAACTGCAGGCTACTTTTAAACATGAAACACTTCATAAACTAAATGTTGTGCCCACAAGGCCACTAGGAAGACATGTCAGCTATGTGGATCATGGCCATCTCCCTCTTCTGCACACTCACCTTCAGTGTAGCCAGACATGAGAGAGAGAGAGAGAGTATCCACCAAAAAGAGCGAGAGAGTGGGTCAATTCTTTTCTTCCTTTCTTTCTTTCTCTCCCTTTCTTTTTGGGGGGTGGGGGGATGGAGAGTGTTGATTCATGAACAAAGAAAGGTTTATTGCACAATCAACAAGGAAAGGCTTATTGCAGTAAATATAGACAGAAAAATAGACATACGAAGGTAGGAAGTAGAGGGGGAGGAGCACCTACCTGTTTTCTCGTCGTGGAGAGTTTTAAAAAGGATCTCCATATATTTGCACAATGTTTTTCTTAGAGAATTTTTCTTGGCTAAAAAAGCTCACTCTTGAATTACATACCATGTCTAGGTCCTAGAAATAAATTCCAGACTTTAAAAAGAATAAAAATAGAACCTACAACAGCTCAACCAAGTGACTAACAGGATCCAAGACCAAATACAACAAATTCAAGCCTGTCAACCAAGAATTAGATAACTGAGTTTGACTGGACTGGCTGACAGAATCAAGACCAGTTGGGAACAGGTCCACATTTGTTATGTTAGTCCAGAATCAGAACTGCTAGAACCACCTTTAACAGAAATTGAGATAAAACTGCTCAGAATTGCCCAAAATTGACCACAACCAAACTAGAACTGCCCAGAAGAAGGCTTGTTCTCACGTTTTTCCTCTTTTTTTGTTGGGCGGAGGTTGTATAGTTAGCAAACTGGATGGAACCATCTGTACATATTTAACTATACAGACCTACCCTGTTCCCAAAATGAACCAAAATCAGAGCCAGAACTAGCCAGGACATGTCCAGTTCCAAAATCTTCTTTCTAAATAGATTTCAGGTGATCTGTTTGTGGATTTTGCAATAAAAAATGGGATTTCATGTGAGATTGAACACTAGGAAAGTACTTTGACCAGCTCGTTGTTCTTCCAAGTATTAACCTTCCCCCAGTTTTTTTTGAAAGTGGGTGTTTCCACTGTTGTATTAATTGAAAAGAGGGATGCATAAGTATAGTCAAGTAATTCCCAAAAAAAACCTATACAAAAGAAGGCCACACTAAGGCAACGTGTAGCACGCTAACCCCCCAGCAAGACAAAATGAGGAAAATTTTGGAAATTCACATTACAAAGAAGCTTAGTCCATTCCCTCACTCTATCACAAATAAAAGAGAATTATATCCTCGGCTCTAGCCTCCCTCCTAAAACTCCAGTTGTTCCGTCCCCCCCCACAACGCCCACAGTGTGACATGGAGGATGAGCCACCAAATGATCTTGTCACCTCTAAAGAGCCAACTTCCACCCCAATGCTCAATCACGTGATGCACCTCTCTCTGCTGGTCGAAGTCACTGTGAGTCCTCCTAGTAAGCTCCCCCACACCCCTTATGAGTAGGAACAACTTATAAACAGGTGGTCGAGAGTCTCATCGTCCTCTCCGCATAAACAGCAAGTCAGCTGGATACCCAAGCTCACGGCTTGTCGTGGTGGTCTCACCACCTCCCCCCTTTGGGGGAGGTCATGGATTCGATCCCACGCTCCCCCCTCCCTGTTGAAAAAAAAAAGTACCTAACAAAAAAAATAGTGCAAAAAAAAAGTTAGCTAGATA
This sequence comes from Amorphophallus konjac, assembly GCA_022559845.1. NCBI lineage: Eukaryota > Viridiplantae > Streptophyta > Magnoliopsida > Alismatales > Araceae > Amorphophallus > Amorphophallus konjac. The sequence goes on along the minus strand of CM040126.1, from coordinate 14,004,155 downwards.
CGCAAAAGGAAACGAAACAGTCTGTCTCAAGTAGATAGGTAATCTCCCATGGGAGATCCTCCAAGACATGAGCTTCACCTTCAGCGAATTCTTCGATCTCCAGTGAGTGTAGAGACTGTGACAAACACCTCCATTAGAGATAATGATGTAAACAGATCTAACCGAAATTGTCAGGATCAGATTTAATATAATGATGATATGGTAATACTAATATACTTTACAAAACCACTACACGTATCAACCATAATCATTGAACACTAAAATCACTACATACATCCAAGGATGGCAGTATCGATTTCGGCCGGTACCGATACGTACCGGTTTCGGTTTCGGTATCGGTTTCGGCCGAAACCGGTTGAAACCATTCAAAAAATTAAAAAAAAATAATGATTCTCTCTAGTTTCGGCCGAAACTGGACGATTTCGGACCAAAACAGGTCAGTTTCGGCCGAAACCTTTAATGGTTTCGTCCGAAACCATTAAAAAACTATTTTTTAAGTATCGGACCTGCTACAGTGTTGGGGTCCGATTTCGGATCGATACCGGCCGAAACCGATACTGCCAACCATGCATACATCAGCCACAATGGTTAAATGCACTTCTAAGTTCTAAACTATAGCATGTCAAAGAAGTCATAGAATGATAAATTCAAAAGTATAAGGCCCATCGAAAATCTTGTAAGAGGAACACCCCTTCCCTATCAAGCGGAGGAGCAGAGAAGGAATTAGTAAGAAGGAATGACCTTGCACATCATCAATTACATACATAGTCCCAGTGCTTTCTTGAGAGTAGTTATCTTCAACGGAATGTATTCTATGGACAAAGGAGTAATTTTGGCGGTTTCAGATTTGTGCAACTTGTGCTTCTCTGTAATGTCCAGGATTTTTCGGATCAGAATCCGTAAGTTTCGAAGAGCCTTTGTGAGTCTCGGAACGTGTTTTATGATTTAATCAGGTTTTTGGTTGTCGAGCCTTCGGAATCCTATGTAGGGTGAACCGACATGTTGTCGGGCTCCATGACATTGCAGGTGCGTTGTGCATTTTTCGAGGATCGTGAGAATAATTTTTTCTAATTTTTTATATTTTCTGAAATTTTAAAATCCCAAAATTTTTCTTATTTAAACCCCCCACCCTCTCTCTTTCTCTCATTCTCTCTTTCACACTCTCTCTTCTCTTTCTCTCCCTATCTTCTCCGGGCGGCCGACAGAGGCGGAGGCGGTGTGAGAGCGAGGAGCGCGAGGACGAGATGAGGTTGAGACGGTAGAGGCGCAGCGGTTCGCTCGCGGATTACGTGAACCCGACGGCATTTCGCGAGGAAATGGCGATCTCGGCGCGGGAAATTGTCGGTGGAGGTAGGGGGATGATTCCCTAGCCCATGTACTTCCTTTTCCCGGCGTTTTGTAGGCCGAGATGAGCCGAGAGAGTTTATTTCATGCAGGAGGTTTAAAATCATGATTTTAGACAGATTCTTCGATTCGATTGAGCTTTTGGGGTTTAAACGCGTCCTCTAGGTGGTCTAGAGGCTGGGAATGGTTCCCCATTGTTTTCCCCATCACCCGGGGGTGATTAAGGCGTGGAAACAGACTCTGGGGTTGAGTCCGGAGGGTTTTCTGCCGTTTTCGGATGAACGACGAGTGAGTTCGGTCGACCGAAATTGGGGTTTTCTGCCCTTTTTGGCCCTCGGTCGACCCGGTTGTGACCCATTGGTCGACCTATGGCCCCGTAGATGTCCCGGACACCCCGTGAGTACCGTGACCGTATTTTTTTGGTGTCCGGAGGTATCGTGTTACCTCGATTAGCGTGCCCGTGAGTTTTGAGAGTCCGGGTGACCCCGAGTGTTCCGGGCTTTCGTGTTTCGCTATATCGAGTTACAGTGTACCGGTATGAGTGCGGAGATCTGTCCCCGCACAACGTTAGCTTTCTCGGAAAGCGATTTCCGTGTGGGCAACGCCTATAGCCTATGAACTGTGAGTTCCGTGACCCAACCAGGGACCGGAGGTTTCTTGGACCGGAGGTTTCTTGGTCTCCCTTGGAAAGGGAATTAACTCGGCGGTTGTGAGCCGCCTCGTGAACTCTTTTGACCGTGGTTTCGGACCGTAGGAGTAGGGCAGATTGACGACATAAGGCCGTGTTGTCCAACGGTCTTGACCTGAGTCGCGTGATTCAAGGACCGTTGGGCTAGTAGATCTAGTGGACTGTCCAGACTCTGGTGGCATCGTGCCACCCGTGTTCTGTGGCAATTGTGACGGGCTTGTGCGTAGCCTGTCAGTACTCTGGTGGTTTCTTCCGAGAGTCTTATCTCGAGTGACCCCCCACTAGTTGTAACCTTCTTACGGCACACGTGTGCTGACCTACTCGGAAGTGGTAGAGCGGCTTTCCTAGGAGAGACGATTTTTAGACTGGTTACCGTAGGGCCCCTCGTCTTTGCAGCCTGAGTCTGGGCTGGGGGGAAAACCAGCTAGAGGACCCGACTTAGAGCGCATAGTCTGTGTGTGCACACGTGGTTGGGGGTTTCGGACCCGCGCTGACGAACGCGACCCCAACTAGTCCTTGTTCTGTGTTCTTGGTTTTGTACGGTGTCTCAGTTTTCGCCTGGGACGAGTAGGGAGACACCCGGGGGGCAGACTAAGTCGTCAGTAGACGCATCCGGCCTTACTTCTGATGGACAGGTACTCTCGTCACGCGACACGTGACTTGAGTTTTGGTTTCCCGTCTGCGAGACGTGACTTTTCGGGTAGCTTTCTCGTGCATTCCCGATATCGAGATCTAGAGTTTTTGGTACGATTACCGAGGTTTTTCCCCTAGACGGTGTAGGGTTCACGACTGCGAGGTCATGACGGTTCCCCAGACTGCGTGGTCTTGGGTTGGGCCTTCGTCTGTGAGGACGGGCCCTCACAACAGAGCTGTCGTGACATTTATTCTGACAGAGTAGCCAGGGTTTTCTCGTTAGTCTGGTGGTTCCCCGACTGCGAGATCGGGGTTTGTTTTCTGTACCGTTAGGAGTAGCTTATGGAGCCGTGGTTTCCCGGCTATCGTGTTTAGAGATTCGTGTACGGATGTTCCTTCCGACGTTAGTGTTATTATTGCTACTCCCGTTACTGTTGTTGTTCTTGCTAGCGTTGTTCTTTACCGTCGTCGTTTTGTGGTAGGGTTCCGCGGGACGCCTACTGAGCCAATGAGATGAGACTCACCCCTGTCTTTTCAGGTGTAGCAGTTCCTCCTCGAGGTTCGGAGGTACAGCGCGGAGGTTCGTAGTTGTCAGCTCACCGGGCAGAGTGTTCACTCGGCATTGAGTACGTTCATTTTCCCTGTAAACTGTACTTTTGTCGGACTTGACTCTGTCGTTAGATTATTTAATTAAAAATATAACTTTATTTTCTATCATTTAAATTGTTAATTATATTAATTGTTGCCTGCTTTATTTCAAATTTCAATGTACCTCCACACTCATTTTAACCCTTCCGAGCCCTCCGACTCGTGGGTGGTAGGCCAAGATTCGAAAGGTATCGGGTTATTCCCAGTATCCGGATCTTGGGTCGTTACAGGTGATATCAGAGCAGTGGTTGTGAACGTACATGGAAATTTGAGATATTGCAGTGATCAAAGTCCATAAGGTCCAGTACAGTCGACAGCTGACATAGAATTTTGTGTAAATTACCGCTTTTGTTTCTCGCGTGAGAGCTAGAGTGCGCAGAGTTGGCGTTGTGAAGGCGGTTGCTGTTTTCGTTGGAGTGCCGACGTGGGGCCAGAAGAGTAAGATAGAGAGCTCCCAGTTGTGCTGAGTTGGGCAGAGGTTGCCAGCAGGTGCGAGTCTGCGGTGCATCATTGGAGGAATCTGCGACGAGGTCAGGTGGCTGGCGAGGATTGTTCGTGGTTAGGTGGCCATGAGTGTGCTCTGAGGGAGTTATTGTCGTCTTGGCCACCTCAACTTGAGGTTTATCCAGCCCCTGATGCGTCGAGATCATGGTTTGAGATGGCAGAGCGGGTACTCTGATCGAGAGATGTGCTCGAGCGAGCAGATGATCTTCCTAGTGAGCTGTTGATTACCGAGCCTAATTTTCTTGTCGTGCTCTGTGGCGTCGAAGATGACGTGCCAGTCCCGATTATTTTTGCAGATTTCGAGGCAGGGTTGGGCAGCGTTGTCCCAGTGAGTTCTAAGTCCTGCATATCTACACGTGAATGGACTGTGCTAGTCCTGGATCTGGTTCAAGATTGTGTGGCGGTGGCTTGGTTCGTGGCCCATATTGCGAAATTTGAGGCCATTATGTACCGCCTTGGATGCGCCGTTCGAGGCGACAGATGAGATGTGAAGGTTCAGCGGCAAGTTCTGGACTTGAGGATGAGCGTTGACAGGTGCCGATCACGGTTTGTGTTGTGGCTCTTGGCGTGATGGTCCGCGCGGCAGTAGCTCAAGAGATGGATATTTTGAGGACCCGAGAATCAAGAATAGATTTGGTGTCAGCAAGGACATATTCTAGGGAATGATGTCCGGTGGCTAGAGGTGTAGTGGCCTTCGAGCCTGGCGTCTTTTGTGGTTTCTTCACTCCTCGGTAAGTGTTTTGGCGTGTTATTGGTTCCAGGATCAGAGGCAGGCATAGGTAGGGAGTGCGTGGCAACGGCTAGCTCAACCATTGCGGCAGGGTGTGGCTGGCGATCAGCATAGACAGTGCTTGAGGCGTGGTGACTTGCAGTTCGGGGAATTGCGATGGTGCGCCGGGAGATGCGGCGAGTGTGGTCCTACGAGACACTTGGCGAGTGTTGTCGGAGGAGCTGACCCGATGGTGGCAATGATTTTTCCTGATGCTGGAAGGTGCGGTTCCCAGCATACGCAAGGTTCAAGGTCAGGTCAAGCGTGGAGATCTCCCGCTTTGTAAGAGGTATGTTTATTTCTCCTTGGTTGGAGAGGATCGCATTTTGCTAAATTCTATCGTCTTGCAGCGTGCGTTCGGATTGGTTGGCCTCCTTTCGTGTGCCATAAAGTCCGTGCGAGACGTGTTTTGTGTTTTGGCAGGATGGCTGCCTGTGAGAAGCAATGCCCATCCCCATATGTATAAGGGTGTTGGCGCTATTCCGGAAGGATGAGTACCAGTTGGGCAGTGCTTGCCAGGATTCGCAGTTGGTGTTGTGATTCCCGATGCGTTGTGGATCAGAGCCTGTGGAGTTGTAGGAGGATTGCCAGAACAGGAGAGAGAATCTGTGCTCTGGGTTCGAGGGATTTGAGCTTTCCTCACCCTGTTGTCCTGAGTTAGCAAGTCGAGTTCAGGTTGTCGGGATGGTGGATCCCGAGTCGTCTGTGATGGTTGTGTGCGTGGATCAGAGTGCGCAGTGGAAGCCTGGTGGGCCCATAACCCACAAGTCTGGGATTGTAGCGATAGTTGCTACGGGCAGATCCCAGAGGATTGTTGTGCCCCTGATTTTGATAATGACAACCATGAGATGTGAATGTAGTATTCAACCCAAGATGTTGAATTAATTCTTGATTTAGTAATGATTCCACTTGATTTCATTCTTGTTGCAAGAAAGGAACAGGGTCGACGCTGGGAGCTTAAAGCGTCCACGCATCAGTTGAAGAAGCCTTCACTGATATCTCTCACAGCGTTAACTCCACGAAGCAAGCAGCGTCAACTCATCATACTCTGAAGCAGAGACCTTCACAGGTTATTCCACTGCGTCAACGCCACAATAGAGCAGCGTCGACGCAGCAGTTAAAGAGGCAGAGTTAATGGCTTACTAGAATGTCTCAGTGCGTTAACGCTATTGCATGACAGTGTCGACGCAGCAAGTCAGATTGTTGTGATTTCAGCTCAGGGACAGGTAAGTGGGTTGACGCAGCAACCCCATGCGTCAACGCATCCTGCTTTACTATCAAGACATATGATAGATATCAAGGCTGCGTCAACCCTGTGGACTCAATGGGTTGACGCCTACGGGAACTTCCGAGATCAGTTGGGTGGACCCCGGTCACAAGTGACGTCAAAGGCCACATCAGCCCAAAAGTGATTGCGATCTGCTTTTTCCCTCTCGACTCCAGAAGGCTCTACACGGAGCAATCACAGGGCTAACCAGAAAATCTGGTTGGGGCCCACTAGATGTATATATGCATGGATCTGGAAATGAGCGCGGGAATGCCTGCGGAATTGTAGAAGGAGTTGGAGCTTTTCGAAGTGTGCTGAAGACAGGGGCTGAGGAAAAGAACCACGAGAAAAACAGCGAGTTGATCTTCCTCCTGATGTCGATCTGCTGAAGACAGTTGGGAGATCCAGGAGCAGCGTTCCTTGTGAAGCTCGTCTACATTTTGGAAGAAGAAGACCAGACGATCATTGAAGCTTCTTCCTCCAAATTTCTGGATTCAATGCCGAGCTTAGGCTGCTTCATAGATCTGAGTTTATTCCTTCTTTTACTAAGTGGTTTCGTTTTGTTATTTGTCTTTCCATTTTGAACTCTATTATACTGTTTCTCCCTCGTACTGGTTTGAGTAGAGGGAGGGGTTGATCCAGCAGACTGTGCTTGGATCAAGGGAAATTGGGCGTGTTGCCTGCAAGTTGTTTGTCAGCGGGTTAGAGAATTTGTTTCTCTGGTTAAGCCAAGCTGTAATGCTCAGCGGTGTATGTGAGGAAGCTTTTTCCTCGGTGTAGCTAAGCTGTAAAGCTCAACAGAGATCATCACTGGTTAAGTGAGGGGTGGACGTAGGCCTCCACAGGGAGACCGAACCACCATAAAAATCTGCGTACACTGTGTGGTTTGATTTCTCTTATTATTCTCCCTTCGTTAGATGTTTGATTAGGCACGATTCTCATTGTTGTTTAGTTATTGATCTTATCTCTATCATTCTGCACCATAATTCGTGTGTGATCGTGCATAGAATATTTTAAAGGGTCAACCTATTCACCCCTCCCCTCTAGTTTGACATTCCACCTAATCCAACACGTGGTATCAGAGCTCGGCTCTCTTGTCAAGGGTCTTACAACCCAGAGAGATTCTGTGGAATGGAAAACAAGGGACTCATGCCCGAAGGGTATGCTGTAAATAGGCCACCCTTCTTTGATGGCACTAACTATGCGTACTGGAAAAATCGGATGCAGGTATTTCTGAGAGCTCAGGACCATGAGATTTGGAAAGTCGTGAGCAAGGGACCATATCAGATAGAAGGGGATGAAGAATTGTGGGTGAAGAAGCAATCCGGAAGTCCAATGTTAATTGGCAAGCCATGAACATCATGCAATGCTCACTGCACCCCATGGAGTTTTCACGAGTTTCCTCATGTGCCAGTGCCAAGGAAATGTGGGATAAACTCCAAGTCATCTACGAAGGTACGTCAGAGGTAAGAGAGACGAAAGCCAATGTGTTAATTTCAGAATATGAAGCTTTTAGAATGAAACCAGAGGAAAACATTTCTGAAATGTATGTTAGATTAACCTTATTAGTGAATGGTTTGAGAGGTCTGGGAAAGGCCTACACTGACTATGAGTTGGTCAGGAAAATTCTTAGATCCCTAACTCCAGTTTGGCACACCAAGGCCACTGTTGTTGAGGAATCTAGGAACCTTCCTACCACTACTCCTGATGAACTTATCGGATCACTAATGGCTTATGAGCTGAATCTCAAAAGGGAAGATGAGGATGTGAAAAAGAAAAAACCTCTTGCATTGAAGGCAGGACCAAGCAGCAAGGAGAGTTCTGATGACAGTCACTCATCTACCTCAGAAAATGACTCAGGTGAGATAGCAATGCTCACCAGAAAATTCATGAAGTTTCTAAGGAAGGAAGGTAAATTTAGAAGCTACAGAAGACCAGAGGTAAGAAAAAGTTCAAAGTTCAAATCAGAAAACTCTAGGAAATCTGACAAGGTTGTTTGTTATCAATGCAGGAAACAATGTCACGTCAAATCCGAATGTCCAGAGAATGTGAAGAAAGCCCAACCGAAATGGAAGAACAAGAAACCAAAGGCCATGATAAGCACATGGAGTGACGAGGAGAAAGATGAAGATGAAGAAGAAAGTACTTCTGAAGAAGAGAGTGATGCTAAGTTGTGCTTCATGGCTAAGGGAGATGATAATGATGAGGTAACTTCTTCTTCTGAAAATTTCTCTTGTAGTGATTGGGAATAAGCATTTAATGAACTGCTAGACAAATATGATCATGTAAAGAAAGAGAATAAATCACTCAAGAAGAAGAAAAATCTGACTAGCCAAGAGAATTCATTAAATGATAAAATCAAGTGCCTAGAAGCTGAAAATGTCAGTTTAAGAAAATCTCTTTGTGAAAATGACGAATATAGAGATCAAGTAATAGAGATGAAAAGAGAAAATGAATTCTTGCTGAAAACTCAGGATGACCTAAAACTCAAAATGCAAAAATTGGAGAGTGATGCAAAAATTGCTAAAGAAAAATATGAAGCAGTTCAAGGAGTGAATCAGGAACTCCAAGAAAACTTGAAGAAAATGGAAGATGAAAATTCAAGTAAACAAGCCTCTCTTGAGAAATTAACTCAAGGTAAAAATAATCTTGAAGCTGTAATGGGAATGAGAAGTAATTTTGGAAAAGAAGGACTTGGTTATAATCCAACCAAGAAGAAGGAACTAGGAACTAGATTTATAACTTTTGTGTCTGAACAGGGTATTTCTGGGCAGAGTCAAATGGATGAAAAGGAGTCTTGTGAGGAAAATCAAGGAGAAGGAAAACAAACAAATGAGATCAGAAAAGAAAAGGGCAAAGAGAAAATACATGATACCCTTAATGCCAAGCATCATAAAAATGTGCCCAAGTTCAGAAGAAAATCCTCAGGTCAGCCCATAGACCCTAGCTCATCAACCCAGCATCAAGAACATAGAAATTCATGGAGTCATAGGACTGGTACCCAACAGATGCGTCAACACACTGAGCATCATGCGTCCACTCATCCCATGTACCAAGGGTTTTACAGAAACAACGCTAGATCAAATCCTTGGGCGCGTCAACGCAGTGTCCGCACTGCGTCAACGCATACACCCTTCCCCAGTGGGCGCTCCTTGAGAAACATGAGAATGAGTCGACGCAGCCACTTCAGTGCGTCAACGCACCCTATGTACCTGAACCCTTATGACAGAAAGACTTACTGGATGAGTCAACGCTATCATGTTACAGGGTCTACGCAGCGAACCTTCATGCCATCTAGAGCTCATTATTCCTACAGAACTTCACACCCTAAGTTCCCCAATGATTCTTGGAGTCACAATAACTATTGGAATAAAAATAAGAACAACACCTCATACTTCTCTAATAACAGAAATGGTTCAAAGAGGTCATTCCAAAAGGTACCTCAATCAAATCAAAAGAATCTCAAATCTATGAACCCCACATCTCGAAAACCCTCAACACAACAGATCTGGATTCCCAAAAGCATGCTGTCTTACTTGACGCAATCATATGGTCTGATGGGACCCAAGTGTATTTGGATTCCAAAATCTCTTGGTTGATGTGACCTGCAGGAGTGCCTTGCAGCTGTACACAACAGATGGTATGTAATGCCCCGGATTTTTCGGATCCTCGTTCGTGGGTCCCGGATCTGGTTTCTCGAAGTGTCCAGCTCCGTTGTGTCCGAAATTTCGTTTCGGACATCTTTCGTGTTCGGATCCGGAGTCGTTTCGGAGGCCCGGAGGCGTTCCGCGGCTTTTTCCGCGTGTGTTTTCCGATTCCCGGCGTGGGTTTCGGCTTTCCCTTCGGAGCCTCGTTGCGGGTGAACCGGGCCGTTCACCAGGGCGCGAGTGGTACCGTTGCGATCGGTGCGCTCCGAGGATCGCGAGGGTGTAATTTTCTATTTTTCTGGATTTTTCCGATTTTTCGGATTTTCCTATAAATAGCTTTTTCTCTCTCTCCCCCTCTCATTTCTCATTTCTCTCCCTCTCTCTTCTCACGCTCTCTCCTCTCTCCCTCTCTCTCCGGCGGCCGACGGGGCGGAGCATGGGCGAGGCGGGGACGGCGCGGGCGAGGCGCGGGCGAGGCACGGGCGAGGAAGGATGAGGATCGAGGCGGTGGAGGCGCGTGGAAGCTCGGCCGTGAGTTCGTGGAACGGCGAGGCTTCAACGGCGTTTTCTTCGTGGATCGGCGTCCACGGTGCGCGTAATCTTCGGTGGAGGTAGGGTGATGGACCCTCAGCCCGTGTACTTCCTTTCCCGTGAGTTTCGTAGGCCGTGGTGAGCCGAGCGGGCTAAACGGGGCGTTTTGGGCAAAATGCATGTTTTTGGGGTGTGAGTCGGATCTCCCGTTTTATGGTGTTTTTGGGCGATCCAGGGGTTTAGATGCATGCCTAGGAGCTTGGAGGAGGTTTCCCCTTTTGTTTCCCCTTCACCTGGGGGTGAACGGGACGTGGCATGGCTTTTCCCGCGGTTTCTACCGTTTTCGGGCGCGGACTGAGAACGCGCTATACTCCAGTAGCGCGTTCTTGATAGTCGCGCTGCCCCGACCGAGCGCGTTCATCGGAGAAGATGAACAGTTTGGCGGTTCCTGTCGCGCTATAGGGTTATGGCGCGTTCTGGATTGTCGCGCTAGGGGTCCCTAGCGCGACCTGCCTTGTCGCGCTGGGAGGCCCTAGCGCGATGGTCCCTGTCGCGCTAGGGGATCCTAGCGCGATCTGCCATGTTGCGCTAGGGTTCCCTAGCGCGTTCTGGCTTGTCGCGCTAGGTGATCCTAGCGCGATCTCCGTGTTGTCTCGTGCTCCCCTTGGGCCGTGTGTGTCTCGGACACCCCGTGGACTTCCGTGACCGTGTCTTTGGGTGTCCAGAGGGTTGGTTTACCTCGATTAACGTGCCCATCGGTTTAAGGGTCCGTGAGACCTTCTGGTGTTCCGATTGTGTTGTGTTGGTCCCCGGTCGACCCGGTTGTGACCCAGTGGTCGACCTTTGACCTTGTGAGTGTCCCGGGTACCCCGTGGGTTCTGTGTCCGCGTTTCTGGGGTGTCGGGAGGGACCGTGTTTCCTCGATTAGCGTGCCTATAGGTGTAGTGGATCCGGGTGACCTCACGTGTTCCTGGCTTTCGGGTTACGCTAGATCGAGTCACCGTGAGTCGGTGTGTGCGATGGGGTCTCCCCCGTATATCGTGGGTTCCTTTGGAAGGCGATTCCCGTGTGGGCCATGTGTTTGGCCTTGGACTGTGAGTCCAGTTGTCCGGCCTGGGGCTGGAGGTTTCCCGCTTGTTCCAAGATGGGAAATCGACCTGGCGGCTTGTGCGCTGCCTTGGGAATCGTGCCTCTATGTTTTCCGTGTGGCCCGTGTGGGTGACCTTAGTCCTTTGCATTCCCTTTTCGAGGGAGTGGTCTTGGCGGCTCGTGAGCTGTCTCGGTATTTGTGCTACCGTGGTTTTAGACCTAGAGATTGGACTAGATTGACGGCCTTGTGCTGTCACGTGCAACGGTCTTGACCCCGAGTCTTGTGACTCAAGGACCGTTGGGTGTAGTGCGTCTAGAGGACTGCCCAGAGTCTAGTGGCTTAGCGCCACTCGAGTTTTCTCGACTCTCGCGCACGGTGCGTGCGTGACCGTGGACTGTGAGTCCCGTTTCTTCTCCGACTGTGGTCACCGTGCGACGGGGCCGGTACGTGGGGTGGTCCCCGTACGTCGTCGGATTCGGACGTTGTTTTCCGTTGAGTTGAGAGTCTACTCCTTCAGTGACCCTCCACTAGTTGTAGCCCACCAGTACGAGGTGCTGGTCTCACCTGGGAGTGGTGTACGGGCACCCACCTTTCGAGACGGTTTGTGGACCGGTTACCGTAGGCCCCTCGTCGGTAGCCAGAGTCCGGCTACGGGGGAAAACCGGTCAGAGGACCAGACCTAGTGACGCAAGGTCTGTGTGTGCACACGTGGTTGGGGGCGGTTGGACCCACGTCGACGGGCGTGACCCCAACTAGTTACTTGTTTGTGGTTACTTGTACGGTGTCGCGCCTCGGGTAGGACCTACCACGTCAGGCGGTTCACCTGCGGTGCGGTGTAAGACGTCAGGGGACGCTACCGGCTGTGCTTCTAGTGGGTGGTACTCCTGTCGAGTACGGAGTGACAGACTGTCAGTCTCTGTGTCTTTGACCTTCGGGTTTTTGGTCGCGTTGACCGGTGAGTTCGGTTGTTTCATCTTGGCGCGTGTGTCGGTTCTTGCGCCGTGAGATTAGTGCTAGTGGCTTTACCGAGGTTGGGTCTTGTTGTGCGGTACCCGCGATCGGATGGTCGGGGTTGCACCTTGGACAGCGTGTCCAGGTCGGCTGTCCGGGGGACAGGCCTCTACGGCGTGGTTGCCGTGTGTTCTTACTTCGGTAGCTGGTACTAGCGTGGTTTGGTAGCTTCGACTGCGTGGTCGAGGTCTGCCTTCTGGCAGTAGGAGTAGCTGTAGTGCCGAGTTTTTGACCGGCCACCGGTTTGCTGTTCCTGCTGTAGTTGTAGCTCTCCTTTCCGCTACCGCCGTTGTTTCCGGTTGGAGTTCCGCGGGATCCCTGCTGAGTCTCCGTTTTGGAGACTCATTCCCTGCTTTTCAGGTGTGGCGGTTCTTCCTCGCGGTTCGAGGGTGCAGAGCGGAGGTTCTCAGTTGCCAGCTTGCCGGGCCGAGTGTTCACTTGGCATGTGGTACGTTTTACTGCTTTAGACTCTACTTTCTGTTGGACTGGACTCTGTTGTAGTTGTTTATTTATTCCTGTTAATTGTTGCATTGTCCTGCTTTATTTCCTATTTCTTTGTGCCTCCACACTCCTTTTAGCCCTTCCGAGCCCTCCCGGCTCGTGGGCGGCGGTGCGAGTCTCGGGTTATCGGGTCTTCCCGGTAATCGGATTCTCGGGTCGTTACATGGTACCTCGACAGCGGTTGCTCAAGGCACATGACGGGCGATAAGGCAAAATTCTGTCTCCTAGTTGAGAAAGAAGGAGGACATGTCACTTTTGGGGGAAACAATAAAGGTAAAATAATTGGAAAAGGTAAAGTTGGTAAAACTCTCCTAAACTCTATTGATGATGTGTCGCTGGTTGAAAGATTGGAATACAATCTTCTAAGCATAAGCCAACTGTGTGATAGGGGGCACAAAGTTGTGTATGATTCCCATGCATGCACTATTATTGAAAAGCAGTCTGAAAGTGTCAAATTCTCTGGAAAAAGAATAAATAACATGTACATGGTAGATCTAGATGATCCTGCACATGACAATCTTTGTCTAGCTGTGAATAAAAGTGAACTGGCTTGGCTGTGGCATCGCAGATTAGGACATGCTAGCTATAGTGTCATGCATAAGTTAGCCAAATTCAACATGGTAAACGGTCTGCCAAATGTTTCATTTAAGAAAAATGACAAAATCTGTAATGCATGCACTCAAGGCAAGCATACTAGGAAGTCATTTAAATCCAGAACTGAAAACCAATCTTCTAGACCTCTTGAACTTGTTTACATGGACTTATTTGGACCCACAAGAACAGCAAGTTTAAGTGGCAATAAATATGGATTCGTTTTGGTAGATGATTTTTCCAGGTTTACTTGGGTGTTCTTTTTAACACATAAGAATGATGCATTTGAAGAATTTCAGGTATTCTTCAGGAAAGTTCAGCAGAATGGTAAGTACACTATCTCATCTATCATGTCAGATCATGGAGGAGAATTTGAAAATTCAGAATTTGATGATTTTTGCAGGACAATGGGAATATCTCACAAATTCTCATCTCCAAGAACTCCTGAACAGAATGGAGTGGTGGAAAGAAGAAACAGAACTCTTGTTGAAATGGCTAGGACCATGCTGATTGAAGGACAACTCCCAAGGAAGCTATGGGCAGAGGCTGTAAACACAGCTTGTTACATTATAAACCGGACAATGGTAAGACCTATGTCCAAAAAGACTCCATATGAGCTGTTAAAAGGTAAGAAACCATCTGTTATCCACTTCAGAGTTTTTGGATCTAAATACTTTGTTCAAAATAATAACAAACGGGACTTAGATAAATTTGAACCTAAGAGTGAACCAACCATATTTCTAGGTTATTCAAATCACTCTAGGGCCTATAGAGTCCTGAACATTAAAACTCAATCTGTTGAAGAATCTCCTCATATCATCTTTGATGAAATGGATGTCAAATCTGAAAATGAACTATCTTGCAGGGACAAAGATGATGGTGAGTTTCTTGAAGAAAAGGAAGAACAACACACTCAAGAGGAAGAGCCAAGGTCAAATGAGGATCTAGCAGAATCAAGTACTAGAGGTAATGCAGATGTCAATGAAGGTAACTCCTTGACCAATGTTAGAATGCTAAAAGACCATCCTCTATCAAGCATTATTGGTAATCTGCATGATCCTACCAGAACTAGATCTCATTTTAGAATCATTGAAGAAATGGACAACTTAGCTCTTATATCTCAAATTGAACCAAAAAATATAACTGATGCCCTGAAAGATGATTGCTGGATAAATGCAATGCATGAGGAATTAAATCAATTCAAAAGAAATAAAGTGTGGCACCTTGTGCCAAGACCTAATGAACTTTCAGTAATTGGAACTAAATGGGTCTTTAGAAACAAGCAAAATGAAAATGGAATTGTGATAAGAAATAAAGCAAGACTGGTTGCACAAGGATATAACCAAGAATTTGGCATTGATTTTGAAGAATCCTTTGCACCAGTAGCAAGATTAGAAGCTATCAGATTATTACTTGCATATGCATGTTATCATGGAATAAAACTCCATCAAATGGATGTAAAAAGTGCATTTCTCAACGGGTTAATAAAAGAAGAGGTGTATGTTGAACAACCCCCTGGTTTTGAATCTATAGATTGCCCTGACCATGTTTACAGATTAGACAAAGCTCTCTATGGGCTAAAACAGGCACCTCGAGCATGGTATGATAGACTCAGCTCATACCTCACTGAGAAAGGATATTCAAGAGGTAAAGTGTACCAAGGTGAGAAACAATGACATTATTCTGGTTCAAATCTACGTTGATGATATAGTTTTTGGTTCTACTAAACCTAGCATGTGTGAGGATTTCGCAAATTTGATGACCACAGAATTTGAGATGAGTCTAATGGGTGAGCTTCAATTTTTTCTAGGTCTACAAATCACCCAAAGCAAGGATAGATGCTTCATCAATCAGGCAAAGTATGTCTCCGAACTTTTGAAGAAATATCAGATGGAGAATCTTAAGGCAATCAGCACACCCATGAGCACCAATACAAGTTTGGATGCAGATCTGAAAGGTACAAAAGTAGATGCAAAAACTTATCGAGGTATGATCGGATCACTCCTTTATCTTACTGCATCAAGGCCAGACATCCAATTTTGTGTTTGTATGTGTGCTCGATTTCAGTCTGATCCTAGAGAATCCCACTTGATTTCTGTCAAGCGTATTTTTCGATACCTTGCTGGAACTCGAGACTTAGAGATTTGGTATCCTGCATCTTATACTTTTGATCTGGTATCATACTCAGATGCAAACTATGCTGGATGCAAACTTGACAGGAAAAGCACAAGTGACTATTGCCAATTTTTGGGAGGGTGTTTGGTTTCTTGGGCATCCAAGAAACAACACTCAGTGGCACTATCCACTGCAGAGGCAGAATATGTCGCTGCAGGGAGTTGTGGCACTCAAGTGTTGTGGATCAAACACCAACTCCAGGATTATCAAACTGATCTTGGTTGTGTCCCAATATTGTGTGATAACACAAGTGCCATTAACCTGGCAAAGAATCCCATCCAACACTCTAGGACCAAACATATCAAAATAAGGCATCACTTCTTGCGAGATGAAGTAAATAAGAGTAGCCTTAAATTGATCTTTGTAGACTCTGAACATCAACTTGCTGATATTTTCACCAAGCCACTGAATAATGAAAGATTCTCGTCTTAGGAGAGAGCTTGGTTTGTGCAATCCTCATTTTGTTGCCTAAATTGATTGCTTGAATTCTTCCATGAAACTTATCTGATTAACTTTGCCTAAAAATAAATTGATTGCACGTCCTGCTTGAGTTGCAAATTTCTGTTTTCTAAATAAGTCACAGATTTAGGGAGAGTTTAGTTTTGAGCTTATCTGCTTAATAACTCATGTTGAATAAATACCCATCATGAATAAAAACCCATCATGTCAACAATTGCATTTTCATTCATACTATCTGTCATGAATAAATGGAGGGTTAGTTTGCATCAGACTTTACACGCTAAGGAGTGCAATTCCGTTCTGTTAGAGTCAGCTGTCTGGGTATCTGAAGATTGGTTTATGAGACTGAGTCAACACTGAAAAACATCTTCTGGAAACAGACTGAAAATTGATCTGATTGGTTGAGTGAGTAAACGCAGTCATCAGGTTGAGTCAACGCACTGACAGAAATTTCCTGAAAACAATTGCTGGAATTGATTGGATGTATTCAGAAGGGTACTGCAGCTCTGAAGTTTGGATCTCACATATCCTTCTCTATATTGGCGCTGGGCATCCAAGTCTATACATCCACTGTTGAACCTCAAAGTCTATACATCGCCTCATTTCTTCAGAGTCTATACATCCACAGTTGAACCCCAAGTCTGTACATCACTTGCATCTTCAAAGTCCATACATCCATAGCAAGTCTATGCATTGGCAGCACTGTACAAGTCTATACACTGGCAATGTGTCTGTGTTTCAAGCCATTCGTAAAGTCTATACATCGTTCACATTGATTCAAGTCTACACAGCCATTTCCAAGTCTGTACATTGGAGAACCTTCCAAGTCTATACACTGTCCTGTGGCCTTCAAACGTTTCAAGTCTATTCATTGATGTTTTGGCCAAGTATGTACAGTCTGCTGTTGAAATCTTCGAGTACCTCAGCTTGTCTTCTCAACTTCTCGTCAATCCTGTTGCTTCCACATTCAGTGTTTCAACTTGCAGTGAAGGACCACTCAATCTTAAGTATGAAGGAAGTTTCTTGAGATCTGAAATGTGAATTGATGCCATAGATTCATGGGGAGCTAAAATGATAATTCCCTTATAAGATGTGATGATTATTATTGACTGTCTCTAGGCTATATTACTGGTTGGAGTTTTATAAATCTTATGTTCTTTGAACGATAAAAATTCGTGAACGCTAAAGTGCTGTGCATATGGAATAGGTTCAGAACCATTTAATAAAACTGAGAACTCCTCATTTCTTGAACTATTATGATCAATAATAAAGAGACCTTTGTGCAAAATGAATTTAACATCCGTATTGTTCTTAAACTCAGTTCAGGGTTAATAAAAGCTTAAGAAACATACCCTATATATACAATGATTCATATCATAAATTGTAGAGCAATGGTAAGCCTTCACTGAGAAACTGTCTCTATGTACCAATGAAGTGCAAATGAGCATGTCATGATGTGGGCTGTTACCTCTATTTTAAAAGAAAAATAATTCAGTGCAGAGCAATGGTTACTTTCCACTGAGAAACTACCTTCATGCACCAATGAAGTGCTACAAGGCATGTCATGATGTGAGTTGCCAACTCTGTTTCAGGTATGCAGAATAGTAAGCTATGCTAAGTAGCCGGAGACTCTGGTGTCTGATAAACATGTGCACCTGTGTCAAAAGGCTAGCTATACTTGACTGCAACTGTTGAAAAATAAAAATTATCAATGTTCATATGGGGTTGACCTGAAGCTCAAAAATAAAATTCTTTTGAGTTTATCCTCAATTCATGTTAAATTCACAACCATAAGGGTATCTTGAAATTGAACCTTCTAGGGATATGATTTTAGAAAATTCCATGTGTGAAAATTGTTCAATCCTCATTCCATAATCATGCTCTTCTTATTCAAGGATTTTTCTCAAAGTCTTAAGATTATCTTACTCCACATCGTTATATGGATTTAGGGCTCTCATAATCTCTCATCATAATATCTTATAGGGGAACTTGAATTTTATCGATTAAAAAATCCCTGAATGTCATTTCATCTCTTCACAACTTCTTTATCTTAAGAATGCCTAAATACTGTGGGACTTCACTATCTACTGTCCACTTTACACTATTTTACTTTGGTGGCGTCGACGCAGTGCCTTACAGCGTCAACGCAGTCATTTACTTACTCCACTTACATCCCATTCCGGTTCAGCACAGTGAACCGGTGTACCCTTTTTGAATCAAAAAGTGAATGGTCTTCTTATATAAAGCCCCGCAGCGTAAACGCTGCAGTCGCCTCCGCCTCTTCCAAAACCTAGTGGGTTTCTACCTTGCCTCTTCCGTTCTTTCTCTCAATCTTCACCCTTCCTGTCTCTCGTTGCCATGGCGCCTCCGGAACAACAGAATAAGGGGAAGAACAAGAAGGGTCTACAGAAGAGAGATCCCATCTTTGCTACGGGCAGGATTGAGCCTCGCACCAAATATACGATGAAGGAAACACCGTCTGTGTCAGCTCCACCACCACAACAAGGAAAAGAGAAAAGCCCGCCGGCAAAGACAAAGGCAGCAAGGAAAAAGGGCAAAGACAAGGGCTTGGCAGATCCCTCAACAGAGAAATCGTCTCCTTCAGCTCCAAGGAAACAGAAAGGCAAAGAGATAGCGTTACCTCTTCGGAAACGCAGTCTTCATCCCAGCCCGCCAACCAAAAAGAGAAAGGTATCTAATGTCAGGACAGAAGAGCAAGTTCCATCTTCAGGTGCTGCGACGGGAAAGAAAGGTACGGACAACTCTCATGCAAGGTCTTCTGATCCCTCTCTTACCGTCAACGTGGAAGAACCTCTGAAAGTTCTTATTTCACGGTATATTGTTGCTACCGACCATGAATTGCTTGAAGTTTTTCCGCAACTATTTCCTACCTTGGATTATCAGGGCTGGTGGTCTTTCGTTACAACTCATAAGGTCTATTACCCCACCCTGGTCCGAGAATTCTACCACAATTTGAAGTATGAACCTCATATTCCGAAACTTTCATCAACTGTCAGGAATGTTAGTTTCGAATTAACAAATAAATTGTTTGCCGGAGCTTGGAAAATTCCCATGAATGGGGTTCAGCTACATAGCTTTGAGTTTGATGAACATGAAGCCTTTGCTCTCCTGATTGAAAAGCCTAGTGATCCTACAGCCATAAGGGAAACCTACTTATCAAGTCTTAAAGCAAATCAGTTCCCTCCTTTAAATAGACTACTCCACCATATGTGCACATCAATGATCACACCTCAGAGTAGTGGTAGGGAACGGGTCACTGAGATGCAAAGATTTTTACTCTACTGTATGCTGAAAATGATACACATTTCACTGTCAGATGTAGTCATTCAGACTATGGGTTCTTGCTTGACCCAATCCAGAACACTCCCATATGCTGCCCCATTGACTGTCATTTTTCGAAAAGTTGGAGTGGATTTTGGTTCTGAGAAGAAACTGATTATCCATCGAGGAAATGTATACTCCCTTTCTTACATACAGAAGTTCATGGGATTTAAAATTATCAATGGACAACCAGTCAGGATCCTGCCAAGTCAAAAACCAATGCCCACCTCAGTGGAGACTGATCCTGAAGCAAGACCTGACAATCAATCTCAGCAAGAGGCCAGTCTAAACAGAATGGACATAACAGAGGCTCGGGCAGATATACCTGAAGCTAGTTCAGCCAGAATGGATGACCAAGACTTCAGCACTTTTCCAGATAACTATAATGTCCAGGATGATACTCATGTGGCTCCTGTTGCTTCAAGAGAGATTGTCATAGTCCAAGGTCCTCTTCCAGCACCCTCACCACCAAGGGGACATGAATCAACTTTTGAGGAGATTCCAGCCAACTTTCAGACTAATTTTTCGAACATCAATCCCACACTCATTCATTTTCTGGAAATGAAATTCAAGAGTATTGACTCCTCAATAATGCATCTAAGTTCCACAGTGGATTTGAGGTTGTCACACCTTGAGCAGAAGATAGACAGCAGATGGGAGAAATTTACTCATGACAAATACAAGTCCGACAAGAAGCTTCATGAATTTATGGAATCCCTTCTTCAAGCATGTCAGAAAGCTGGCACAGTCTTGCGCAATTTACAGAACGTGAATCAACAATGTTTGCACAGGATACAAAGTGTACAGACGTACAACTATGATGTCAGAGAAAATCAGTCCAAGCTGAACTTGAAATATTCCACCCTGATTGACAAGAACAATGAATTCAGTGCACAAGTTCAAGCCTTGTTTGACAAGATTACCTCTTTTGGTCAGGACATCACTAGACTGTTTGAAAGAACCACCTTGGTCGGTGATGAAGTGGTGGATGTTCTGCACATTCTGAAAGAAAATTTCCCACCCACCATTGAAGATCAGCGTGATGTATACTGTCCTCCACCAATTGAAGCATCCTCCTCTGCACCTGAATTTGGTACTCAGCAGAAAGCCCAGGTGGACTATCTGTTTGAAATTCTACATAACTGGTTTGATGGTATGTCTACCAAGGTCAAAGAATATCACAAGCATATGGTGGATAGAGATCAGCTGCTCTCTGACAGGATGGACACTATGGCAGAATCGATTGCTCAGCTTCAGTATCAGCTGGATGTTGTGTCTGCAACTGTTCTTCATTCTTCCTCATCTACTCCCCTTCCTGATGATGTCAAAGGGGGAGAGACATGAGAGCTCAAGCTCAAGTTAGAGTCTAGACTAGGGCTGCATTGCATCTGCATCAAATATGTTGATTGACAAAAATTTCCTTCTTTTTTGTCTTGATCTACAATGTAAATCCATGGACTTAAATGAATGGCAAAATTGATGTATGTTTCAGTCATTGAGTTGAATTCCTATTGATCAGAACCTTCTTGCTTAATCTGAATAAATACATGCTTGTTTAGATGCAATGACATTCACATCATAGTTGCCATCATCAAAAAGGAGGAGATTGTTGTGCCCCTGATTTTGATAATGACAACCATGAGATGTGAATGTAATATTCAACCCAAGATGTTGAATTAATTCTTGATTTAGTAATGATTCCACTTGATTTCATTCTTGTTGCAAGAAAGGAACAGGGTCGACGCTGGAGCTTAAAGCGTCCACGCATCAGTTGAAGAAGCCTTCACTGATATCTCTCACAGCGTTAACTCCACGAAGCAAGCAGCGTCAACTCATCATACTCTGAAGCAGAGACCTTCACAGGTTATTCCACTGCGTCAACGCCACAATAGAGCAGCGTCGACGCAGCAGTTAAAGAGGCAGAGCTAATGGCTTACTAGAATGCCTCAGTGCGTTAACGCTATTGCATGACAGCGTCGACGCAGCAAGTCGGATTGTTGTGATTTCAGCTCAGGGACAGGTAAGTGGGTTGACGCAGCAACCCCATGCGTCAACGCATCCTGCTTTACTATCAAGACATATGATAGATCTCAAGGCTGCGTCAACCCTGTGGACTCAATGGGTTGACGCCTACGGGAACTTCCGAGATCAGTTGGGTGGACCCCAGTCACAAGTGACGTCAAAGGCCACATCAGCCCTAAAGTGATTGCGATCTGCTTTTTCCCTCTCGACTCCAGAAGGCTCTACACGGAGCAATCACAGGGCTAACCAGAAAATCTGGTTGGGGCCCACTAGATGTATATATGCATGGATCTGGAAATGAGCGCGGGAATGCCTGCGGAATTGTAGAAGGAGTTGGAGCTTTTCGAAGTGTGCTGAAGACAGGGGCTGAGGAAAAGAACCACGAGAAAAACAGCGAGTTGATCTTCCTCCTGATGTCGATCTGCTGAAGACAGTTGGGAGATCCAGGAGCAGCGTTCCTTGTGAAGCTCGTCTACATTTTGGAAGAAGAAGACCAGACGATCATTGAAGCTTCTTCCTCCAGATTTCTGGATTCAATGCCGAGCTTAGGCTGCTTCATAGATCTGAGTTTATTCCTTCTTTTACTAAGTGGTTTCGTTTTGTTATTTGTCTTTCCATTTTGAACTCTATTATATTGTTTCTCCCTCGTACTGGTTTGAGTAGAGGGAGGGGTTGATCCAGCAGACTGTGCTTGGATCAAGGGAAATTGGGCGTGTTGCCTGCAAGTTGTTTGTCAGCGGGTTAGAGAATTTGTTTCTCTGGTTAAGCCAAGCTGTAATGCTCAGCGGTGTATGTGAGGAAGCTTTTTCCTCGGTGTAGCTAAGCTGTAAAGCTCAGCAGGGATCCTCACTGGTTAAGTGAGGGGTGGACGTAGGCCTCCACAGGGAGACCGAACCACCATAAAAATCTGCGTACACTGTGTGATTTGATTTCTCTTATTATTCTCCCTTCGTTAGATGTTTGATTAGGCACGATTCTCATTGCTGTTTAGTTATTGATCTTATCTCTATCACCCTGCACAATAATTCGTGTGTGATCGTGCATAGAATATTTTAAAGGGTCAACCTATTCACCCCTCCCCTCTAGTTTGACATTCCACCTAATCCAACAAGGATGTGTAGAGCATTAGAGGATTGGTTCCTCAATATGAGATCGTCTCTGACTGTGTGAGCCATGTCGATTGTCGTGCCATTGCTAGAGACATTGTGATTTGTGGCGCTGGTAGGATAAAGAGTTGGGGAAATATGATGGCGAATCTGTCACGTGAGTACCCTGTTCTTGTGTTGGAAGTTGTGCCCTCGGATGGAATCTTGGTCCGAGATATTATCTCCGAGAGATGTTTATGGGTCCCAGTTGGTGGCTGTGAGCGCCTAGCAAGGCTTGCCAAGTGGCCAACTGTGATAAGGATCTGCGTTGTTTGGAGATCTGTGTGCATTGGTCGCGGCGTCGTCAACCAGGTTGCTATGGTGGCAGGCGGCACTTGTCTGTTCCGGAGATATGTGCCATGATCTGTTAAGATCGTGTCCCGTGGCTTTGTGGTGAGAGCGGAACCGAGATTGGCAGGTGTCTATTTGGAATAATTGTGATGAAGCTAGGATGAGACTGTATAATGGACGATGCCTGTGCGGAAGTCCCTGAAGGGATGTTGTTGAATGGAGAGCCTCGGTCTGTGACCAGCATGGGTGGATTTCCCTGTAAGCCTGAGTCTAGTGTTGTTGTGGACCAAGAATTGTGGAATCCTGTCATTTGGTTTCGCCGTGCTCCCCTTAAGAGGGTAGAGTTGACGTGAGGATCAGGATCAGATGCGCTGTCCGACTGAGGATCGACTCGAGATGGAGTGATGGTCAATGTAAGAGTCAACGGATGGCCTGTCGAGATTTGGAATGTGCTTATCGAGCTTGGTGAAGGAGCAAGAAAGAGGAAGTTGAGCAAGCAAGGGTTTCCCGTTGACGAGTAATTGGTGACCGGTGAGTGGACTTTCACAGACAGAAGATGCCGATTGTAGCGGATCGAGAATGGCGAGAGCCGCGTGCAAGCGAGGCCTTGGGTGGCCTATTATAAGATATGCCTTTCCCCGAAATTGGATCTGGGATTTGTTGAAGGCTTGTGCTTGGACCGGAGTTGGTCCAGTGCTGCTATGGGTGTTCGGCTTGCCAGGAGCAAGATGGTGGCAGCGATGCCGTGGTTGGAATTTTGTGTGGCTGAGGTAGGGCCAGACTTGTACCCTTGCGTGTGTAATGCTCGCTCTGAGAATCAGTGTGTATTGGGTTATGGAGCGAGATGTTTTTGTTCATGGTCATAGTATGGCTGTGTCCATCAGGATCAGTGGTTTTGCGAGAATTGAGTTTAGGCTGGAGCTCTAGGAGCGCTGCCAGCTGGATAAGTTGCTCTTCCCCTGTGCCTTGGTGGTTGCCTCAAATTTCGAAGACGAAATTTGAGTAAGGGGGGAGGTCTGTAACGCCCCGGATTTTTCAGATCAGAATCTGTGGGTTTCGGAGCGCCTTTGTGAGTCCCGGCACGTATTTTGTGATTTAATCGGATTTTTGGCTGTCAACCCTTCGGAACCCTATGTAGGGTAAACCAACGTGTTGTCGGGCTGCGGGACGTTATAGGAGCGTTGTGCGTTTTCCGAGGATCGTGGGAATGATTTTTCCAAAAAATTTATATTTTTCAGAATTTTAAAATCCCAAAAATTTTCTTATTTAAACCCCCCACCCTCTCTCTTTCTCTCTTTCTCACTCTCTCTCTTCTCTTTCTCTCCCCCTCTTCTCTGGGCGGCCGATGGAGGCGGAGGCGGGCGAGGTGGAGGCAACGTGAAGGCGAGGAGCGCGAGGACGGGACGAGGACGGAGGCGATGGAGGCACGGCGGTTCGCTCGCGGATTTCGTGAACCCGACAACGTTTCAAGTGGCATTTCGCGAGGAAACGGCGATCTCAGCGCGTGAAATCGTCGGTGGAGGTGGGGAGATGGTTCCCTAGCCCATATACTTCCTTTTCCCTGCGTTTTGTAGGCCGAGGTGAGCCGAGAGGGTTTATTTCACGCCGGGGGTTTAAAATCATGAATTTAAGGCGTACGACGGATTCTTCGATTCGATTGAGTTTTGTGGGTTTAAACGCATCCTCTAGGTGGTCTAGAGGCTGGGGAATGGTTCCCCATTGTTTTCCCCATCACCCAGGGGTGATTAGGGAGTGGAAACGAGCTCTGGGGTTGAGTCCGAAGGGTTTTCTGCCGATTTCAGTCGACAGACGGGCGAGTTCGGTCGACCAAACGGCCCTTCGCCACGGACAGGGCGACCCCGTGGTCGCGGTCGACCGACCGACCGCCGCGACCATGTGGTCACGGTCGGGAAGCCGACCGCGTTCATGAGAACGCGGTCGCAACCCCGACCGCGTTCTGGCGGTCGACCGGCCCTTTTGGCTGGTCTACTGACCCCCTTTAGGTCGACCGAACCCAGGGTTTGGTCGACCGAAATTGAGATTTTCTGCCCTTTTTGGCCCCCGGTCGACCAGGTTGTGACCCATTGGTCGACCTATGGCCCCGTGGATGTCCCGAACACCCCGTGGGTACCGTGACCCTATTTTTTGGGTGTCCGGAGGTACCGTGTTACCTCGATTAACGTGCCCGTGAGTTTTGAGAGTCCGGGAGACCCCGAGTGTTCCGGGCTTTCGTGTTTCGCTATATCGAGTTACCGTGTATCGGTATGAGTGCGGAGGTCTGTCCTCGCACTTCGTTAGCTTTCTCAGAAAGCAGTTTCCGTGTGAGCCACGCGTATGGCCTATGAACTATGAGTTCCGTGACCCAGCCAGGTGCTGGAGGTTTCTTGGTCTCCCTTGGAAAGGGAATTAACTCAGCGGTTGTGAGCCGCCTCGTGAACACTTTTGACCGTGGTTTCTGACCGTAAGAGTAGGGCAGTATGACGGCATAGGGCCGTGTTGTCCAACGGTCTTAACCCAAGTCGCGTGACTCAAGGACCGTTGGGTTAGTAGGTCTAGTGGACTGTCCAGACTCTGGTGGCATCGTGCCACCCGTGTTCTGTGGCAATTGTGACGGGCTTGTGCGTAGCCTGTTAGTACTCTGGTGGTTTCTTCCGAGAGTCTTACCTCGAGTGACCCCCCACTAGTTGTATCCTTATTACGGCACGCGTGTGCTAACCTACCCGGTAGTGGTAGAGCTACTTTCCCAGGAGAGAGAGTTTTAAGGCTGGTTACCGTAGGGCCCGTCGTCTTTGCAGGCTGAGTCTGGGCTGGGGGAAAACCAGTTAGAGGACCCGACTTAGAGCGCATAGTCTGTGTGTGCACACGTGATTCGGGATTTTGGACCCGCGCTGACGAGCGGGACCCCAGCTAGTCCTTGTTCTGTGTTCTTGGTTCTGTACGGTGTCTAAGTTTCCGCCTGGGGCGAGTAGGGAGACACCCGAGGCGCGGACTAAGTCGTCAGTGGACGCATCCGGCCTTACTTCTGGTGGGCAGGTACTCTCGTTACGCGACACGTGACTTGAGTTTTGGTTTCCCGTCTGCTAGACGTGACTTTTCGGGTAGCTTTCTCGTGCTTTTCCGATGTCGAGGTCTAGGGTTTTTGGTAGAGTTACCGAGGTTTTTCCCCTAGACGGTGTAGGGTTCACGACTGCGAGGTCGTGACGTTTCCCCAGACTGCGTGGTCTTGGGTTGAGCCTTCGTCTGTGAGGACGGACCCTCACGACAGAGCTGTCGTGGTATTTCTTCTGACAGCGTAGCTAGAGTTTTCTCGTTGGTCCGGTGGTTCCCCGACTGCGAGATCGGGGTTTGTTTTCTGTACCGTTAAGAGTAGCTTATGGAGCCGTGGTTACCCGGCTACCGTGTTTAGAGATTCATGTACGGTTGTTCCTTCCGCCGTTAGTGTTGTTGTTCTTGCTAGCGCTGTTCTTTACCGTCGTCGTTTTGTGATAGGGTTCCGCGAGACCCCTACTAAGCCAATGAGATGAGACTCACCCCTGTCTTTTCAGATGTAGCGGTTCCTCCTCGAGATTCGGAGGTGCAGCGCAGAGGTTCGTAGTTGCCAGCTCACCAGGCCGAGTGTTCACTCGGCGTTGAGTACGTTCCTTTTCCCTGTAAACTGTACTTTTGTCGGACTTGACTCTGTAGTTAGATTATTTAATTAAAAATATAACTTTATTTTCTGTCATTTAAATTGTTAATTATATTAATTATTGCCTGCTTTATTTCAAATTTCAATGTACCTCCACACTCCTTTTAACCATTCTGAGCCCTCCGACTCGTGGGTGGTAGGTTAGGATTCGAATGGTATCGGGTTATTCCCAGTATCCGGATCTTGGGTCGTTACAGGTGATATCAGAGCAGTAATTGTGAACGTACATGGGAATTTGAGATATTGCAGTGATCAAAGTCCATAAGGTCCAATACAGTCGGCAGCTGGCATAGAATTTTGTGTAAATTACCACTTTTGTTTCTCGCGTGAGAGCTAGAGTGCGCGGCGTTGGCGCTGTAAAGGCGGTTGTTGTTTTCATTGGAGTGTCGGCGTGAGGCCAGAGGAGTAAGATAGAGTGCTTCCTCCCCCCCGGATGGCAGTATCGGCCGAAACGGATACGTTTCGGCCGAAACGTATCGGTTTCGGCCGACACCGAAACCGAAACGCACCAAGTCACTGTAGCAAGTCCGATACCGAAAACCGGACCGAAACCGACTGAAACCGGACCGAAACCGACCGAAACCGGACCGAAACCGTCTGGTTTCGGCCGAAACCGGACCTGCTGAATACATTTTTTGCCTTTTCTGACTGTTTTGAACCGGTTTCGGCCGAAACCGAAACCGATACTACCATCCTTGTCCTCCCCTATTGGTGGTGGCCCCGATTGTGCTGAGTTGGGCAGAGATTGCCGGCAGGTGCGAGTCTGCGGTGCAGCATTGGAGGAATCTGCGACGAGGTCAGGCGGCTGGCGAGGATTGCTCGTGATTAGGTGGCCATGAGTGCGCTCTAAGGGAGTTATTGTCGTCTTGGCCACCCCAGCTTGAGATTTATCCAGCCCCTGATGCGTCGAGATCATGGTTTGAGATGGCAGAGGGGGTGCTCTGATCGAGAGATGTGCTCGAGCGAACAAAGGATCTTCCTAGTGAGCTGTTGGTTGTCGAGCCTGATTTTCTTGTCGTGCTCTGTGGCGTAAAAGATGACGTGCCAGTCCCGAATATTTTCGCAGATTTCGAGGCAGGGTTGGACAGAGTTGTCCCAGTGAGTTCTAAGTCCGACGTATCAGCACGTGAATAGACTGTGCTAGTCCTGGAACTGGTTCGAGATTGTTTGGTGGTGGCTTGGTTCGTGGCCCAGATTGTGGAATTTGACCACTATGTACTGCCTTGGATGTGCCGTTTGAGGCGACAGATGAGATGTGAAGGTTCAGCAACAAGTTCGGGACTTGAGGATGAGCGTTGGCAGGTGCCGATCACGGTTTGTGTTGTGGCTCTTGGCGTGGTGGTCCGCGCGGCAGCAGCTCAGGAGATGGATATTTTGAGGACCCGAGAATCGAGAATAAATTTGGTGTCAACAAGGACATATTCTAGGGAATGGTGTCCGGTGGCTAGACGTGTAGCGGCCTTCAAGCCTGGCGTCTTTTGTGGTTTCTTCAGCTCAGCTAGAGGACCCGACTTAGAGCGCATAGTCTGTGTGTGCACACGCGGTTGGGGGCTTCGGACCCGCGCTGATGAACGCGACCCCAGCTAGTCCTTGTTTTGTGTTCTTGATTTTGTACAATGTCTCAGTTTCCGCCTGGCACGAGTAGGGAGACACTCGGGACGCGGACTAAGTCGTCAGTGGACGCATCCGACCTTGCTTTTGGTGGACAGATACTCTCGTCACCCGACACGTGACTTGAGTTTTGGTTTTCCATCTGCGAGACGTGACTTTTCAGGTAGCTTTCTCGTGCTTTCCCGATGTCGAGGTCTAGGATTTTCGGTAGGGTTACCGAGATTTTTCCCCTAGACGGTGTAGGGTTCACGACTGCGAGGTCGTGACGGTTCCCCAGACTGCGTGGTCTTGGTTTGGGCCTTCGTCTGTGAGGACGGGCCCTCACGACAGAGCTGTCGTGGTATTTCTTCTGGCAACATAACCAAGGTTTTCTCGTTAGTCCGGTGGTTCCCCGACTGCGAGATCGGGGTTTATTTTCTGTACTGTTAGGAGTAACTTATAGAGTCGTGGTTTCCCAACTACAGTGTTTAGAGATTCTTGTACGGCTTTTCCTTCCGTCGTTAGTGTTATTGTTGCTACTCCCGTTACTGTTGTTGTTGTTCTTACTAGCGATGTTCTTTACCGTCGTTATTTTGTGGTAGGGTTCCGCGGGACCCCTACTGAGCTAATGAGATGAGGCTCACCCATGTCTTTTCAGGTGTAGCGGTTCCTCCTCGAGGTTCGGAGGTGCAGCGTGGAGGTTCGTAGTTGCCAGCTCACCATGCCGAGTGTTCACTCAGCGTTGAGTACGTTCCTTTTCCCTGTAAACTGTACTTTTGTTGGACTGTTCAATGTAGTTAGATTATTTAATTAAAAATGTAACTTTATTTTCTGTCATTTAAATTGTTAATTATATTAATTGTTGCATGCTTTATTTCAAATTTCAATGTACCTCCACACTCCTTTTAACCCTTCCGAGCCCTCCGGCTCGTGGGTGGCGGGCCAGAATTCGAATGGTATCGGGTTATTCCAGGTATCTGGATCTTCGGTCGTTACATTCTCTCTCTAGACTTTTCTAGAGAGAGAGGCTCTGAGGTTTCTAGTGGGGTGGGGTGGGGCGATGCGCCCGAGGCGTAACCCGAAGGTGGTCGCCAGTGTGTACCGGACATCTCTGGGGGTACCCAGTGGCCTCTTATAGAGCAGGTTCTATCCGTTTCCAGTGAAGGAGAGCTGGCCACATCAACTAGCCACACGTAAAGGGTGTGCCCATACCCAATCGAGGGAAGGGGGCAGGTGCGACAGGAGGAGAGTACAGGATGTCGGCGAACCTACGCAGAGGCCCTTCGTGGCTCTCTGGCAGGAGGTGTAGAGCAAGGCTTTGTTTTAGGATGCGTCTGATCATAACCCCTTCCAACTGATTTTGTGAAGGCGAGGCTACAATGGATGGAGAGGTGTGTGTGGGTGGCTCTAGTGGAGGGGAGAGTGACAGAGGAAGGGGTGAGGCAAATGTTGGAGGCAGGAGGCACCAGGGAGGTAGGGTGGGCGATCTCTTCGGTGCTTCGAGGAGGTTTCTTAGCTGTTGGTCCCTCGGGGGAGGCGGCGGAGGCTACTGTGAACGCGGGAGGGATTCCTTCTGGCCGAAGGAGTCTGTCTTCGGGTGGCTAAGTGGTCCGCCAAGAAAGGTTCATATCCGGACCCCAGAGGATGCCGGTCCTCTGTCCATTTAGTCGGAGCCCCTTTGGTGCTCTGTAACGAAGCTGGTGTGTCTCTCATCGTTAGGAAGTTCGGCGTTGTGGAGTTGAGCTTAGTCAAGGTGTGGCCGGAGGGGGAGCTATCAATGTTGGAGGTGGTCGTTTGGGCTTGCGGGGAGGAGGCCATACTGACATCAATGTTGAGGTCGACAACCATCGTTTCTTGATACGCATCCACCGGCGTCCGGAGGAGTCAGTTCGGCCAGCCTCTCAAGGGCGGCAGAATCCGACGGAACAAGTCCTTGGGCATTCCGGGGGCATCTAAGGCATCTGTTTGGCCTGCGGGAGGTTGGGAATGATGTACAGTAGGCCATTCGGGCGGGCGTTTCAAATTCGAGATGCGCCCAACCCAATAGCGAGTTGGGTGCCTCGCAGGGGATCCGTCGGTATCAGGGCGTCGCCAACCCCGATGGGCCGATTGTGTGGTCGGACCGAGGGTCAAGCTAACTAGCGTCGGGTCAAGGGTCTAGGTCCATCTGCGGGACCTGGAACTTACTCGTATCCGATGGCGTCTTGCTTACCAGTTCATCGGGACCCGACCCCCCCTTCCTCCCCGCCTGACTTCCCCCCTGTGCGGCTGTGCAGCGGCGGTGGCGGCCACGGCCACAATTCAAGGAGCGAATGGTGTAGGGGATGCCGACGGCGACTACGGTTGCTTTGCTGGTTGCTGGTGGGGCTCCAAGGTCTTAAGCGACGCCACCACTCGCACTGTCGTGGAGGTATGATGCAACGGCTAGTGGTCTCCATCGGCAAGAGGTACTCCAGGACTGATGGTGGCGGATGTCCTTGGCCTAGATAGCACGCAGGCCTCAGGCGGCTGTCTCAGGGCAAGGGCCTAAGATGGTGGGTCCTAGGGGTTGTAGCCCTACTCGTCGACAGCGGCCACTTCATCAGCTGACAATGACGAGCAGATGCAGTCATTGCTTGGCTCGTCGGTGAAAGGCTCGGTCGAGGATGAAGTCGAAGTGGTACAAGACAAAGGCCGCCTCTCCCACGGGGAACTCGACTGACGATCTCGACCGCCAAGTAGCCTTAATCTCGACGCTACCGCCGTCCCCCATTGGTCATGCAGCTCTGCAAGGAATGGGGACGCACCGGCGATGTCGCCCGCTTCGAGTGGAGGACCGCCAGATGACGGTCTCCCAGCGGTCAAGTGTCTTAGCCACAGGGGCGGTAGTGGAGGTGGGGAGGGGGAGGAAGCCCTCAAGGCACTGCCTTCCCTCTCTCTCCTTTTCCGACGAGCAGTCCGACCAAGTGCCTCTGAGCGGTGAAGCAGGGGCAATGATCTGTCTTCCGGCGCAGTGGTGTGAGGAGCCTCTTCTTGCGGATGGGGATCCTATGGGGGAGGCGGAAGAGGCCGTCACGCTGCTGGAAGGAGTTGGCCAATAGGCAGTGTTAGCACTGCCTCCCTCGCCCAGGGAGTTAGAGGATGTGCTTCACAGCGCGGATGTGGACCAAGTCAAGGACGCCAATCAGGAAGCGGAGGGAGAGGGGAGCCTCGGCAAGGAGTAGGTCAAAAAGATAATAGCTAACGTGGAAAGGTTTATGGAGTCTCGGACTGTGAAGGTGGCGAGTTTAATTGGTGTGACGACTGAAGGGGTTGACAAAGATGTGAGGTCAGTCTTATGAAGATGGCAAGTGAATATAGCAAGGAAGGCTAAGGCAGAGAAAGCCAGTGGGAGAGGGGAAGCAGATAGGGTAGAGGAAGGTAGGTAGCAGTAGAGGGTTCTTTGTTTTGGTAGAGGAGAAAGGGGAGCGGTTATGTCTTACAGGGGGCGAGTGTTTAGAGCCCTTGGGAGAGTTTTTTTTGGGGTGTAAGCTGGTTTTGTGGGCCTCGGGGTAGGCCTGAGTCCTCTCCAGTTGTGTATGTTGGAGGGGTAGTGTTATTTCTCTCTTTTGTTTTATTCCCGGGGCAGAGGGTTGTTTGCCAACTTTTATATTTGGGAGATTTGTGGGAGCTCTCCCTTCATACTTCTAAATTCTCCTTTTCTTTTATATATTTGGTGGTAATATCCACTTTCAAAAAACATATTCTATGGACAAAGGGCAGACATAAGGGAATCGAAGTCCACATTTATGGGTTCAAATTTTCAAATCGTCACATGGGATAACCTTCTAAATGGCCTTGATACTAAAATAGATGAGGAGCATATTACTGGAAATAGACTCTAATTTACACTCATACGGCACACAATTACAACGCACTATGGCAGAAGTTGCATATAGTAGATAAAAACTTGAAAATCTATATGCTTGATGGGGATAATATACATGAGGAAGGGTGGCACTGGATGATGAGAAGGGAAAAGTTCTATGTCCACATGCATATCTTCAGAGTTGTTGCAGCTTGATCTAATTTTGCAGTTAACTCTGGGGCATGGAATGTGAGAAACTCACGATCAATCCAGCAACTGACAGTGAAGACAACAAAGGCAATAAGGGTGAGTGTTGCTTTCATAGAGTGCTGACATGGATACGCAGCAGAATTCAGTTAAGCATAAGATACTCATTCCTGGGTCCTGTTATTTGAGACCCATAAGCATGTTTTTTTTGTAAAGTGATTGGTACCACTAAGTATATAAATAAGAAATGAGGGATTTACAAGTATGGTATAGAAATCACAAAATATCCCAACATTAGCTATACAAAAAAGGTCCCACCAAGGGGGTGTGATTATCCCTATCCCCCCAACATAGCCAAAAGAAAAGAAGTTCCTGTGTCTATATTACACAAAGATTTGCCCATTATCTTACCCTATCCCCAATAAAATCCCCTGTTCTCTCTGAAATAGTGGCTTCTCTTGAAAATTCTGCCATTTCTCTCTCCCCCTAAGGTTCATGGTGTGGCATGGAGGATGAGCCCCCATACCCACCTGTGTAAAGTTATGAAGTATGACAATGGATAGTTTAGTGCCTGAATGTTACTCTTATTCTTTTTTCTTTACCACCAAGAGAGAACACGTTATATATTATCAGCAGACTGGTTCTATCCCTAGCAGCTGACTAAGCAACTACAAACTAGTTGACTGACACTCACTTTAGGTTTTTTCATAATTCATGTCAACACAATATTGAAAAGCCAATTGATATTCAGTGCCTAGGAAAGGATGCAGTAGCAACCAAAATTTAGTTTCATGACAAGCAAAATAAACATAAGTTTAAATTGGAAGTTATGATATGCGAGTCCTAACAGTGACCCCAGGGCACTAGCCACTTCACAAAAAAAAGGTGATCTCGGGGTGGTTTTGTAAGGTGGTATTATGATATTAATAATAACAAGACCAAGCTTCACCGACTCGGTGATACGCACTGATTCGGAACCGTCCTGATCCGGTATGAGTCAACCCAACTCCGGCCGACTAGCTCAGTGATACGCACCAACTCAGAACCGGCCTGATCCGGTATAATTCAACCCGACTCGGGCTGACTCAAGCCAGCTCAGTCGAGTCACATGTTGGAGACTTTTTTATTGTTTTGTAAAATTAAAACTCATTGCGATGTTAGGATTATTTATCCTATATGTTTAGTTGTAGTACTATTTCATCAATCTAAAGTATGAATTACTTATTCTATCTTTTATTTTGAATTATTTATTCTATCTTTTATTTTTAACTAATTTTTAAGCATTATGTCATTATTAGGTAATCAATAAACTAGAAAATAAAGTTTCATGTTCTTCATCCACGAAATGTAAGATCCACAATTAATGTTATATCATTATATCATTATTATAAATTTCTAATTTAAAAAATAATTTTTAAATATTATACTATTATTTAATTAATTAATGACAGATCAGACCGATCCACCCCGGTCGCCATGATCCGATACAAGTCGCTTGACTAAGACCGATTAGGTCCAAATAAGCGAGTCATGAACAAGACAACCTAACATTTTCCATCCGCTGATGTCATAAAACAGGAACCTTAGAAATCAATATCCTGAGCATGGTTTGACGTACCGATCCAGTATGTGCCGCACGTACCGGACCATAATAGTTGGAGACCGGTACAACCGGTGTGTGGTACCCAACCAGTACGGTACTCATATCTTTTTAAATATTATATATTTTATTTTATGATTAATATCTCTTAATAGGTAAATTGGTTAGAGTGTTCCTTTGGAACGCTTCAACCCCGGTTCGAAACGTGTGAGCAACATTACTTCACTTAATTTTTCACTGTTCTTTAAGAAAAAGAAGCTAAAAATTCATGACAATTGTGAGATTCGAATCCCAAACCTCATACATAAGTAACATGCATACTAATCAACTGAGCTACAAATAATTTCTAATCATATTATACTATAATATATATTTATTAAATAATTCTTTATTCTTGACACACGGCGGTACAGTACGGTATGATACATACCATACCGTACTGGCAAAATACCGATACGGCCAGCACGACTGGGCTGGCAAACTTTGATCATGAGCACATCAACTAAGAAAAATGAAATAGAGGCAAAAGGAGTGACAGGCAATTCACCTTAAAAATCGGCAAACATTCTCGTGATGTTCCTACAAAGTACTTGACATACAACTAGAGTCCCCCAAAAATGAGATGCCTAAAACACCAGATTTTGCACACCACAGGTACCCTGTACCCTCCCTGCTTCGTGCATTAAAAAAACCCAAGAAATGAAAAGGCAAACCTTCAACTAAAAGTTTTTATGTTAGTTTTCATCTCCGGAAGCAAGGCAATAATAACTCCTAATTGCCAAATACCCTTGAAGGCTTGTTACTTACACTAGGAAGAAATAACAAAGACAAAGGAACGAGACTCCCGAGACTCCTTGAAAAGCAAGCGGGTGATTAAATTATCAAATGCTTACAATCAGGGTCATCAGACAAACTGAACGTCAGAAAAGATAGCCATGGAAATTTCAACAGCGTTACGGAACTGACCGCATGAAAGCAAAGAACACAGAGAAGCATCGGTTGTTCTCAAGATAATGCCTAAATAGAAAAGAAAAAGGAATAACTTCTGAAGCCGCGTCTGGAGAAAAGAAGCATGCACCGACCTCGATGACAATATAGCAACCCCCCCCCGGTTTCCCGTTTTCTTTTTCAAATGATAACAGTGTTATTTTCACTAATCGGAACCAGGAACAACCCCCTGAAAAAGGTTGCTACTTGAAACAAACGCCAGCGCACCGCAACAGATGGGATAAACGATCCCAGTTCAGGCGATTAAACGACGGGGACAAAGAGAAAGTCCTTTTATCGAGAAATAACACTCGAAACGACCCAATAATGGAGCACTATGTTGCGAAAGGGGGAGAACACTAGCAAAAAAGGGCCGACGGCGAAAGATCTCCCACAAAAGCCAAAAACAAAGGGTTTTAAGACAAGCAAGGACCCGTCCAGAATCCCGCGCCAAAACTTGGGGACTGCGGTTTTCCGATTCGATAGGGGGAGGAAGACCATTAAGACTTCAGCTTGAAGGAGGAGACAACACAAAGAAAACTAGAGACAGACACAGAGATACATGGCGAGAGAGAGAAGTGGGGGATAGAGAGGGGGCGGGGCGGCGGAACCTCTGGGGATCTGCAGCGGCGGCGTGTCGACGGTGAGGTGGTGGCGCGAGGCGGCATTGCTCCTGTCGGCCATGGGGGGGAACCGGTCGGGAGTTGCAGAGAGCTCGGGAGGCGCAGAGAAAACCCTTCTCTTCGGTACCCCCTTCTGTTGTGCTGTTGTGTGTGCGAGCGAGTGGCGACTGTTCGGACTCGGAGGGGAGGTTGATATATCTTGGAGGACAAGCGCGGTAAAGAGAGGATAAAAAAATAAAAGGAAGACGGTAATGCTAAAAACAACAGGGTAGAAATCAAAGGGATAAAAGAGGAGAAAATGATCTCGTTAGTAAGGTGGATAAAACCCCTCAAGGCCGTGTTTGACGGTGATCACTACTTTGTTATTCTCCACAAAAAATAATTTATCATACAAATGACAGGTATAGAAAAGATTTGTAAAATTTTAAAATCTTAAAAATCTTATTTACATATGCTTTCGAGGATTATTGGATGAAATTAATTTTGTGTCTTATTTTCTCTCTTCTGACTTTTTTTTTATTGCCCGAAAGCCCATGCGCACCATTTCATTTGATAGAGTTTAATAGTTGTTAGGAGATTAACACTCCGAAAGTAACGTCAATTGTGTTATCAAACGGTGCCTAAGTAAGGTTTGCTGGCCGGACCATATCGATCATGATATGGCAAAGGATGATACGGTCGGTATGATAATGTATTGGTACGGGCTGAAGGGAGGTATTTTTTTAATTTTTTAAAATTATTTTTAAAATTTTAAACTTTTGTCAATTTTAAAAAATAAAATTTTAGTAATAATAATGTATTTAAGTTATATATTCCAACTATTATTAAGATACAAATATGATTAATTATGCATTAATAAATTTATTATGTAATAATAATAATACATAATTTTATATGCATAACTAAATAATTATATATATGAAATTATTAATATCTTATCTATTAAAATAACATATTGCACCTCTCAGTTAAACATCTTATTTAAATATACAAAAAAAAAAAAAAAGTTAAACAATTAAAGTGAATATATACAAAAATAACTTTACTCGTGATATCATTCAACTCCACTCATAAAGTATAAAATGTGAACGCCACTCATAAAATGTCACTCATCTAATTCATCCGTGAATCCTGAATCTCAATTCGAATCAGATACATGAGACTCGTGTATAATCAAATTCTACTTTAGTAGGTGGAGGTGCATGTGAGTGAATATAAAAATATGTAACAATCTGCACAAATAATGGGTCATGTGTAGCGGTGGAGAGTACATGGAATCCTCTAAAAAAAACTCTAACTACATCTATACATGCATGTCTATCATCTACTACTGGTGGGATTCGTGTTGGTGGTGCTCGACCCCTCGACATGGAGGAAGATCATGATCGGCCCGGTGTTGGTGGTGGGGAAACTTTAGACGTGGAAAATGATGTCTCGGCTCTACTGCGAGAAATATATCCCTCATGCAATTGTGTCTGAAAGTAATCACATACATCCTCTTGAACTAAGGAGCATGACCGGCATTCCCGTCCCACTCCCACGAGGTGCTCTGCAAATCTGTGTATGTCGATAACACGATGTCCGCAATATCTACAATACACATGTCGATCACCCTCAACAATGTACCCGTGCTCCCACGCATGGTGGCGTCATCCGTCCACGATGTCTTGCAAGTGTTGAACAATTTTGCATTACTAACTTAAAAGACAAGTGTAAACGTCAAGATACGAACAAATAAATGATTTATTTATAGTTGCGTACAAATATATGCAAATGATACATACTCCTAATCATATGGGCTCAAACTCGACCACATTTCAATTCCAAACAATCTAACATTATCCATGCTCGACAGATAGGACAAATAGTCTTCATATTCCATAGAACCTGCATAGTGCTCCCAGTATATGTGTAAGTAGTGTTTATACTCCTTTGAACCCTATGAGTATACGACCAGCGGTGGCATAGCTGAGAGCTGACGTTATCATTCGGTATACTGTGGCATTGAAGCATAGCAATGAGAATATGGGTACGATGGGAAGAATGAACTACTGCTCTTAAAATTATCATGATATCTACATTGTTGTTGTCATGATCGTCCATACTCACTACCATATCCCTAAGAGTCATGTGTGCTCATCATCTCAAAATCAGACGACATGTCTTGATAGCTTGTATTGTCTACAACATAACTTCCATAGTAGAGATGCCAATAATCAGCTACCCGCCTCGCCCCTGACAGTGGAGCACCGTTCCTCATCCTACGTGGCATGTGTGAAGTGCTGGTCCTCTGTCCATATCATGCCTTCATGATGACCACGTTCGTGGCAAATCATGTGATGCCATGCCTCAACAGTTCGCCACCACAATGCTCTCTCATCCATGTCAATATAATTATGTGGTTGTAGATGTATTTTGTGACCTCCTGTGCCACCTCGATCACAAACTTGACTACACGAAACTGACAAATCTCTTTCAGCACCAGGTCTACACAGTGTACTGCACAAGGGGTCCATAAAAGGTGTTGTATGATCCTCATCATTTCCTCCCCAGCCTTCTTATAGTTCGAGCCATTATTTGTGACTACTTGAATAAT
Source organism: Amorphophallus konjac (assembly GCA_022559845.1). NCBI lineage: Eukaryota > Viridiplantae > Streptophyta > Magnoliopsida > Alismatales > Araceae > Amorphophallus > Amorphophallus konjac. The sequence goes on along the minus strand of CM040126.1, from coordinate 13,966,380 downwards.
GTACTCCTCCCCGATCTCGTTCACCACTAGCTCCATCAATGACAAAATATATTGATAACTGTGGACATGACCTGACGTATCCACTGAACTTTGAATGAATACATGTCTCTCACAATAAACAATGAAGTCGATCAAATTACTTTTAGTAGTGCCTGACCATCCATCACATATTAGTATGACTTCATACTCTGTCCATTTTTGTTTGAAGGAGTCCACATAACTCTTGATATCATCAACTTGTTCATCAAGATATATGCCGATCAACTCTCGTTGTAGATGGTTGCACATGTAACCCAAGCACTTGTGATTCTTGGAACATTGGCTTGTAGTAAGGGCTATTGGCTGCACTGAAAGGTAATCCCGCGCGGTGCCACCATCTTATAATGACCTCCTCGAGTTTCCATTTTGGCCTCTTCTGGCCATATGCATCATCTGTCCTCGTTTGTTTGCCATGCTATCAGGATATTGCATTGGGCTCCACATCTTCAATGTTGATCGATTGTCATTTTTCTTTGTGAACCTGAGTCACTAGTGAAGAAACTTATGATGCCTCGTGGTTGTCGAGTAGTAGATGAACCACCACTGGTTGATGCTCCAGTCATTGTAGTCTCGTGGCTTCGCGCTCTTACCTCCTTTGGATGTCTTGCATATTATCTATTCAAACGTACTGCCTCACAAAATTACACATCATATAGATCATTTACTATGACATACACATCTTCAATGTTGATCGGTTGACGCGGCGGCGACGTGGAAGACGGATCGTCGGCACTCCGGGACGCGAACAGGACGGGACGGATAACTGCTATCTCACACAGCTCGGCCTCACGCCGGACGGTCTCACACCGGGCGACACTCAAATCTCACAAAAATGAGAAAGAAGTGAAGGGAGATGAACAAAGGGGCAAAAGCTCCTTAAACTCAATTCTTTTCATTCATAACATCATGTCTCGTAACAAGCCTTGGCCTCCTATTTATAGGAAAGGCCTATTACATCCATACCTTCCTCATTTCTTTTATTTGCATATCTATCCTAGCCTAATAAAACAAAGGCCACCAACCCACTAAAGACTTTGTGGGTTTTAATCAAATTAAATATAAAATACACACATGCTTATTTGACTTAGACTAGCCTAATAAGACGAAAGAAAAAAAAATACATGTAGGAATACATGTATACATACACACACATATACTCAAAGTACACACAAGTATAACTACTCAGTATGTCGGGTCTTCAATCGAGTCTCCGAGCCATAAGCTCGGTGCAGTCGGTGCGGTGCGGTGTCGGCTCCGAGTAGTGGGCCCAGTAGTGGACTCGGTGTCCCCACCAACCCTCCCGGGGCGGCTGGAACTCGACTTCGTCGAGTAAGGGGGGACACTGCTGTGGTAGTGCTCCAGCAGATCTGGATCGAGGCGCTGGAGATCTTCCCGGCTGATCCAAGAATCGTCAGAAGGTGGACGGTCCCGCCAGCGGACAAGGTAGCGCTGGTACACCCTGCTCCGTGTAGTGGTCACCTGCTCATCCAGTATCCTCTCGATGTGCTCGCGCGGTACTCTCGAGGCTGTGGGACGCACAGGGGTGGGCTCACTCTCAATGGGAGGAGAAGGCTCGAAAGGGTCACTAGGAATCGTTGTGGGTTTCTTGTAGGCCACTAGATCTGCCACATTAAAAGTCGAGCTAATCCCATATTCGGGAGGTAAGTCCACAACATAAGCATTGGAGCCAATCTTCCGCAGAATTGGAAATGGTCCATCACTACGGGCCTGCAACTTTTTAACGGCTCCCGAGAGGAGTCGTTCGGGTCGGACCCGTACCATAACCAAGTCACATTCTTGAAATTCATGGTGACGCCTATGCGAATCAGCCAATTTTTTATAAGTCTCATTACTGAGGTTGATTTGCTTGCTAATTGACTCATGCAGACTTTTGACATGCTGTGCAAATTCCTCAGCTGATTTGGACGTTCTAGACTCGAGGGGAAGGGGAATGAGATCTACAGGTTTCCTAGGTTTGTAGCCATGCACGACCTCAAATGGACTCATGCCTATGGACCTATTGATAGAGCTGTTGTATGTAAATTCGGCTCTGGGCAAAAGAAGATCCCAAGTGCCGGAATGTTCCCCTACAAGACACCTCAACAGATTCCCTAAACTCCTGTTGACGACCTCAGTTTGCCTATCAGTTTGGGGATGATAGGCGGTGAAAAATTTCAGTTTGGTGCCAACTAGGTGCCAAAGTGTCTTCCAAAAATAGCTAGTGAACCGGACATCCCGGTCAGACACGATGGTTTGGGGAAGACCATGCAGACGCACGACTTCATCAAAGAATAAATGGGCTACTCTAGATGCATCAGATGTTTTGGAACATGCAATGAAATGGGCCATCTTAGAGAACCTATCAACGACAACAAAGATGGAATCATGCTTGTGAGCAGTACGTGGTAACCCAAGAATAAAATCCATGTTCACATCAACCCATGGTCGATCAGGGACGGGGAGAGGAGTGTAGAGACCAGTGTTCTGTTTGACCTGTTTGGCCATCGTGCATGTCCTACACTGGGCTACAATCTTGGCCACATCTCTCTTCAGGCCAGGCCAATAGAAGTGCTCTTCCACAGAATGGATAGTCTTGTTACGGCCAAAGTGACCAGCAAGACCTCCAGCATGCATTTCCCATACTAGAAAGTCCCGAACAGAAGTCCTCGGGACACATAGTTGCTGCCCTCGAAACAGAAAACCATCTTGGAGTTGATAGTCAGCAAATGCTGTCGAGGATCCAGCAGACATAGCAGAATAGGTATGGCCAAAATCAGGACACTCTCCATAGAGTTCCTTCATGCGATCAAATCCCGTGACCTCTACCCGAACAGTGGAAAGAAGGGAGACCCTTCGACTTAAGGCGTCGGCCACCTTATTGTCCTTTCCAGCCTTATGATTTAGGACAAAAGTGAAAGACTGGAGGAATTCTACCCACCGACCATGCCTAGGGTTTAAACCCTTCTGAGAACTAAGGAATTTCAAAGCATCGTGGTCCGAGTATAAGACAAACTCTTGTGGAAAGAGATAGTGTCTCCAGTGTTTGAGGGCTTGGACCACGGCATAAAACTCTTTATCATAGGTAGAGTATCGAAACTTTGCATCAGAAAGCTTCTCGCTGAAATAAGCCACAGGGTGGCTCTCCTGGCTAAGCACTCCACCTATTCCTACGCCAGATGCATCACATGAAACCTCAAAGACTTTGGAAAAGTCTGGTAGGCGGAGGACAGGGGCTTTGGTCATAAGCTCCTTTATGGCAAGAAAAGCCTGGGAGGCGGCTTTGGTCCATTCAAAATTTCCCTTACAGATGCAATCCGTAATGGGTGCCATAATGGTGCTAAATCCCTGGATGAAGCGTCTGTAGAAGGTGGCTAGCCCGTGGAAACTTCGAACGTCATGGACATTCTGGGGCTCTGGCCAGTCTACTATAGCTCAGACCTTGGATTGGTCCACAGACACTCCGTGACTTGAAACCACAAATCCGAGAAAAGTGACCCGATCTGTCATGAATTCACACTTAGTCAGGTTGGCAAACAGGGTTTCTTTCCTCAGGGTCTCGCAGACCTCCCTCAAATGGTGAATGTGGTCCTAAGGGTTGTGGCTATAAATGAGGATGTCGTCAAAATAGACGACAACAAAGCGACCAATGAGGGGGCAAAGGGTTTCAGTCATAAGCCTCATGAAGGTACTAGGGGCATTGGATAGCCCAAAAGGCATGATAAGCCACTCATACAGACCCTCTTTTGTTTTGAAGGCTGTCTTCCACTCATCCCCGGGTCGAATCCGGACCTGGTGGTAGCCACTTTTCAAGTCAATCTTGGAAAAGATGGTGGCTCCACTCATCATGTCAAGCATGTCATCAAGACGGGGAATAAGAAATCTATACTTGACAGTGATTTTGTTGATGGCACGGCTGTCAACACACATCCGCCAGGTGCCATCTTTCTTTGGTGTGAGCAAGGCAGGAACAGCACATGGGCTCTTGCTCACCCTGAGGAAACCTTTGTGGATAAGGTCCTCGACAATCTTTTGGAGCTCAGCATGCTCCTTGGGGTTCAACCTGTAGTGGGGAAGGTTGGGTAGGGTGGACCCCGGGACAAGATCAATGGCGTGTTGAACATCACGCATGGGAGGGAGTGTTGAAGGCAGGTCTTCCGGGAAGATGTCTTGGAAGTCCCGCAGGATTGCCTGGACTTCGGGTGGGACGGAGACCTGGGACTCCTCAGAGGTAATGGTGACGACAACAGCCCAGACAGGGGCACCCTCGGCAACCTCTCTATTCATCTCACGAACACCTATGAAGTTAAGGCGCCTAATCGGGTCATGGTCAACCTTAGGGGCCTTAGGGATGGACATGACAGGTGTAGGAGAGGAGGGAATGGGAAGCTTCCCTTTGGTGGGGGTTGGATCATTCTCCCGAATTTTGGGGGGGTGCAGTGGATGTGGAGGTAGGACTCTTTCCCGTGACCACCTTTGGGGGTGTTGGGAGCAACTGAATCCTCTTCCCATTGTGGGAGAAGGAACACTCATTGGACCGACCGAATGTAGTAAGGTCTACATCATAGATCCACGGTCGTCCTAGGATGATGCTACCAACCTTCATGGGCACTACGTCACATAGGATCTGTCCTTGGTAGGACTGGAATTGGATGGGAATGACACACGTAGTGGTGACTGGAATAGACGTGTCGTCAACCCAAGCCACGTTGTACGGCCTAGGATGAGGATGAGTAGGTAGACCTAGACGGGAGACAAAGTCTGAAGATACTGCATTGATACAGCTCCCGTTGTCGAAGATCACCTTGCAGGGTTGGGTTTTCACCATCATATAGGTTTGGAAGATGGAGGTTCGACGCCAGTCATCCTCCTGTGGGTGTGCCAGGATGCAGCGGACCACACCCAATCTTTCATGGTTAGAACTCTCGGTAATATCTCCCACTTGCATGTACTCGACATGCGTGCCATCATATCCTGCATCTAACTCCTCAAACTGGGTGATGATGTCGGGATCGGCCTCATATCTCTCAAGGGTTTCTCCTTCCTGAGGTGGAAGCTCCATGAACTGGGGGTCGGTGATAACCAAGGCTCGGGTTGGGCAATTGGTGGCAATATGCCCTAAGTTATGACATCTGAAGCATCGGACTCTCGAGACAGGGGCTGGTTGGGAGGTGCTAGAGACGACTCCTTTTCCCTTGTCATCTCTCCTCTCAACCGGTGGAGTGTACTCCAGCCTAGGCACAGCTGCGGGTGCAGGTAATGGGTTCCGTGGGAAAGGAGCCGTAGGGGCAACGGCCCTAAGTGAGGTAGCAGTAGGGACGTAGGAGGTGGAGGGGCCAGCTCTCTCAGTATAGCGGACTATGGGGTTTCGGGGTTCAGGTTGGCGGTAGATGGGAACCCGAGGTGGGGCCACCCTTTGAAACCTCTCAACATCTCGTGCAACCTGGTAGGCGTGCTCGAGGGTGTTAACCTCCCGCAAGAATAATTCCCGCTGAATACTCTCGTGTAAGCCAACCCTAAACCGAGAGAGGGTGACGGAGGCATCCTCCATGACTCGACTACGAAGGAAGAAGTCATCAAATTTGGTGATGTAATCGTCCACAGACTTTCCATCTTGGGTGAGTTTCTGCCATTGGTCTAAAAGACGCTGATGGTAGGAAGGTGGCAGATACTTCTCCCTCAATTTCTCCTTCATTTCTTCCCACGTGCTAATAGGCTCCTCTCGTCTCCGTGCTAGGAGATTCTCAACATTACACCAGTAGGTCTTGGCTTGACCCAGAAGTTTCATTTTGGCAAATCTCACCCTGGTAGCAGGGGTCATGCGGCGATGCCAATCAAAATATTGGTCCATCCCGGTCTCCCACTCAAGGTATGTAGCGGGGTTGAGGGACCCATCAAAACTTGGAGCGTCAATCTTGACGTTCCGTAGGATGATATCTTCATCGTCGTGGTCTCTCTCTCGAGACACACGGGCCTCTTGCTCTCTACCTTGGGGAGCCTGATTCGGGCGGATTTGCTCTCTTTCCTCCCTAGGATTGACTACTGGATGGCCGTGGCCATTCACTCTTCCTTCCTCCCCTTTTAATCGATCCTCTAAGGCTTGGATCCTCTTATCGAGTTCCGTCCGTAGCTGGCCTATGGATTCTTCAAAGTGGGCCACAAGATTATGCTCGAGCTAGCATAGCAGTCACGCTCTCTTGATCCATGGGTAGCGTTGAGGGGCGCTCTAGACGGCCAGATGAATTCCTAGACCAACGTGGCATGCACGACCTCGGACCTAGATGATGCAGTCCTGGGACCGATAATTAGTAAGCTGTGGACCCAGCTGATATGCAAATGATCAATTTGAAGGGACCGGTCGGGAAAAGTTGCTCGCCCGTAGGCGAAGTAGTTGTGGAACTACCTTCTGACAGCTATGGTGCCCTAATGCGGCAGTCTAGGGCCTATAGGATAGGCTCAAGCAAGCTCTCGCTTTCCGTCCACAGCGATGCACTCAGAAGACTGGCTGCATGGATCGGACTCTCTCTTACTTCGTCGCGCGGCAATTAAAAAGATACTAAATGAGCAAGTTTGGAGCACGCACCTAGCTGACTGAAAAGTCTAGCTCCGACCGGAGACGAAGGCGAGTGGGGACGTGCGGGCCCGCACGACGTCGACGAAGCTTGAGTGGTTACAAAGCATTCACTCCACGCAGGGAGGATTGAATTATTACAAAACCACGTGACTTAAAATTTCCCACGCAGGGGAACAAATCACTCCAGAATTTCTCAGCACAGGGAGACTTAGGGGCACTCACGTTCCGTAATTTACGGATCTTCTGTCGGCATCCGGACGGCTCAGACACAGTCGAGCCGTAGTAGAGGACGTGGGTGTTACAAGAAAGCAATACGTTCATATATATATATAAGATTATATATATCTCGAATATATATATATACTATATATATAACTTAATTGTCAAACTCTTTTTTTAATCAAATAACATATAAAGATATATATATATATATCTAACACTTTCTTTTTTAATTTTTTTTAAACACTTTTTTTAAAAACTTTAACTACTCTTTTTTTGACTTTTTTTTCTCACGTTTTTTTTTTCAACTCTCTTTTCGTTTCAAACCACTCTTTCTTCTTTTCTAACCTTTTTTTTTCAACCCTCTTTTTTTTTCAAACTCTTTTTTTTTAAGCCTTTCGGCTGGGTGGTCAAACAGGGCAGGCGGAGGCGGGCTCGGGGGCCTGCTGGCGCAGGTGGCTCGTTGGCAGCGGCGGGGTGGCGCGCACGCCTGCGTGCGCGGGTGCCGGCGAGGCCGGGCGCAGGCCCGGGTGTGGCCGGGCGCAGGGGCCCGCAGGCACGGCCGGGCGGCGAGCTGGGCGCGGGAGGGCGCGCAGGCGGCTGCTGGCCGGGCGGGCCCGGGGCGGCTGGTCGGGCGTGGGCGCAGGGGCGCGTAGAGGCGTGCGCGTAGGCGCCCAGGGGCGCAGGCGACGGCCGGGCGGGCGCGGGGCGCGCACCGGGCGGGCGTGGCCAAGCGCTGGCCGGGTGCGGGCCTGGCGAGGGCGCGTGGGCGCGCGGGCGGTGCTGGCGGCAGGGCCTGGCACGCAGGGGCGCGCGGTGCGCGCGGGGCTGGGCGCGGTGCGGGCGGCGGGGCCGGACGCCGGGCGCGGCGGACGGCCACGGCGGCAGGCGGTGGCTCGGGCGGCTGCTTCTGAATCCAGAGAGAGAGCGCGTAGGAGAGAAAGAAACAGAGAGGAGAGAGGAGAGAGAGAAAGAGAGAACACGGGGAGAGAGAGAGATTAGCGAGAGAGAGAGAGAATCTGAAAGAGAGAGACAGAGATAGCCGAGAGAGAGAGAAGGAGAGATAGAAGAGATTAGCAGAAGGAGAGAGAGGGGAGAAAAAAAATTTCTTTTTCTTTTTTTTTTTTCGGATTTCTTCTGTTGGGCTGAACGAGAGAGAGAGAGAGAGTACAGAAAGGAGAGAGAAATGGGGAGAGAGAGAACGCAGGGGTTCTCTCCTTTTCTTTTTTTTTCAAAATTTTTTTTTCTCAAAATTTTTTCTCTCTCCAAAACTCTTCTCAATCAAGATCTTTCTATTTCTCTTCCTTTTTTTTCCCACTATCTAACAATAGAGAGAGAGAAGTGAAGACGACGGGGACGTCGGGTTGACGGAGGCGCCGTGTTAGGCTCTGATACCAATTTGACGCGGTGGCGACGTGGAAGACGGATCGTCGGCACTCCGGGACGCGAACAGGACGGGATGGATAACTGCTATCTCACACAGCTCGGCCTCACGCCGGACGGTCTCACACCGGGCGACACTCGAATCTCACAAAAATGAGAAAGAAGTGAAGGGAGATGAACAAAGGGGCAAAAGCTCCTTAAACTCAAATTTTTTCATTCATAACATCATGTCTCGTAACAAGCCTTGGCCTCCTATTTATAGGAAAGGCCTATTACATCCATACCTTCCTCATTTCTTTTATTTGCATATCTATCCTAGCCTAATAAAACAAAGGCCACCAACCCACTAAAGACTTTGTGGGTTTTAATCAAATTAAATATAAAATACACACATGCTTATTTGACTTAGACTAGCCTAATAAGACGAAAGAAAAAAATTACATGTAGGAATACATGTATACATACACACACATATACTCAAAGTACACACAAGTATAACTACTCAGTATGCCGGGTCTTCAATCGAGTCTCCGAGCCATAAGCTCGGTGCAGTCGGTGCGGTGCGGTGTCGGCTCCGAGTAGTGGGCCCAGTAGTGGACTCGGTGTTCCCACCATCGGTTGTCATTTTTCTTTGTGAATCTGAGTCACTAGTGAAGAAACTTATGATGCCTCGTGGTTATCGAGTAGCAGATGAACCACCACTTATTGATGCTCCGGTCATTGTAATCTCGTGGCTTCGCGCTCTTACCTCCTTTGGATGTCTTGCCTATTCTCTATTCAAACGTACTGCCTCACGAAATTACACTTCATATAGATCATTCACTGTGACATACACATTACGCTGGTGAATGCGTAAGTGTCTGGCCACTAAAAGTTTCACATCTATAGACACATGGATACACCCAGTAACCTCAGAGTATCTCGCACTTACTCCTCTTGCCAGAATAAAGACTTCCCCAGAGGTCACCCATCATAATACTACTTCCCATTAAGCACACTTAACTATAGAGTTCTTTACAAGAATTGAGCCGATACTTTAAAAGACATATCGATGATATAAAGTACAACCTCTCTATATTTGAGAGTGTTGCAATCTACCTCTCTTATACATGAGACATTCTCGTCACTAGGCACATATAGTTACGGGTTCAAGAGGTAGGTCCCATAGCGTAGCACTTTGCCTTGCATGGCACTTAGTTCCCACACTTCTTGCTGAGGTATGACTCTGATATGATTCTGTCACACCCCATATTATATACCGTCGAGGTATTATCCGCTTTGGCTTACCGCCCGCACAGTTTTGTCCCTTTCTGACAGTGATCGACTTCAGAATGGGGGACTTCCCGAGAGGTCACCCATCCCAATACTACTCTTTATTAAGCACGCTTAACTACATAATTCTTTACAAGAACTGAGCCGATATTTCAAAAGACGCCTCAATGATATAAAGTACAACTTAACTATATTTGAGAGTGTTATAGTTGCCATCCAACATAACTCCATGTGACAATCAAATGTCATTTGGACGTTCCTTGGGAGCCATCAAGTGACCAAATGCATCCCCTAAATTTAGGAATTATAAATTTATATGCATATAAATAGTAAAATACAGTATGAAGAGTCAAGTATTAATGTTGAAATGGGACTATCGAATATAATTTACAAATGTAAATTTTATCTAAAACATCTAAAACAGGAAAAATTAATCTAATAAATCTAAATTAAATCTAAAACTTGAATCGTCACCGTCGCCTCCTATGCCCTCCCACAACGTTCCACCGCCCCCGCCGCCCTCCCACCTCCCCACTACGGCCCTCCTGCCACCCCCACCGCCCTCCCAACACCTCCCACCGCCCATCCCCGCCTCCTCCACCGCGATGATGGCCGGACCCCCCTCCCATTGCCTCCCCCACGACCCTTCTCCGCCCTCCCACCACCCACCGTCACCCCCTCTGACCTCCCATATGCCAAGAGGCTGGAGAAGGCGATAGTGGCCAGAGCCCCCTCCCATCGCCCCCTCCGCCCTCCCACCGCCTCCCACTGCCCATCAATGCCTCCTTCAGCCTCCCACCGGCCATATACCACCGGCCATGTATGGCTGGTGGGAGGCCGGAGGCAGCGATGATGACGAGACCCCCTAGTCGATGGAAGGCCGGAGGAGGCGGTGATGACCAGACCCTCTCCCATGCCCTCCTCCGCCCTCCCACCGCCCCCCTGCCCACCACCGCCTCCTCTGGCATTCCACCGGCCAGATCCTTCCACCGACAAGATATAGACGATGGGAGGTCCGAGGAGGCGGCGGTGGCTAGATCCCTCTTCCCATTGCCCTCTCCGCCTTCCCACCACCTCCCACTGCCATCCGCCACTAGATCCCGCCCTCCCACCTCCCTTGTCGCCCTTCACCGCCTTCATCCACCCTCCCACTGCCGTCCACTGCCCTCTCCGCCCACCCATCGGCCACCCCTGTCGCCCTCCTCCTCTCTACAAACAAATAATACAAAAAAAAACTCGCCAGTCCTTGCCTCCTCGACGCTGCTCGTTGGTCTGCATCGCCGCTGGATACCGCCCACTGCCGCTACGCTCTACACCCCCCGCCCATGGCCGACTTTTAACGTCGAACTGGCACGAGCCAAGCAGTCCACACGTACTAGGCTGGTCCTATGATGAACTGGTCTGGTATGCATCGGGACGCATGGTCTCGTGCGATCCATTATGAACTGGTCGCGTATCACGCGCTGGTCGTCTCGCCCGCTCTTGCCCTCCCCGACGACGCGGGATGGTGCGTCAGGGGGAATACGTATGTCGGTGACCGCGGCGTGGAGGGGAAATAAAGCGACAAAGAAAAGGAAACTTATAATATATCCGGGGTATTTTCTTTGCTGGTCTTATGTCTCTCACGGAAGCACCGTACACTCGCATATTACGGAAAGTCGAGAGGGAGTCAACTTGCACGAGAGGTTTTCGGGAATGGATGAGTGATGATAATGGCTTGTGATAACATGGTGGTTGCTCATTCTGGGTGAATGGAACCGGGGCAACTTGGTGATTGGATAATTGGACAGGGTGCGGGCGTGTCAGTCGATCGTTTGACAATCACCTATGGAACCAAACGTTGACCGGGGAAGCGTCGCCAGGACGCGGCACGTGGGCTCGAGGGTATCGGACGACACGTGGAGAGAAGGGTGGTCCCACAGGTGCGAGTGTGCAGGCGATTGCGGGGATTTGTGTACGGGACGTCTTTCCCCAGCAACTGCAAACAACCGATGTTTATTTACATCGGATTGAATTTGAACACCTTTGTTTTATGCTGAATGAGAGCCTAGATGTTTCTGAAGCCATGGATAGAGGACCGGGCATACCCTGCGACCGTAGGATGACCGTTGCACTCAACTGGGAGAGTTAGTTAGCTGGAGTCCCTGAGACCGGACACACACGCTGGCGGGTGTGGAAGTGAGACTGAGACCCGAGTGTGGGCATGCATAGTCAACTGGTGTCTTGCTTTATAGATGCCGCATAGGCTTTACAAGTGGGCCTGGAAGGCCAAAATACATCTGGTGCAAGTCGCATGACAAGTCCGATACGTGGGTCGGTTCCCGAGTCAATACAGGATAAAGCGGATATCCACGTGTTTTTATACAGAGGCTCTCCATGAGGAGCTTGGGACATGCCCGAGTTGCCGAGGGAGAGCTAGACTGGATGGCGGGAGTGGACACTGGCTAGCGCGTGTGGGAGATCGAACGCGGCTCGAGGTGAGCGGTTGGACACGGGTCTCGGAAGGCGAGTGTCTTCATGCCGGGGAGTTGAAGCTGGTCCCAGGAATGTTACTTCCGAGCGAGGGTCTAGCTAACTTGAGTCAGCGGTCGAAACCATCGGTGGCCGGCTCGGGGCGAGCGGCGGGCACATGGTCCCATGGCGGGGGCAAGTTTGGTATCATGGCGTGCGCGTTGTTATCATAACGCGCCATACGCGGGCGGACCCGATGTGCGGGTGTGTTTGCCGCTATCATAACGCCTCATACGCGAGGGGATGGACATGAGTGAAACGGCTAGACGCCATGTGAGGGGAGTACGTTTGGCATACCCACGTCATATATGAGCCGATCAACAAGCCACCCACACGCCTTGCTCCTCGCGTCTTTACCGGAAGCCTTGGGGCTTGAGTCCTTGCGCGCTTGTGTCCGTGTATGTGTGTATGTATGCCCCTTGAGCTTCTAGGGGGGGGGGTTTATAGTGGAAGATGAAGGGTCATGGGGGGTTTACGCGGACTTGGTTGGAGGGGGTGAGCAGGTCCGCGTAAACACCCTCAAAATAATTTTAAAAAAAAATTTCATTTCTGAGAGGGGGAGGGGGGTTTACGCGGGGAAAGTCCCCATTTTGTTTGGCCGAGAAGGTCCGCATAACCCCCCCTCCCAGGGGGGGTTTACGCAGGGTTGACCATGGGTTTTTTACCGATGTCTATAAAATCCCCATTTTTGATTTTTTTGGGCCCACTTTGACTCAGTGTGACCACAAGAGGACAAGGATACAAGCTTGGACTGATTGGCTGGCCGAGTGTGCGCGTAGAACTAGGAGGTTGACCTGTGTGGCCCCGTGACTTCGTCTTCGCGAACACCTTCAACCTGGTACGTCGATCGACCTTGCACGGGACTGGGACAGAGACGATCTTGCACGGAGATTGGATGGGCTGGGTGGAGGGTCTCGCCCGGGGGGAGTTCACCCCCACCAGGGCGCGACCGCGCTTGGGGCGAACTCCCCCCCGGGCGAGCCGTGGCCACGGGGGGTGGTCCCGGGGGCCTTCCGCTGTTGTTTAGTGTTGTCCTTTGCTAGGCTTTAGGCATCTGGGTCCTGGGATTGGCCCGCGGGGGTCAATGATTTTGTGTCGTTGTTACCGCTCGCAAGCTATTTAGGGAAATTCCCGAGACACTTCGGTTTGTTGAACGGCTCGGGTAGCAGGCTGGTGGGCCCTAGATTTGGTCCCGGGATGAGGATGAGAGCTCATAGGAGTCGAGAGAAGGTGTTTTGGGTGTATGGGCCCGGCATTGGTGGGTTGAGCCGCGTTGCATGGCGGGTTGACAGGGCAACCCCGGGTTGACCCGGGTGCTGAAAGTAAACGGCTCATCGTCGCATGTCTGAGGGTCGGGGATGGCCCCAACTTGTTAGAGGGCTACCGTAGGATACGGCTAGTGTTTCCAAGCCACGGGTAGGCCCCCGGCTTGTTGTAGAATGGCTGGGATATATGCACCCATGAGGTGCTCGGGAAAATTCCCGATACGCGAGCGTGGGCCGCATGGGTGTGCTAAGGGCTCCTGAAGCCCGTGGTTGACTGGGAAAAGTCTTCCTTTGACTTTTGACTGCTGGAGGGAGGCATTTTGGGGATGACCCTGGCCTCATTACATGGTGCCACGTGTCGTGACTTGTGGTCAGGGCGCCCCCAGGTTGGCCCCAGTGGCTTAGTTGAAGGTGGGCAAACCCGTAGGCTGGGTGATCTGGGGTGGCCCCGGTCAATTGTCGACGTTGCCGTGAATCATAGCTAGTTGGCTAGGACCCTCAGTTGGGTCCGGCATGTCATAGAATGGGCTGGGTAACGACGCCTTGAAGGTGTTCGGAAAAATTCCCGAGCCCTTATTTCTTGTTATTTTTTTACTAGGAAAATGTATGGGTACAACACCCGCCAACTGGCACGGTCTGGTATGGGCGGTTCACCCTGTACCAAATATGTTTGTAAAACCCTGCCCCCAAGTATGGAGTTTTGGATCTTTTGAAATTATCCTCTGAAGTAATTTGTATACGAATTCCTACATGATGGATAGATACTGTTAAGTTCCCTAATTGATTTTGGCGTTAAGGTTTTGATGATAACAAAACATGTGTGTTAATGCAAGTAATGGACTTTATACCTTTGATGAGATCTTGAATGGTTACTAAATTTGTTAAGATTTGATTCCCCTCACGGTATGAGTTTTTGATTCATATATTCATGTCATTGTCACTCCAAACAATAAATGAATGAATTTTCATTTCACATATTGGTTCATGGAAAAAGTTAATGTTTAACTCTTCTCCAAGGGAGTGTTTAATTTTGGAATAGGAAAGGTGGGATAACAAACTGATGTGAGAGAAAATTATGAGTCTCACAGTTTTTACTCACACCCATCTCACGTTAACCGAGGTGGGTGAGTTATTTGCCCCCAGGGACACGAACAACTCACCCCCACCCCGTTATCAAACATGACCCAAGTGTTTACAGGTCTAAAAGCAGCCAAAAAATGTCAAGAAGTTTAATCCAAGGTATGTTGGACTTATTTGATTAAAATACATGCTAACTCGTGTTTATTTTTACGTTTTTCAGGTGTACCGGTCAACCTACGTAAGGGGCCAATAAACCTAAACCGACCAGGGGAGTTAATGTAGCGACCTAGGTTCCGGATACCGGAAAGAAACCGATACCATTCGAATCCTGGCCCGTCGCCCACGAGCCGGGAGGGCTCGGAAGGGCTAAAAGGAGTGTGGAGGTACAAAGAAATAGGAAATAAAATAGGATAATTCAACAATTAACAGAAATAAATAAACAACTATAATAGAGTCCAGTCCAACAAAAGTACAGTTTAGGACAGAAAAGCGTACCCAACACCGAGTGAACACTCAGCTCGGCGAGCTGGCAACTAAGAACCTCCGCACATCACCCTCAAACCTCGTGGAAGAACCGCTGTACCAGAAAAGCAGGGGTGAGCCTCTTGTCACTGGCTTAGTAGGGGTCCCGCGGAACCCCAACGGTAAACAACGGCGTTTTCGCGGTGGATCGACGTCCTCGATGCGTGAAATCTTCAGTGGATGTAGGGGGGCGGATCCTTAACTCGCATACCTTATTTCCCGCGAGTTTTGTAGGCCGTGGTGAGCCAAGCGGATTTATTTTCACATTTTGGGGAAAATGTATGATTTTGGGGTGTGAGCCGGATTTTCTGTGTTGATCGCATTTTTGGGATTTAAATGGGCCCTCTCAGTGCTAGAGAGGATGGGGAAGGGTTTTCCCTTATTTTCCCCGTCACCTGGGGGTGATTGGGGCGTGGAATGGATTTTTTTCGCGGTTTTCGCCGTTTTCGGGCGCGGACTGAGAATGTGACCATCACGGTGGTCGCATTCTTCGAAGAAGGCGCCGTATCGTGGGGTCTCGTTTATCGGAGAAGATGAACAGTAAGGCGGTTGAGAACGCATCGCTCTGTAGTTGCACGTTCTGAAAGCGACCCAGGTGAGGGGCGCGTTCTTCTTTAAGAACGTTGTAGACACGGCATTTTAGCACTATGCTGAGCAGATCCCGTATTACACTAAGACGCCCAAAGTGGCTTGCACGGTTAAGTTAGTCGAGTGACCTCCAATTTTTATCTGATAAACCTCAATTGTCGTTTCTTAATGAGACTCCTGCTAATGGGCTTGTGGCTATCTCTTTCCTACACAAAATAAAAAAAATGTTAATGGGCTTGCCTCATCTCTTAAACTCTAAAACAAATGGGGGAACAAATAAGGATTCTAATGGGCTTAGCCCGTTCTTGTTCAAATAAACTAAATCAATTTTTATGGGCTTGGCCCATTCTCCCCTATATATATAAATAACAAGAGAAAATACTAAAAAATATATGTTAAATAGGTGTGGCCCATCATTTATTCCTTACAAATAAATATATATATATATTGATAAAAATAATAAATGTTAATAGTTTGGGCCCAACATTTAATAAAAGAAAGAATAGAATAATTTTTTTTTAAAAAAAAACTCCCCTATTAACTACCCCCCTATCTTTGGATCTTGTCCCCTCGTTTCATTTAGCACCTCTCCCCACTTACGTAACTCACACCCCCCCTTTTTTTTTCATTAACACACTCATCATCACCCTCTCCCCACCACAACAACCCCATTCACGTAAACACTTCTGACCCCATCGCATGCATGCCCTCACTCCTCTGCAACCCACCTCCACATCCCTCCTTCCTTTTTCTTTCTCCCACGAGAGCCACCTTCAGGGGCAGACGGGTGAACCCCTCTCTCTTTCTCTCCTCTGCAGCCACCTCCACTTCCCACGACAGTCACCCCATCCTCCACCCTGACTCCCTTTTTTTCCCATTCTCTGCTAACCCACAGCCACCTCCACCGTCTCCCTCCTCCCCTTTCCATTCCCTGCTAAGCTCCACCCCCCTCCACATCCTCTTATTCTCTCCCTCACCCGCTCTCCCCACCTGCAGTCACCTCCACCGTCTCCCCTCCCTCTCTCCCTCTCTCCCTCTGCAGCCACCACCCAACCACCCACAGCCATCTCTCCCTCTTCCTCTCTCATCCTCCCTCTCTCTTCCCTCTATCTCTGCCTCTCGCCGCCCTCTCTCTTCACTTTTTTTTCTTTCTTTTTATTCCTCCCTCACACCCTCCCTCTAACTCTCTCTCTCTCACCCTCTTTCCCCCGTGTTCTCTCTCCCTCTCTCCCCCTGCATCTCTCTCTCTCTCCCGTCTCTCTCCCGTCTCTCTCTCTCTCTCTCTCTCTCTCTCTCTCTCTTCACCTCTCTCTTTCTCTTCTCTCTCCCTCACTCTCTCTCTTTTTCTTCCCTCCATTCTCACCCGCTCCCTCTCTCTCTCTCTCTCAGTTCTTCTCTCTCTCTTCACCTCTCTCTTTCTCTTCTCTCTCCCTCACTCTCTCTCTTTTTCTTCCCTCTGTTCTCCCCCTCCCTCAACCTCTCTCTCTCTTTGCGTTTTTTTTTCTTTAAAAAAAGGGCTTTTTTTTTGAGTTCGGGGGGGGGGGGGGCCTCGTCGCCCGTGCCCCCGATTTGAACGAAGAGGCCGTTGCGGCCTCTTCTTCTTCACCGACCCGCCGCGCCGCCCTGCTCCGTCGCACCCGCCTCCGGTCCCGCCTGCGCCGCCGCCCTGCTCCACCGCACCCGCCTCCGCCTCGCCTCCGGTCCCGCCTCCGGCCCCGCCTTCGCCCGCGGCTGCCTCCGGCCCCGCCTCCGGTCCCGCCTGCGCCGTCGCCTGGGCCACCTCCGCGCCGTCCTCCACCGCCGCAGCTCGCCACCACCTCCACCGCCGCCATCGTCCTCTCTCTCTCGCCTCCTCTCTCTCCATCTCTCCCCTTCTCTTCATCTCTCTCTTTCTCCCCCCCTCTCTCTGGTGTCTCTCTCTCTCCCTTTCTCTCCTCTCTCTCTCTCCGGTGTCTCTCTCTCTCTCTCTTTTTCCCTCTCCCTATTTCCCTCACCCTCTCACCTCTCTGCTTCTCTCTCCCTCTCGATCTCACTTATCTTTTTTTATTTTGTTTTTCTTCTCCTTTTTTTATCCTCTCTCCTTCTGTCTTCTCCCCATCTCTCACCCTCTCTCCTCACCGTATTCCTTTTCCCCTCTCCCTGCTTCTCACTCTTCCAACCCCCTCTCACATATCCTCTTTCCCTCTTCTTTACTCCCTCTCTCCCCCACCTCTCGATCTCCCTGTCTCAAATTTTTTTTTATTTTCTTTTATCTCTGTCTCTTACTCTCTCATACACATACCTCCTCTCTTACCCTCACTCTCTCTCTATTTATTCATTACTCTTATATATATATATATATATATATATATATATATATATATATATATATATATTATACTATACACATATTTCTTATATAGTTCGTGTATATATATCCTCTACATAAAAAAAAATCTAAAAAAAGAAGGAAGAGTCTTCTCCTCCTTCTTCCTCTCTACTCTACGCATATGTCCACATACATATATATATATTCATATGAGGATTTATATATATATATACCTATATTTATATAAATATATACACATATTTGTGTAAGTGTCTTTACAGGTGCGTGTGTGTGAGTGCTCGTATATGTCTGTGCGGAATGAAAGAGAAGTTCTGGCTCGATATTTGTTGAAGTCGTGAAATAAAGAAGGGCAAGTTTGCAAGCGTCCCGGTGCGGGAGCACGCCTCACTGTGCTGCGTGTTCACACCGCCCTCGTCTGAGAGAAGCTTCCTCGAGCCCGTCATCGGCCGCCCAATAAGTTTTCTCACCACGTCGTCTTATTTGCTTTGGTTTCTTTAGTTGCGTTGCATTACATGAATAATTATCTGTCGTCCATATTGCATCTCTCTGCCTAAGAAATCCCTTTGCTTGTTCATTCATCATATTGTCTGTCCACCCTTTAGTCCTAAAAGGGGTTTCAAATACCACCAACCAGGTGCGTATTCGCTTATGCTATTTTCAATATCAGCTTCTAAAGAATTGATGCTACACCACCGTCGTCCTTATCTCGTTGTTGTTTCTCTTCGTTTGTTTTCCGTGCAGGGTTAACCAGTCCGGGAGCCCGCTTCTTCAGTCGACCGAAAGGGGACGAGGAGGAACTCACATGATCCCCAGTTCGGGGATAAAACGCGACCATCCCTCCTACTTTTGAGGTATCTGACCATCACCTTCACCATTCTATTCTAGTTCTCTGCCTTGTTGTTGTTATTTGTTGTTAAATCTCCATCTCCATCCTCCTTTACTTTTTGTTTAAAAATAAGTCTATCTTCTCTCTCTTGTTATTATCATATATCGTTAAATCTCCATCCCCGTTCTTTTCCATTTTGTCTAAAATACGTCTCTCACTCTACCTATATTTTTCTTGGTGGTTTTTCCTTATATCATATTATCTTATTCTATCATCTATCTCTCGGTTTCTTTCTTCATTTTCTCACATCTCTTTAAAAATACATAAAAGCATAAAAAATAATAAAAGCAACAAAACCCAAAAAAAAAATAATAACAAAAGATAAAACAAAACAAAAAGAATAATAAAATCAGGGTAACCAAAGAAGGCCCTCTTCGTCGGCCGGCCGACGGAAGAGGAAGAGAGGACCCGCACTGCTTCCGCTTCGGCGGTGAACGCGATCAGACATTTCCTGTGGGGTTCTCAGCCCCTGGCGATCACACTTCCCCTCCCCTCCTTTTGTTATTAATTTTTTGTCCAAGCCCCGTCGACGGAACCAGTTCCTCGCGGTGGTCTCATTTAACTGGTGCGGTGGGCTATCTCCCGCGACCGCTTTATTTCAGTAATTTAATTTCCGCATTCTAACACCCTAACCGCTAATTGCTTAACTCTAACCCTCCCCTATCATCACTTCAAAACCCCGTGGAGAGTGACATCTCACGGTGGTTTATTTAATCCCATTTTCATTTATTCTAACCCCGATCAAGGAATTCGTTCCTCGCGGTGGTTTAATTTTCTGCACTTTCATTCCAACCCGGATCAAGGAACTCGTTCCTCGCGGTGGTTTAATTTTCTGTATTCTTTTGTTCCGACCCCGATCAAGGAACCCGTTCCTCGCGGTGGTCTTATCTAACTGGTGCGGTGGGTCATCTCCCGCGACCATTTTCATTCCAGTAATTTAATTTCTGCACGCTAACCTCCTAACCCCTAACCATTTAATTTTAGCATCCCCCCATCATCGCTTTAAAACCCCGCGGAGAGTAACATCTCGTGACGGTTTATTTGATCCATTTTTCTTTTCTCGTTATATACATATAGTTATTATAATAAAAACCCCGCAGAGGGTAATACCTCGCGGTGGTCCTTTGTATATAGTTATACTTATTACTTATATCGCTGCAAAAACCCCGCAAAGGCCAATGTCTTACGGTGGTATGTATATATAATATTTATTGTTTATATTGCAGTAAAAATCTCGTAAGGCCAATGTCTTGTGGTGGTTTCTATATGTACATATATATTCATTACTACTGATACTACTATATGTTATGTTGCTAGGCCCGGATACAAAGGGGGGTGAATGTATCCCTCTAGAAAATGTAGCCCAAATTAAAACTCTAAAGCTCAGATATGCGGAATAAGGACTAATGAGCTTTCCAAGATGAAATGATGAGGTAACAAATGAACAAACAGTTGGACTGCACCAATGCAGCCACCTGAACAACCAGAAACGAAGCCAGAGCTAAACAACCCAATCACACTTAGCAGAATACAATGCTAAAAAATAACTCTCTAGATAATGCAACTAGCCAAGCATGCACAACCTGTGAATGGGAGGTAGAAGATATGGAGCTAACGCAAGGCAAACCACTGCACAAATAATTTTAAGGTGGTTCGGTCCTCCAGACCTACATCCACCCCTCACTCCCAACTGGAGTGAGGCTTCACTAGCCAATGCTAGAACCAAGCAGACTCAGTCTGCAACAGGTGCTGACACACAGCTTGACCAGGGGAACAAACTCCCCTCTTCCTCCCAACCGGAGGGACACCCCAAGTGACTCCCAGCCACTTGGAAACCAGAGACTGAAGTATCTCTTCCTCCAGACCAGGAGGGAACCAACCAGTGACTTCCAGTCACCAGCAAACCAGAGGTCGAAGACCTCTCTTCCTCCAACCGGAGGGACCCCTGGACTTGCAAGCCACAAGCCCAGAGCCGGAGACAAGTCTCCATTCTCCTGAATCCACAGGAGGAACCCGATCCCCAGCAGGGCAATCGGAAGAACAAGAATAACCAAATGAAAAAGAAAAAATAAGAAACGGAAAATACACAGCAATCGGAAGGCTGTAAATGAAGAACAAGAATGTAGCTCTCAAACGAGCAGATCTGGCTTGGATTTAATCCAGACACCAGAGGACAGATCTTCAATAGCTTCTTCCCTATTCTCCACGAACTCTCTCTCTCTCTATCTCTCCTTCTTTCTCCTCTGCTCTCCTTTTCTCTCACGCTATTCTCTCCTCCTTCTCTGCAACCCTTTTTTCTTCTGCCGGCTCACTCTTCTTTTATTTCTTCTTCTTCTCTTTTTTTCTTCCTCTTTTCTTTTTCTGGATCGAAGGGCTTTCTGCTCTCCAGGCTTCTTCTTCGATCAGCCTCCATCTGAAGATGAAGGCTCCAATATATACCAGCAACAGCTAGCTAAGGTGTGTGCTTCCCACGCCTTTCGTCCATAAGATTCCTCCTCGGATCACGTGCTCAGCACCTTCACACCTCGTCCTCCTGGGATCATGAGCTAGGCACTTCGAATCACGTGCCAGACACGGTCGCAGTTCACGTGCTCAATGACAGCAATCTGACTTGCTGCGTTGACGCTGTCAAGCAATGGCGTTAACGCAGTGAGGCATTCCAGTAAGTCATTAGCTTCGTCTCTTTAGCTGCTGCGTCGACGCTGTTCATTTGTGGCGTTGACGCAGTGGAATAGCCTGTGAAATTGAATGCTCCTTTAACTGCTGCGTCGACGCTACTTGCTTGTGGCGTTGACGCATCAACATCGGCAGTCCAGTGAACAAATAGTCTACCCTTTTTTTAACTGTTGCGTCGACGCTGCTCCACTGCTGCGTTGACGCGTTGGTGTATTTTTGCAACTAATAGTTCAGCTTGTTTGCATGCTGCGTGGACGCTAAGAACTCCAGCGTTAACCTTCTAAACTGTCTCCGAGCTAGATGCCTATCAGGCTTAAT
Organism: Amorphophallus konjac; assembly: GCA_022559845.1. Classification (NCBI taxonomy): domain Eukaryota; kingdom Viridiplantae; phylum Streptophyta; class Magnoliopsida; order Alismatales; family Araceae; genus Amorphophallus; species Amorphophallus konjac. Next base: position 13,944,721 of record CM040126.1, on the reverse strand, counting down.
GGCTGCGTCGATGCTCTCAGCATGCTGCGTTGACGCATGGAGCTGCAGCGTCGATGCTGCCAATGTACTCTAGAGGCTGCAATAAGGGATACTTGAACTGCTGTGTCCACGTGTCAGCATTTCAGCCTCTTGGATCACGTGCCAAGTCTTGATGGCCTGAATCATATGCAGACAGATAGAAGAAAAATGAACTTAGTTCAGACGAATGTATATACTTAAGCAGAGCTGCCAGTGTATGGACTTGAATAGTGCAGCGAGTGTACAGACTTGGTAAAACAAGGTCCAGTGTATAGACTTGCAGATACGAAGCCAATGTACAGACTTAGAAGGATTTGAACCAGTGTCCAGACTTCAGGTGTGAAGACCATTGTGCAGACTTTGGAGAGCAGTGGCCAATGTATAGGCTTTATGGAGCGAAGCCAATGTGTAGACTTCACGCTGTACAAACTTTGCCAATATGAGACACTGTACAGACTTTGTCAAGAGAACGTAACACTGTACAGACTTGAGGCTTTGAACGTTGAAGGCACAAGACGATGTACAGACTCAGATTCTAGACCAGTGGCTGTACAGACTTTGAAGCAGGACCAATGTATGGACTTCAGGAGCATATGACACGGCTGTACAAACTTAGAAGAGTATAGAGTGTATAGACTTGAAAGTCTGAAGGCGATGTGCATACTTGCTGAGTTGAGGCTGCAGCCCAATGAGTTGACGTTGCAACGTATATACTTTATGTTCAACTGATGATGTATAGACTTAATCAAATGAAGAATCTGAACTGATGAGTCGACGCATCAGCTCAAGGAGTTGACGCACTGGTGTGAGAACAGAGACAAGTATGACTGAAGGGTCGACGTATCAGCACACTGAGTTGACGCGCTGCTGTGGAGACTGTGCAGACAGAGTGTAGACAGAATTAAAGTAGAGCATGTTATCTGACAGCCATATGCACTCCATTCACTTACATGATAAAACATGAATTTATCGAGCATATAAAAGACACAGCTAGATGACTCACAGTGAATAACTCACTTCAAAGACCAATCATCAAAACAACAGGGGCACAACACTATATTGCTGTTAGAACCCCACAAAGACCAATGTCCTGTGGTGGTACGTCTTTGTTCGTATTGTCCTTATAATTGTTCGGAGAACGATATACCGTTACAATTTGTAAGTCTACGTGTCTCTCCATTTCTGTTACATCGATTCTCAGACTTCCCGGTATATGAAAAACTGCTCGTGGAACGGTAGGCCACGCTTACCTGGAAAGGGTCAGTTTGCGGGAGAGGGCCTTCGGACCCCTATCTCCGCCACGTACCGGAATTTGTTCCGCATCCCTCTCTTCCCTTTCTCTCTCCTTGATTCGGTCTCGTTATCCCCATCTTCTAGGACAGACGAGGGTGGACGACCCCCGCCGTCTACACCTCTCTGTCGATCACCATTTTACCATTACTTTGCATCATTGTTTTTCCCCCGAGGGTGGACGACGACTCCTGCCGTCTACACTTTTCTGGCGATCACGGTGGGACCTCTTTTGTTTTCTCTGGTTACCCAAATATTTTCGGCACCCACGTGTGCCCCTCCATTCGGCACCCCCGTGTGCCCCTCCTGACTGCGCCCGCGTGCGCTACATTCGTGCTCCCAGTAGCACTCTTGCCATCGGCACCCACGTGTGCCCCTCCACTCGGCACCCACGTGTGCCCCTCCTGATTGCGCCCGCGTGCGCTACATTCGTGCTCCCAGTAGCACTCTTGCCATCGGCACCCACGTGTGCCCCTCCACTCGGCACCCACGTGTGCCCCTCCTGATTGCGCCCGTGTGCGCTACATTCGTGCTCCCAGTAGCACTCTTGCCATCGGCACCCACGTGTGCCCCTCCACTCGGCACCCACGTGTGCCCCTCCTGATTGCGCCCGCGTGCGCTATATTCGTGTTCCCGCTATCACTCTTGGCATTCCAATTACATCCCTCGTGCACTACGTGCATTACTCTAGAGTCCCCTTGAAGTCTGAAGAGATTCGTATCATTGCAGAAAAGGAGTGTTGTGATGTTTGTTTAATTTATTTTGTTGTATATATTTGCTGTCTGTTTATATATCTCATGTTAAATTTAGCACTGCATTGCATATCATCTCCCTTTTATTTTTATTTCTTTTGTTCCATTTTTTAGGATCACCTTTTCTTGGTGAAGGAAAGACTCTCCGTCGGGAATTCCTCTCAACGGACTAGGATCTCCTTCACTGGGACCTCTGTAAGTCCCCGACATCGAAGGATTCCCTCTTCGTTCACTGGGCTGGTTGTACCACTGAAGTTCCCTGGAGATAGTCAACCCATTCGTGGTGAGTCGAGTGTCCTTAGATCACACGGCGGAAATTAATATTGCAACTAAGGTCCCTCCTGTGGTGTGAACATTAGATTAGAAAAAAGAAAAAAAAAGGGGGGAAACCAAAAGAAAACAAAAAAGGCGTTAAACATCTACTTGTTTGTTAATCTTTGCTAATGGTTTGAGTGTGTATGTTATTACATTCTGATTAGAGAGAAAAAGAAAAAAGAGAGAAAATAAAGAAAACAAAAAAGGGGCGTTACACATCAACTTGTTTGTTAATCTTTGCTATTGGTTTGAGTGTGTATGTTATTGCGTTCCGGTAAAATCTCATGTTCCGGAAAAGATCAAGAAATGTCCGGAGACGGTCAGAATCCGACCCCGGGTCACCAGGGGACACATGTCCCTGCTGAGGACGCAGGTTCCTCCCGTGAGCCCTCATATGAGGTGCGAGCCACCATCGGGGAAGCATCCCCGCCACAAGATATTTCCTCCTTGCTAGGTGTTCTCGCGAACACACAGCTCAATTCCGATCAGATCCGAGTCTTTCAGGCCGTCTTAAAAGGGAAATCTGTTGATTCTACTCCTCAAAATCTAACACTAGTTGCTCTCCCTACTCAAGAGCCCGCACAGGTAATCCCTTCCTCATTCCCTCTTGTGCAGACAACTCTGCAACCTCCCTCTTTCCAATTACCTCCCCAGTCTCAAGTTCCACCAATTCCTCATACAACATTTCAGTCAATTCCATTTACTGATATGCCACAACGTCTGCAACCTCCCTCTTTCCAATTACCTCCCCAGTCTCAGGTTCCGCCAATTCCTCATACAACATTTCAATCAGTTCCATTTACTGACATGCCACAACGTCCCACTCATCCGGAATTCCCTTCTCAGGCCTCCGCAAGGCCTCAGTGGCCACCACAACCTGCTCCTTACAATGAGGTCACCCAATCTCTCCTTCATAGGATGAACAAGATGGACGAACAATTCCGAGATTTCAAAAAGATTGTGGATGTCAAATCCGCGCCTGAGATCTCTTTACCAATCATTCCAGTATTCCATCTCCCTCCTTCCGAAATGCCAACGTACCGACAGTACACCGGCATAGGCAACCCCCTCATTCATCTGAAGGACTTTATGTATGAGTCCTCGTTTTGGCAGAACGATCAAAGATCATTGGCATACCTCTTCAGGAGATCATTGGATGGTCCCGCCTTAGAATGGTTCTATTCCCTAGAGCCGAGTGAGGCTGAGAACTTCGACGTAGTGCAATGGAAATTCCTACAGAAATATCGGGATAGGGTCGGTCCCTCCTTCTCTATTACCGACCTAGTGGCTGAAAAAATGAAGCCGGACGAAGATTTCATCCAATTTGCCGATCGATGGAGATCCTTGGCAGAGAAAGTGAGAGACTCCATTTCAGAATCGGAGCAAGTAAAGATGGTCGTGTCTAATGCCACTCCACAATTTAGACACGTTCTGGCAATGAACAAGCTCACCACTATGGAGGAACTGTATGAGAGGGCTCGATATATCCAAACACAGCTGAAAGATTCTCCCCTCATGCATATGTTCGAGCCACCAAAGCCAAAGGTGTTTAGGAAGCCGAGCACGGGTGTAACGTCCCGAGAATCCGATCACCGGGAAGGCCCGATAACCCGAGACTCGTACCGCCACCCACGAGTCCGAAGACTCGGAAGGGTTAGAAGGATGGTGTGGAAACTACACAAGTATCACAAATAATTGTAAAAATTAAACAGTTATAATATTAAGCAGGGAATGAATTAATATTTTACATGGTCCACAATATAAATAACAATAACAGCAGTCCACGACTAGTACAGTGACAAGAAAGGAAAGTACAGTTACACGGGGCATACCCCGGCTCTGACCTCTGGCACTACCTCTGGGCACCCGCACCACGCTGCACCCCAGAAGCGCTCCCCTGGAGCAGTGCCTCACCTGAAACACGGTGAAAACACGCAGGGAATGAGTCTCGGAACAAGACTCAGTAGGGATCACTCGGACCCTACCTCGTAAAACGAGAAACCACTACGCTAGCGGTAGAAAAGTACCTCGGAAGGGAAAGTCCTGTACTCTATAAGACAAGACCCTACGGCACGCAAACCGACACACGTGCCACGGAGAGAAGACCGAAGCTCAAAGGCCAACCCGACAAAACCCGAAGGTCGGAAACACACGACTGACAGTCTGTCACTCCGTACTCGATAGGAGTACCACCCACTAGAAGCACAGCCGGTAGCATCCCCTGACGTCTTACACCGCGCCGCAGGTGAACCGCCTGACGTGGTAGGTCCTACCCGAGGCGCAGACACCGTACAAGTAACCACGAACAAGTGACTAGCTGGGGTCACGCCCGTCGACGTGCATCCACTGTCCCCAACCACGTGTGCACACACAGACCACGCGTCCTAGGTCTGGCCCTCTGACTGGTTTTCCCCTGGCACTGGACTTTGATTTGACGAGGGGCCCGACTGTAACCAGTCTAAAAACCGTCCTCAGGGTAAGCCTCTCCACCTACTCCCAGGCGGGACCACTCGCGTGTAAGCATGCTACGACTAGTGGAGGGTCACAAAGAGTAGACTCTCGAGTCAACGGAAAACAACTTCGCAACCGCAGGTACGAGGAACGCTCCTTGTACCAACACCGACGCACGGTGACACAAGCCGAAGTCACCACCTCCCGGGACCCCACGGCACCCCCACGTGTGGCCCCCACATGATGCCCAGCATCAGTCAGACCACGAGTCAGCACAGGGATCGAGACTTGCTCGTCCGGGATTCGAATCGGCGAGGAAAGGGAGTCGCGGTCACCGGAGGACCGCCTCCAGTGGTCGCGGTCGACCCAGGACCGCTACCACCTAGTCGCGGACCTCCTAGGACCGCGACCATCCTGGTGCAAGAAAAGCTGAACGCGGCCGCCTGATGACCATTTTCACATGATAGCGGTCTCCAGGAGACCGCGACCAGACTCCAACGGTCAAAAAATTGTCTCGAAGATCGTGCCGGACCCCATGGTGAAAGCGGTCGCCCCCTGACCGCCACCAGCAGTCGTGGTCAGTCGCAAGACCGCGACCGCCTGCCGACAGAACAAGCCCCAACGGTCGAAAACCCTGGTGAAGGCGGTCCCCACCTGACCGCTACCAATGAAGGCGGTTACTGGTGGACCGCTATCATCTCGGAAAATCGAGAACGGCGGGAAACGGCCGAAAACTCCATTCCACGCCCCAATCACCCCCGGGTGATGGGGAAACAAAGGGGGAGCTCGTCCCCACACCCTAGAGCATCGAATGACGCCCCCAAAACTCCAAATGGCGCGGTAAAAACTCTAAATCGGCGCTCAAACCCTGAATCATGCATTTCCCGTCCCGAGCTCAAACGAACCCCTCTCGGCTCCCCGTCGGCCTAGAAATCACGGGAAAGGAACGCACAGAGGTAGAGGACCGTCACCCTACCTCGGGGTTGCCCGAAACGTGGCGAATCGCCGCCGATCCTCAAGAATCGCTTGAAGCTTTACGAACTCCCCACGCCCTCACCGAGCACCGAACACCGCCGCGATCGCCACGCCGCCGCCTACGCCACGACGCCGTCGCCTCGCCGCGTCCGCAGCCGAAGGAGATGGCGCCGGGGCTAGCACCGGAAGAAGGGGGGCGGTCACGGTGGAAACGCACGGGAGAGAAGGGAGGAAGAAGAAGAAAGAGAAAGAGGAAAAGAAAAAAGAAAAGAAATGGGATTATATAGAAAATCTGATTTTTCGAAAAAATACCGAAAAATAGAAAAATACATTTCCGGAATCCTCGAAACGCACCGATCGCAACGGTACCACTCGTGCCTGGGGGAACCGCCCGGTTCGCTCGCAGCGAGCTTCCGAAGAAAAAGCCGAAACACACACCGGGAATCGGAAAACACACGCGAAAAATCCGCGGAACGCCTCCGGGCCTCCGAAACAAATCCGGATCGCGCCGATCCAAACACGAAAGATGTCCGAAATGAAATTTCGGACACAACGGAGCCGGACACTCCGAAAACCAGATCCGGGACCCACGAAGAAAGGATCCGAAAGGTCCGGGATATTACAGCCCTCCCCCCTTAAGGAATTTCATCCTCGAAATTGAGAACAATCCAAGGGGAAAGAAGAGGAAGACTCACTCAAACAGATACAGGAACTGCTGACGCATCTCGTCCTCACGTTCCCACGAAGCCTCACCACTAGAGTGTCGTTGCCACACGACCTTTACCAAGGGAATGACCTTGTTCCGCAGGCGCTGCTCTCGCCTATCCTCCACGCGGATCGGAAACTCTGGGAGAGAAAGATCTAAAGTCACCTCAGGTCAAACAAAAAACTCGAGCACATGAGAGTCATCGGGTATATACTTCCGCAACATCGAGATGTGGAACACGTCATGCACCGACGCCAACTCAGGAGGTAACTGCAACCGGTACGCAACCTCACCGATGCGCTCCACAATCGCGAAAGGACCAATATAGCGGGGACTCAGCTTCCCACGCCGTCCAAAACGCATCACCCCCTTCATCGGCGAAACTCTCAAGAACACATGATCGCCCACGGCGAACTTGAGAGGCTGCCTCCTACGGTCAGCATAGGTCTTCTGCCGACTCTGGGCCGCCAGCATGTTCTGACGAACCAGGTGCACAACGTCCACACATTGCTGCACCAATTCCGGTCCCGTCAAAACACGCTCACCCACCTCAAACCAATCAAGTGGAGTCCGACAAGGACGCCCATACAGAGCCTCATAGGGAGCCATACCAATGTTCGAATGATAGCTGTTGTTATAGGCGAACTCCACCAATGGTAGGTGATGAATCCAACTCCCCTGCCACTCCAGGCAGCATGATCTCAGCATGTCCTCCAAAGTATGAATGGTCCTCTCAGACTGACCATCTGACTGTGGATGATACGCCGAGCTAAAAGCCAACTCCGTGCCAAGAGCTCGCTGGAAACTCCTCCAGAATCCAGAAGTGAAGCGCGGATCCCGATCCGACACGATCGAAATGGGAACCCCATGCAACGGAACGATCTGCTCCACATAAAGACGAGCCAACTTAGACACGCTCCAGCTGACCTTGACCGGTAACAACTGCGTCACTTTCATCAGTCGATCCACCAGCAACCAAATACTGTCCTGCCCACTCGGGGTCCTCGGCAATCCCACCACGAAATCCGTGGTCACATGGTCCCACTTCCAAGCAGGAACATCCAAGGGCAGGAGAGTACCTCCTGGTCGCTGATGCTCTGCCTTCACCTGCTGACAGATCAGGCACCTGGCCACAAACTCTGCGACATCTCTCTTCATGCCAGGCCACCAGAACTGCCTCCGCAAGTACCGATACATCTTCGTCGCACCCGGGTGCACGGTGTATCTGCTCCCATGAGCCTCGCGCAACACCGCACGATGAATCTGCTCCTCGGCTGGGACGTACAGCCTGCCACTAAACCTCGCAGCACCGTCCTCCCCGAGCTCCACGTCAGCCATAGCCAGAATCCGGGGCAACTCAGGGTCCGCATGCTGAGCCTCTGTCACCTGACGACGGATAGCAGGAGTGACAGTCAGACTCGCAAGCACCGCCAACCCTGGCTCCTGGGGAATCTTGAGCCTGAAAGATACTTCGGACACTTGTTCCCAGAGTCTCCACTCCCTCAACATCAAGGCACTAACCGCAACCTGCCGACTCAAGGCATCGGCGACGACATTCATCCTGCCCGGCTGATAAGACAGGGTGAAGTCATAGTCCTTCATGAGCTCCATCCAACGCCTTTGTCTGAGGTTCAGATCTCTCTGCGAGAACACATACCTCAAACTCTGATGGTCAGTGAATACCTCGAACTTCTCGCCGTATAGATAATGCCTCTAGATCTTCAGCGCGAAGATCACCGCCGCCAACTCAAGGTCATGGGTGGGGTAGTTCTCCTCATGGGGCTTTAGCTGCCGAGATGCATAAGCCACCACTCTACCATGCTGCATCAGAACAGCACCCAATCCGACGCCGGAAGCATCTGTACACACCACGAAACCTCCCGATCCAGAAGGCAAAACCAACACCGGAGCCGAGGTGAGCAATCTCTTCAGTTCCCTGAAGCTCTGCTCACACTCCTCGGACCAGACGAAAGGCACATCCTTCCACGTGAGTCTAGTCATCGGGGCCGCAATGCGAGAAAAAACCTGGATAAACCGGCGATAATAACCCGCAAGCCCCAAGAAACTCCGGATCTCCGTCACCGACCTCGGCCTCGGCCACTGCATTACTGCCTCGACCTTGGCGGGGTCCACGGAAATACCATCACCAGAAATCACGTGCCCCAGAAAGTGCACCTCGCTGAGCCAAAACTCGCACTTGCTGAGCTTCGCATACAACTGGTGATCTCGCAACGTCTGCAGCACCACACCCAAATGGTACGCGTGCTCCTCAGCAGACTACGAATAAACAAGGATGTCATCCACGAAGATGACCACGAACTGGTCCAAATACGGATGAAACACCCTCTGCATCAAGTCCATGAAGGCTGTATGGGCATTGGTGAGCCCGAACGGCATCATCAGAAACTCATAATGCCCGTACCTCGTACTGAATGCAGTCTTCTCCACATCGGACTCGTGAATTCTCAGCTGATAGTAACCGGACCGCAAATCAATCCGCGAGAACACTCGCGCAGACTAAAGTTGGTCGAACAAATCATCAATATGCGGCAACGGATACTTGTTCTTAATGGTCACTTCATTCAGCTGCCGATAGTCAATGCACAAGCGCAGACTACCGTCCTTCTTCTTCACGAACAACATGGGCGCACCCCAAGGAGAAAAACTAGGACGAATATACCCCTTGACCAACAGTTCCTGCAACTGCGCCCTCAACTCCCTCAACTCAGCGGGGGCCATACGGTAGGGAGCCTTCGCCAAAGGTCCCGTACCAGGCGCAACCTCGATCAGGAAATCGATCTCCCGCTGGGGAGGTAATCCAGGCAACTCCTCGGGGAAAACGTCAGAAAACTCACACACCTCCTGAATGTCCTCGACATTCGGCTCCATCTGGTCAGACACAACCACGGACGCGAGAAAACCCCGACAACTAGAATCAAGCAATCGACGGGCTCGAATAGCAGAGATAAGGAATCGAGAAGAGGTGGAACGGATACCTTGGAAATAGAAGGTCCTCTTGCTCGGATGCTGGAAGTAGACCCTCTTCATTCCACAATCCACCACCGCTCCATAAGTCTCGAGCCAATCCATGCCTAGAATCACATCGTAATCTCGAAGCTGCAACGCATACAACCTGCCTGGCATACTCCGCCCATCGATCCAAACCGGAACCTGATCGAAGCAATACGGAGTGATCATAAAGTCACCCGAAGACAACTCCACTGCCAAATCACAGGACAACTGGGTCACCGGCTCCTCGACGCTCGACGCGAAATCCTCCGAAATAAATGAATGAGACGCGCCCGAATCAAACAAAACCCGAGCCGCACAACCCAAAATCTGAACGGTACCTTCCACGAGCTGCGACGCCAGTGCCTCTGCCCTGGTCATATGCGTGATCTGGCCCCGAGCCCTCTGCCTGCCTCCTACGCTGGCTGACCTGGGTAGTGGCGGATACTGTCCCTGCTGCTGCTGCTGCCTCTGCTGCTGGGGAGCCTGCTGCTATGGCGGCCTCTGGGGACAGTCACGCGCCATATGCCCTGGCTGGTCACACCGAAAATAGACGATATGTGCCGTGCACTGCCTGCCTGGGTGGGTCCCACCACACCGTGGACAAGGTCCTCGCGATCCACCCACTGATCCCTGATGCTGCAAAGGAATCGGCTGCTATACACTGCCCGATGAAGCCTGCCCCTGGTCCTTGGACTTCCTCTTTCGGAAATTCTTCGAGAAGAACTTCTTGACCTTCGTACCGAAGGACGCAGATCCTGTCGCCGAAGCTGCCGATGCCGGTACTCCTGAACCACCCGACGCATGCTGGAAGAAACCATGCTGCTGGGTAGCCGGCTGCTGGCTGCGACCTGACAAGGGCTGCCCCTGGCTGATCGGTCCTCGAGTCCTCTGCATATCCATCTCCAAAGAAATCGCAACACGAGATGCTGTCTCTAGATCAGTGGCCCCGTTCGCAATCAAATGGAGCCTCAGTTCCAGCCTCAAGCCCTGCACAAACTGCGTGGTCCTCACCCTCTCATGCTCCATGATGTGAGGTGCATACCGACCCAGCTCGACAAATCGGGCCCTGTACTGTAACACGGACATGTCACCCTGCACCAGCTCCAGAAACTCCCGCATCCGCTGCGTGGCAACAATATCTGGACAGTACGTACGCTCGAAAGCACTGACAAAGTCATCCCACTCGATCTGCTCAAGTGGACGAAGCTGAAAGGACGTCTTCCACTCGGAAGACAACCACCTCCGAGCCGTACCCTGCAACTGGTTGTAGGCCAACACAACTCTGTCCTCGGCAGCACTCCTCGCAGAACTGAACACCCGCTCCATCTCATCAAGCCAATCACGAGCCGCATCAGGGTCTGCCTGGCCGCTAAAGTAAGGTGGATGGAACTGCAAGAAGTCCCTCACTGCTCGGCCTGGCCCACCCCTGACAGACGAGCCCTCACCAGCCTCTCCGCCGAACTGCTGAGACATAAGCTGGTACATGCCACGGAAGAAATCCTCGGCCCCCGGAACCCTCGCAGTAGCCGCGGCCTCGCTAGCCCCCGGTGGCGCTCTGCTATGCTCCTCCTGGTCCCTCTGGACCCCCGGCTGGATCTCCTGACCTCCAGCCGACTGCCCCTGCTGAGAGCGAGAGCTCCTCCTCGGCGCCATACTCGCTCCTGAAGCAAAAGACAGAAAACACGAAAACGGCAAGGTCAAGAAAAACACACGATGCCCAATGCCAGCGTCACCTGTACATCATCGCTGTGGACTAGTGGACCACTACAATTACCTATGATTCTCATGTAATTCCACAACCGCGCTCTGATACCAGCTGTAACGACCCGAGAATCCGATCACCGGGAAGGCCCGATAACCCGAGACTCGTACCGCCACCCACGAGTCCGAAGACTCGGAAGGGTTAGAAGGATGGTGTGGAAACTACACAAGTATCACAAATAATTGCAAAAATTAAACAGTTATAATATTAAGTAGGGAATGAATTAACATTTTACATGGTCCACAATATAAATAACAATAACAGCAGTCCACGACTAGTACAGTGACAAGAAAGGAAAGTACAGCTACACGGGGCATACCCCGACTCTGACCTCTGGCACTACCTCTGGACACCCGCACCACGCTGCACCCCAGACGCGCTCCCCTGGGGCGGTGCCTCACCAGAAACACGGTGAAAACACGCAGAGAATGAGTCTCGGAACAAGACTCAGTAGGGATCACTCGGACCCTACCTCGTAAAACGAGAAACCACTACGCTAGCGGTAGAAAAGTACCTCGGAAGGGAAAGCCCTGTACTCTACAAGACAAGACCCTACGGCACGTAAACCGACACACGTGCCACGGAGAGAAGACCGAAGCTCAAAGGCCAACCCGACAAAACCCGAAGGTCGGAAACACACGACTGACAGTCTGTCACTCCGTACTCGACAGGAGTACCACCCACTAGAAGCATAGCCGGTAGCGTCCCCTGACGTCTTACACCGCGCCGCAGGTGAACCGCCTGACGTGGTAGGTCCTACCCGAGGCGCAGACACCGTACAAGTAACCACGAACAAGTGACTAGCTGGGGTCACGCCCGTCGACGTGCGTCCACTGTCCCCAACCACGTGTGCACACACAGACCACGCGTCCTAGGTCTGGCCCTCTGACTGGTTTTCCCCTGGCACTGGACTCTGATTTGACGAGGGGCCCGACGGTAACCAGTCTAAAAACCGTCCTCAGGGTAAGCCTCTCCACCTACTCCCAGGCGGGACCACTCGTGTGTAAGCAGGCTACGACTAGTGGAGGGTCACAAAGAGTAGACTCTTGAGTCAACGGAAAACAACTTCGCAACCGCAGGTACGAGGAACGCTCCTTGTACCAACACCGACGCACGGTGACACAAGCCGAAGTCACCACCTCCCGGGACCCCACGGCACCCCCACGTGTGGCCCCCACATGATGCCCAGCATCAGTCAGACCACGGGTCAGCACAGGGATCGAGACTTGCTCGTCCGGGATTCGAATCGGCGAGGAAAGGGAGTCGCAGTCACCGGAGGACCGCCTCCAGTGGTCGCGATCGACCTAGGACCGCTACCACCTAGTCGCGGACCTCCTGGGACCGCGACCATCCTGGTGCAAGAAAAGTTGAACGCGGTCGCATGATGACCGTCTTCACCTGATAGCGGTCTCCAGGAGACCGCGACCAGACTCCAACGGTCAAAAAATCATCTCGAAGATCGTGCCGGACCCCATGGTGAAAGCGGTCGCCCCCTGACCGCCACCAGCAGTCGCGGTCAGTCGCAAGACCGCGACCGCCTGCCGACAGAACAAGCCCCAACGGTCGAAAACCCTGGTGAAGGCGGTCCCCACCTGACCGCTACCAATGAAGGCGGTTACTGGTGGACCGCTATCATCTTGGAAAACCGAGAACGGCGGGAAACGGCCGAAAACTCCATTCCACGCCCCAATCACCCCCGGGTGATGGGGAAACAAAGGGGGAGCTCGTCCCCACGCCCTAGAGCATCGAATGACGCCCCCAAAACTCCAAATGGCACGGTAAAAACTCTAAATCGGCGCTCAAACCCCGAATCATGCATTTCCCGTCCCGAGCTCAAACGAACCCCTCTCGGCTCCCCGTCGGCCTAGAAATCACGGGAAAGGAACGCACAGAGGTAGAGGACCGTCACCCTACCTCGGGGTTGCCCGAAACGTGGCGAATCGCCGCCGATCCTCAAGAATCGCTTGAAGCTTTACGAAATCCCCACGCCCTCACCGAGCACCGAACACCGCCACGATCGCCACGCCGCCGCCTACGCCACGACGCCGTCGCCTCATCGCGTCCGCAGTCGAAGGAGATGGCGCCGGGGCTAGCACCGGAAGAAGGGGGGCGGTCACGGTGGAAACGCACGGGAGAGAAGGGAGGAAGAAGAAGAAAGAGAAAGAGGGAAAGAAAAAAGAAAAGAAATGGGATTATATAGAAATTTTGATTTTTCAGAAAAATACCAAAAAATAGAAAAATATATTTTCAGAATCCTCGGAACGCACCGATCGCAACGGTACCACTCGTGCCTGGGGGAACCGCCCGGTTCGCCCGCAGCGAGCTTCCGAAGAAAAAGCCGAAACACACACCGGGAATCGGAAAACACACGCGGAAAAGCCGCAGAACGCCTCCGGGCCTCCGAAACAAATCGGATCGCGCCGATCGGAACACGAAAGATGTCCGAAACGAAATTTCGGACACAACGGAGCCGGACACTCCGAAAACCAGATCTGGGACCCACGAAGAAAGGATCCGAAAGGTCCGGGATATTACAACGGGCGCCCAAGGTGGGGTGACAGAAGGGGTTGTAACAAATGAACAAGTGGGCGCGGTTGGCCATCCCAACCAGCAAGCTAACCCTAGGCCCCCACAACCCCCACAATTCCCCTTTCATCAGGAGCAACAAGGTCAGCAACCCTATCGTCCTCCCCCACAAAACAATCTCTTCCAGAACAATATGCCTCAACCCCTCCATCTTCAACAACAACAACAGCGACCTCCTCAATATAATCAGGTTCCGCCACCAGGGGATTATGGCCACCAACAACGGAGAAGGCCAATCGGCCCTAGGAGAGCTCATTACCCACCTTTGCCGGAGTCGTTGCCGGACATCTTTAATGCTCTCATGGCTGCTAATTTCCTCACCTTTCCTAAGGAAAAAGCCATATGGCCCCCGAACGTCGACACTTCCAGATATTGTGTCTTCCATAGACAGCCGGGTCATACAGTGGAAAACTGTTTTCATTTCAGAGATTATATCTATGATATGAACGATGAACATCAAATATATTGGGATGAAATGAGGCGATGCGTCACCATGATGAAGGCCAGGAGACCTCCTCTTAGACAACAACAACAGCAACAGCAACAACAACAACAACAACAACAACAACAACAACAGCCTCAGCAGGCACCACAGCAGCAACTAAACATGGGCATCCTCCAAAATCCGTTACCGGCGCACCAACAACCTAACCACCAAGTCAACCCCATCTCTTCCTTCCCAGAGGTTGGAAGAGGGCAAGATTGGCATACGGAAAGCGGCTCTGTCCTTGTCACCAATCACGCTCCTATCCAATCCCCACGCCTTATTCGTCCCGCACCTGTCTATCCTCCACCCGTAGCACAACCCGCAGTGATACCTCACTCATTTCCACTGCTATCACGTCCTCTCATCCGCGTCTCTGCTGATGACCTCCCTTCGAGTCCCCAGCAAACACCCTCCACTTCCACCATAACACCGTTACCCTCAAAGCCTCTCATCATTTCTCACGCCTCCACTTCATCATCCACCTTCATTCCGCCTCCACTAAACAAACCCCTTATTGTCCAACACCCTTCCGAGGCACCGTCTACCTCCACCACAACCCCTTTACCATCGAAACCCCTCATTATTCATCACCCATCCGGGGCCCCAGCAACCTCTACTATGCCTCCACCTTTTAAACCCCTTATCATTCACCGTCCATCTGAGGCTTCATCCACTCCCACCATGCCTCCACCTAACAAACCACTCATCAGAGCCCCTACACCTATTATTGCCCCTGCTTCATCAATTGTTCCTCCACCACTACCCCTCGAACCCCTGCTAAACCCCATATCTAACTCTATAAAGGTGCCGCCAAAACCACAAGCCATGGTGCTTCGTAGTGGAAGGATGTTCCATCGGATTTTTCCCCAAAACAGCCAGGTCCCCGAGCATTCTCAGTCAGAGAAAGACACCGAAGAACAGCCAGAGGAGTCTATCCCTGGGACACAATATGACCTGTTGAAACACCTGGATAAAACACCAGCTCAGATCTCCATTCTCGAGCTAATCAAGAGGTCGAAAACCCATCAGGACGCCTTGATGTAGTATCTTCAGAGGGTTATGGTAAATGAGGATCTCCCAGTGGATAAGATCTCGTCAGTATTGACGCCAACTGATACACAACCGGCTATTATATTTCACCACCATGAGCTTGCCCCCAAGGAGGCTCGAAAATATGCTTTGTGTATTGCAGTAAAGATCAATGGGGTGTCTGTAGACCCGTGTTTGGTGGACACTGGTGCGTCTATAAATGTGATCTCTATGATCACCCTCCAATCATGTGGGGTTGACACGGAACAGATAAGGCCTTCGTCAATCACCGTTACGGCCTATGATAATAGCAAAAAGCCGCCAATGGGGATGGTCATCTTGAATGTAGAATTGGGCCCTGCATCAGTCTTTACGGAATTCCATATCCTTGATATAGATCCCACATTCAAGGCAATACTAGGCCGCCCTTACATTGAAGTTATGAATGCGGTGCCTTCCACCAATCATCAATGCTTGAAGTTTCCGTACAAGGCTTGGATTATCAAGGTAAATAGCATGCCCATCTTTTCTACAGTGGATGCTATTAATACCTCTTTGCCTTCTGTTTGGCCGACCCACCGGAGATGTGTGTGACCCTCGCCGCGCCCCTTTGACACAGAAGCCGTTTCTAACACCAAAGTCATGTCACCTTTCCCATTCTAAGGGATGGGAGATCATGAGAAATATTAGCTACCAGCAGGGCAAAGGTTTGGGGGCACAATCACAAGGGAGACTGAGACTGCCAAACAAGATAAGGTTAACCCTTAGAGCCGGCCTAGGCTTTGAAGAGCCACTTGAAGCATATGAGGGACCTCTTACATGGACCTTGTACTCTCATTTCAGAAAGGGTCCGATTATACAGTTGGGGGATTACCCGCGAGAATCACATGGGAAATTGCAGATTGCCTATTTAGCTGAAAGCTGCTCGAGAACTACAAAGAAGGGGAAACACGATGACCCAGACTGTGAATGGAATAAGTGGTTCGATATACACAATATTTCCATGGCACTACAATAGATGTTCTCGCCTCCAGACTTAGAGGGGCCACTTTTGATCTCCGAGGTACCAAAATATGTCGTTGACATTGCCGAAATTCCAAGTTTTCCTCGCCGAGAGGAAGTTGCCACTGACGGATTGCTTTCCGTCATTCTATCTGATCATTCTCCTCAACCGTTGCTGCTGACTCTTTCTTGGACCCGACGTTTATCTGATGATATTCCCAGGTCCCCTTCTCTACTCACATTCTTGCGTGGATTTCTCAACCCATGCCAAATTTTCAACCATGATCTGCTTAATGAGCCATGTAACCCCCTAGCTATAGTTCCCTCCTCCCATTCTCTAATTTCTTTCAATTGTTTTGTAATTGAAAATGAAAATGAAAAAAAAACGTCGATTTTCAAACTCTTCAACAGTCCATCTCCTTTGAGGAGACCTCCTACATCTCTCACGAGTGTGCCCCGACTTACGGGCCACTCATTCAAGGTCCCTTGAGCGACCTTCTTTACCCCTCTATCGAGGGGTCTCTTCCTGTACATTCTTCAACTTCTTCTTCGTCCGTAGAACAAGTCAGTCAGGTTAGGAATAGTGAGTCAAGGGTAGTACCTAGAAGAAAATCCAAGGGCAGGGAAATTCCTCGTCGATTCCTTCTAGATCTAGCCAATAGGTGTCAAGCCTTTCTAGCCATTCCTCAATTGCTAGAAAATCCCATCCATCTGCCGGAGTTAGAATGTGAGGAGGATTGTACAATTGATGAGGGATACGGAGTTTATGAGCTCACAGATGAAGAGTATCCTATTGAAGAAGGGGACGAAGAATATGAGGACGCGGCTGACGCATATGCTAGCGGAATGAGGAGGTTTGAGGAAGCATCAGCCGCTATAGAAGAACCCACCAAAGAGATCAACCTGGGGACCGAGGAAGACTCTAGAATCATCCTCATAAGTGACAATTTGCCACCATCTGAAGAAGAGGCATTGATCGAGGTCCTAAAGGAATATAGGGACACGTTCGCGTGGAGTTACGAGGATATGCCGGGATTAGATTCCACCCTGGTCGAACATCGCCTAACGCTAAAACCAGGGTCCGTCTCGGTAAAGCAAAGGTTAAGACGTTTCCACCCCCAAATGGCTTTAAAAATGAAGGAAGAGGTCGATAAGCTCCACAAAGCCAGGTTTATTAGAGTCGTCTTATATCCTCAATGGGTGGCAAACATTATCCCGGTCATGAAAAAGGATGGAAATGTGAGAATCTGTATCGATTTTCGGGACCTTAACCGCGCGTGTCCAAAAGATGATTTCCCCTTGCCTCACATTGACGTGTTAGTTGATAATACAGCAGGCTATGAAACTCTCTCGTTTATGGATAGATTTTCGGGATATAATCAGATCCGTTTGGCGGAAGAGGATTAGGAAAAACCATCATTCACCACACCTTGGGGAACTTACTGCTATTTGGTCATGCCGTTTGGTTTGAAGAATGCTGGAGCTACTTATCAAAGGGCTATGATGGCAATATTCCATGACATGATGCATGTATATTTAGAGGTGTATGTGGATGATTTACTGGTGAAATCCAGGACTAGGGCAGAACACCCAAGAGTTCTGGCTAAGGTGCTGCAAAGATCAAGGGAGTTCAATTTGAAAATGAATCCAAAAAAGTGCGTATTTGGCGTCTCATCGGGCAAATTGCTTGATTTCATTGTGAGTAAGAGGGGCATTGAAATAGATCCCAACAAAGCTAAAGCAATTAGTGATATGCCACCTCCGAAAAGTCCGAGAGAAGTTCGAGGGTTAATCAGAAGGTTACAATTCATTCGTCGATTTGTGTCCCAGCACTCGTAAAGGTGCAAACCTTTCTATGAGTTGACTAAGTCAGGAGTAGAATTCAGTTGGAATTCTAAATGTCAAAAAGTTTTTGAAGGATTAAAAGAATATCTGGCCAATCCACCTGTTCTAATTCCACCTACGCCAGGTAAACATTTAATCCTTTACATCTCGGTCCTAGACGACTCCGTGGGAACTGTCCTAGCACAAGCCGATGAAGCGGGCAAAGAAAGGGCAACCTATTATTTGTCCAAACTTCTCAACCCTTGTGAGCAGAAGTACACGGCTATGGAGAAAACTTGTGCCTCCCTTGTCTGGGTGGTGCAGAAGTTGAAACACTACTTTCTAGCTCATGAAGTTCATCTGATTGCTCGAATGAACCCTATCAAATTCCTTCTAGAAAAATCTATCCTTACGGATAGATTAGCACGCTGGTAAAGCTTTCTTTCTCAGTTTGACATCACCTACATTCAGCAAAAGGTGATCAAGGGTTATGCCATAGCCGAGCATCTCGCTCACCATCCTCTCCCCAAATTCGATCCTGTCCAATCAGAGTTTCCAGATGAGGAACTAATGTCCATCAACCAATCAGATGATTACATGTGGACGTTACATTTTGATGGAGCTTTGAATTCCCAAGGGAAAGGAATCGGCATTGCCCTCCTGTCGCCTGAAGGCCTTACATTCCCACTGGCATATCATCTCAAATTCCCCGTTACCAACAATATAGCTGAATATGAAGCTCTTCTAGCTGGCCTAGAACTCACTCATTCCTTTCGTATCACCGAATTACGAGTCGTAGGTGATAGTCAACTCATTCTTCGCCAGGTGCTCACTAAATATCGCACTCGCGATCCCAAGCTCAAGCCATACCAAGAACTCACTGCTGCCTTTGCCAAACTGTTCACCAAATTGATCTTTGTCCATGTCCCTCGTCATCAGAACATTCTGGCCGATGCCCTCGCCTCGTTGGCATCATCTTTAAGGTTCCCTCTAGGAAGATGGTTTGAGTCCATTCACATCTACAAGCGTCATGCCCCTGCAATCGATGATGCTTCCTACGTAAATATCAAGGACATGATAGCAAGGAGGGCCCTACAGGAAGAAATCCTTGAGAAGAGGGAAATTATGTTGACAGAGTTAGAAGAAGAATTGGCTGATGAGGAGAAGCCATGGTTTTACGAAATTGCCAAGTATTGCAAAGATCAGTCCTACCCTGAAGAAGCCACATCGGAAGATAGAAAAGCCATAAGGAGAGTGGCACAGAGGTACATGCTGGTCGGAGGAGTGCTATACAAGAGGAGTCTTACTGGTGTTCTTTTAAGATGTCTCGACGAAGAGGAGGTCTGGAAATGCGTCGAGGAAGCACACTCTGGTGTGTGCGGTGGCCATGTGAATAGCCAAATGCTTGCCAAGAAAATCCTTCAGCAAGGCTTTTATTGGCCCACCATGGAAGAGGATTGTGCCATCTATGTCCGCAGGTGTGTCAAGTGTCAACTTCACGCTGATAAAATTCATTCCCCATCTTCTTCACTTCATCCAGTATCCTCCCCATGGCCTTTCTCCACGTGGGCTTTCGATGTCATCGGTCCTCTTGGTAACCCTAACTCCCTCACTAAGCAAAAATCATTCATCCTTACTGCAACAGAGTACTTCACCAAATGGGCCGAAGCCGAAGCTTACGTGGAGGTTAAAGCGTCAACAGTATGCAAATTCATCATGAAGAACATCATCGCCATGTTTAGTATTCCAAGCACAATTATCACCGACAATGGGCCGCAATTCATATCTCAGGACCTTCAGGACCTCTGCAAAAGGTATAAAATTGCATTGCATCATTCATCACCTTATTACCCACAAGGTAATGGCCAAGCAGAGGCCACTAATAAAACATTGATTAAAATCATAAAAAAGACCTGTGAGTCAAACAAGTTCTCGGATTGGTCAGAAAAGCTGATTGAAGCTCTATGGGCCTATCGCACTTCAATCCGTACTCCCACTGGGCAAACCCCGTTCGCCCTCACTTATGGGATGGAGGCGGTAGTTCCGTATGAAATCTTGGTTCCTTCTCTCAGGGTACAGTTGGACAAGGAACTTCCCCTCGACGAACGTCGTGATTCACTCCTTGCTCAATTGGAACTCTTAGATGAGAAACGGCTGGCCGCTGCTGAGCATGCACGAGTATATCAAAACAGACTCACACGTTTTTATCAAAAGAAGGTCATTGAAAGAAAATTTCAAGTCGGTGAAATGGTAGTGAAAAGAATGTTTGTAAAACCTGGTGGGCCGCGTTCTAAACTCCAACCCAATTGGGAAGGACCGTACGTGATTCAGGCTGTGCATCCTGGCAACGCCTATAGGCTAGTCAATGCTGAGGGGATCGAGTTATCCCACCCTTGGAATGGGCTTTATCTTAAGAAATACTACCCTTAGATAGGTGTACATAGTCTCAAAAAATGATGAAATGTAAAATAACAAA
Source organism: Amorphophallus konjac (assembly GCA_022559845.1). Classification (NCBI taxonomy): domain Eukaryota; kingdom Viridiplantae; phylum Streptophyta; class Magnoliopsida; order Alismatales; family Araceae; genus Amorphophallus; species Amorphophallus konjac. Next base: position 13,924,036 of record CM040126.1, on the reverse strand, counting down.
AAAAATAGAAAACAATGAAAACAACAAAAATATGTATATATACAATAACAAAAGACAAAAAAAATAGAAGAAAATGAAAAGAAAAAAAATAGAAAATTCAAAATGCTAATGCCCGGAGATCACCATGTAGTTAAGTCATTGCGTTCAACCTCCGTGTTGGGATAGGGCCTATTAAGACTTGGTAGGTTCCGGGTCTTGGTTTGCCAGAGCCGTGGAGATCCATGTCCGGCTAGTTTGGCTTATGCCCCCCTCAAAAGGAGACAACATGCATGTACACATGTGTTCTATAAAAGATCGGTAGCATCGCTCATGGTGAGGCCTCAACTAGAAGGTCTCCAGAACGCTTTAAATCTTCGTTCTCTCTCACTTCGACCGAATGAGACAGCCGGCGCCCTTAAAACGCTGAGCATGGGAAACACGAACACAACTCCTAGGGTGAGAGAAGGGTCCAATTCCTCGAGCATGGGTCAGAGTACGAGAAGAGGGCAGTGTCCCTGCAGGCACCCAAGAGGGATTCCATAATGTCAAGATACTATGTCCCTCGCAAAAATCTGTTAAGAAAAATCAGAAAAGAAGAACAAAATCAAAGTCAAGTGAAAAGCCTGGTCGTAACCGTGCCTGATCCCACAAATAAAACCCCTTTGACTGAAAGTCAAATTCTATACAAAAGGGGTCATGAGATGTAAATGCTCGAGATTTGGTCTGAAGTTGCCCGAAAGGGGAAGTTAAGTGCGCCCCTACTGGCTCGCCGGGTTAACGTTTTGCCGGTCCTCTCAGGAGGTTTGCCCCCTATACTCTTCCTTCTTCCTCTGAAGATGAAGGCTCAATGGAGTTCCTGAAGGGTGAAACTCACCAAAGTCTGCAACCACCTTTCGACACAAACGTATGGTTGTCCATCTTGGAAAGCAGAAGTCATTGTCGTGAAAGAGTCTCCGTGTTTCTGGCCGGTCAAGACCCTTATCTACCATCTTAATTTCTTCTAGTCTAACCTCGGGCTTAGACCAATGCAAGCGCGTCACCTATAGGTGCGACGGCGTCTGATTCCGGGTCAGCGTCGCGCGGTTGGTCATTTGGGTTCCAAGGTGTTCCATTACATATCATCTAGAGTTGTGAGGAAATAGACCCGGGTCGGGCAAATCATTTACCTTGAACATTTTTTGGGTGAATCCATGTGGTCGGAAGCAACTGGGAGCCTAAGCATGGCATGACGGTATTGTCATCAGGGTAAGTCTTAGCCGGCGGGATTATCATTCGAGGAATCTAGAGGCCCAAATCAACTTAGACGTGCACTTAGGATGCCTGGGAGGTTAGCAAGAAACCCTCGTTCTCATGCAGGTTAGATGTTATATCAAGTGGTCATCATGCATTAGCAAAAACAAAAAAAATAAACAAACCAAAAAACAAACAAAAAAATAACAAAACCAAAAATCCAAAAAAAGCAAAAAAATGTACATGCACAAAAAATGGAAATATAAAAGACCAAAAAAAAAACAAACAACAAAATACAAAAAATGAATACACCTACAAAAATAACAAAAATCACATCTTCGCATGATTGCATTTGTATGCACCATTCATTTTAAATTCTCGTTTGCATCCGTGTGCTTGTCTGTCGCATTCATCATCACTTTTTTATCATTGCCTTTGTTAATAAAGGCTTGCCCCTTGACTCGTTATCAAGGATAACTCAAAATCACGTTTGTTTATTGAGCAAGGGGCAAGTCAGAGCAGAAATTCTAACTTGTTTGCTTAGATGTGTACAAGGATTCGGGAGATCAGAAAGAAGCAGAGAACCAAGCACAAAACATTTTATTCCACTCCCACTCAACAAAAACGAACAACAAGAGAGAGCCTACATTAGCTCCCACCCTCCTTCTCTACATTACTCGTCTCGCCGCTTTCTGGACGAGAAACTCTAGAAGGTGCTATCCAACCATGAAAAGCGGTACTTCTACCGCTTTGGGGTCCTCTTTCTATCTCCACTCCCCGACGTCGATCTGCGGGAGCAGCAAAGAAGCTACTAACACGAAAGCCACGCTCTCGTGGCCTTCGGTAGCGTTCCTCGCCATCCTTCAGCCACTGCTCGGCGAGACCGAGACTAGTCCTCAATTCAAATAGTTGGGCCTCCAGGGCCCTCCTCTCCTCTTTCTCGACTGATCTTTTGGCCTTCTCTCTTTCCCTGTCCTTTTCCCTCTCAGCACGTTCTCTCTCTCTGTCATCCCTTTCCAGCTGAAGGGTGATCCTCAGCTCCATGGCGTCACGAGAAAAATTGTCATCTGAGCGACGCTGCAATTCCTCCTCTAGCACCGCTATCCTGGCCTTCCCTCGTGATGCATGAGCAAACATCTCTTGCATCTCTTCGGCCTGCCATATCCGTCATTTCAGGGGTGTGATGAGACATAAACAGAGAAGCTCGGATAAGAGGAACCTTCACCTGCGCGGAAAGCATTCCCTCTGCCTCCGCGGCGCGCTGTGTTACACGGGCAAGCTGCTCATGGAGCGAATCTAGTTCCGACGAAGGAATCCATAGACTGGAAGAAGCACCCTCTGCCCCTACTGCTGGTAGGGTTGCGTCGAGCCGAGCGCGCTATGATAGCAAGAAGTGATAGTGAGTGGCTAAACACCAAAACCTAGGGGTATAATTAGGAATATGCATTTGCATACATACTCACCGAGACATGTAAAGCCTCACGGGTGTCACCCAACTCTCCCTCCGTGTCCGCCAATCGAGCCCGCAAGTTCGCTATCATGGTATCACGGGCATCCTAAACCCATGTCATAGAGTCAGCATTACATTTAGAAAAATGATAAAAAAAATAGAAAAAAATGATCAAAAAGTGAGAAAGGAGATATACCTCCACAAGTCCCTCAGGATGGAGTCGCTCTGCATACATCGCCCTATAGAGACGTAGATAATCTTCACTATCCCGGGCGTGCGACTCCACGAGAGTGCCACCCTGCTGCCAATCTTCATATTGTTCGGGGAAGCGCACCCGCCAGTCGACATAGGTTACCGGCCCACGTGTCTTCCTCCCGACGCGGGGTGGTGCGGTCATATCTACCCATTCCTGAGTAAGCCCTAGAGTCCTCATGACCAATCGTAGCCGGAGTGGCTCGATTTCATTCAGGCAGTGGACCCAAAGGTCCCGACCAAATCGAGGGCGACCTGCGATGACCCACGGTTGGTCGACATCGACCAAGCCCGAGTAAGGCCTCCAGATCACCTACGTTGGCATGCGTATGTCTCCTTAATCACTCAAAAGAACCAAAAAAAAAAGAGAGAGACAAAGAAAAAGACAAAAAAATGGAGTCCTACCATCTCTGCGGGGAACTCTTGCAGCTCACGCCTTAATACCATCAGCTGGTAAGATAGAGAGGCTGTGCTCATAATGGGTTGCCACCGCCGAGCTAGTGGTGCCACAGCCACACGCCACTGTCGAGCTCGCCCCATTGGGATGTAGTAATAACTCCATACCTGTGTCGTCACATGTCATCAGCATTTCATGAAATAGACTAGTTGCATTAACAAATAAATAAATAATTACCTGGAGAAACGGTATGAAGCCACTCACAGTCACCTCTCGATCTGTCCCTTGGGACAGACTTGCGAACAGATGCGCCAGCACGGCAGCTCCCCAGGCATATTGCCCTACCCTCTCTAGGTCCACCAAAAATTCTAGGAAACGACAATGGATGTCATCTCCTTTGGAGCCCAGCAGTAATTTTCCCAGCAGGAAGAGGAGGAATATCCTCAAGTCCATGTTTGACCTCTCCCAGCTACTGGCATCCACGCAGTACACAGCGCGGGACCCTCTTTCCGCTCTCTCCATGAACTCCTCCAAGGACTCGTTATCACGGTGACGAGTGTCAGTGAGCCCCAATGCCTCCATGATAGACGCCTTGGCTACTGACCTGTTCTTTTGGTCCTTTAATTCCAGACCAAGAAGCTTCTGAGCCACTTCGCGATAATCGGGGTAGGTGACCCCGGTCACCGCCTCACCATCCACTCTAAGGCCGGTGATTCGGGCCACATCTTCGAGACTGGGCACCATGTGCCCCCAGGGCATCAAGAAGGCACGACTCTCTGGGTCCCATCTCTCGCGCAATGCTTGGATGAGGGCGAGGTCGAGCTTAATGGGTTCGATCCGGAGGAATGCACCAAACCCCATCGCATCCAACCGGGCTTTCTGGAAGTCAGGCAAGCCTCGATAGGCGGCCACCACTAATTCCCATGAGATGTGTGACCTCGTCATACTCTGTGGATTACACAGGAAGTGAGAAGCGGGTGCATCATTGAAATAAAAAAAGAAAAAGAATGAGAAAGGAAGAAAGGGATCATGAAGAATGAGAGGGAAGAACTGGCTCGATTACAAGCTCCGATTGGGTCCTCTCACTGAGTGGCCTTTCAACATCGGAGAGTCTCCTGGAACTACCACTGGATCTGCTCCTCTTCGAGGAGCGGGAAGACTCGCCCTCCACCCTGAAACTGGACTCTCCCTCCATCTCAGAGAATGAGAAACTCTTACTCCCTCCTGTCGACTTTTCACTCTTCTAACCAGTCTCCACAACTCCGTGCTTTCAAGTGAAGCAGGCGGGGGGAGTATTTATAGGATTGAAGGGATATGATCCGGATCTCTCCCACTTCCTCTTGCAATGGGCCTTGTAACAAAGCACCCATCTTTCACTCGAAGTAAACGAGGTCGGGAGCGTAGCGGGTTGATTCACACCCTACACATCTAGGTTCCCTGTGTTCATCATGATTCAAATAAATCTGAGATGAGGTCATCTACATGGAGAAAGGATAATGCAGGTCGACCTCTTCGAATTTGGGAGTGGACTCATCCACAGGAGAAAGGACAATGAAAGTCGATATCTTTGAATCCGGGAATGGACTCGTCTACATGGAAAGAGGACAGAAGGGCGGTTGACATCTTTGAATTCGATGGTACATCATTAAAATTTGTGATGGATTCTCCCGAAAGAAATGCACAATGAGTCTGAGACACGATCCGTTATCTCAGGAGAGTTCTGTTAAACACGTCACATGGGGACGGCATGAAAAGAGGAGGCGTAGAAGAGAAGAAACGCGTGGAGGGCAAACCCGTCACATGAGAGCAAGTCGTTCCATTCATACGTCTATATAAACTGTCATGTTCACCATGAGAAGAGAGCGGGTATACGAGCAACTTGCTAAATCTCGCACCACCTTCTTGGTCGTCTCTCTCCTCTCCTAAAGGGGGGGGGGGGGGTCTCTGGGAGGCCATCTAGAGCTCTGCGACGCTGCAATTATCTCATCGCATCGCGCATTCCCACCCTCTCTGGTAGCGCTCCTCGCCCTCCTCTGGCCTCTCTCGTGACCCCGACAGTCTCGAAGCTCTTGAACCTAAGGCTGTTGGCTGAGCCGCCCCCTACTCTGCGATGGAGACTACACCAACCCCAGGAGCTCCTCCACTGTGAGCTCCAACTCTCCTCTTAATCGGCATTGACTCTGAAGGAGTGACGTGTCCGAGCGCTGTTTCTTCCGGAGCTTCATCACTTGGGCCTCACGTGCCCTCCTCTCGTCTCAATCCCGATGTTGCTTTATCCACTCCTCTCTTTCCATTCTCTCCCAGTTTACTTCTCTCCTCGCCACCTGAAGAGAAATCCTCAGCTTCATGACATCTCAGGGAAACTCCGCATACTGTAGTTGCTTCAGTCCCCCAGCTCCTATCCGGTGACGGTCGACCATCACCCGACGTCCGCCATTCCAGTCACAAAGAAAAGGGGAGGAGAGAGACTGAAACAGCATGCAATGGCATTAAGGCTTCACATTTATTTCAAAACAAGATACATCAGGGTTTGGGCACCTCAGGCCTCAGTTTCCTGAGCTCCATTACATAAGCCTTCCATAGCTCTCGATCCTCACTCACAGACACCGTCACCTTCCTCGGAATGCTTGCCTTCCACGAAGCTTTGATCGCCTTCACATCCTTCGCATCATCCTCCGTGCCCAGCTCTCTCTCCTTAATCAGAAGAAGGTCGGATAGCATAGGAAGAGAGTGCCGAGGAAGGCCAATTTGCAGGTAGCACCGGTGCGAGCTGTAAAGAACAAATTCGGTTGCACCGATAAGATGGAGTTCCGCATCAGGAGAAGATCGCATGAGAAGCCCACGTGAAAGTAAACATGCTGGCACACAAGTGAACATCTCTCGCGCCAAGGAGTTGAAGTGAGTACGCCAGTCGCCGCGTGTCTTCAGACAGGGCATGCGATTGGCCACCTTCCCACCGAAGCCCAACACATCGGCCATATAACGGAGGGGGCTTTGTTCGAAAATCCTGGAGGTGGTCTGTACCCCTTCATGGTGATGAAATTTGAAGTGAAGATCAATCCAGCAGCTGAGGAGAAGCATGCACCCGTGGGGAGGCCTACCCATGCTGGAGGCCGTGACTCCACTGTAAAGATGTGCGAGGACAGCGGGCCCCACTCTCTTTCCCTCCCAAAGTCCACAAATCGCACCCAATTGGTCTTCCTCTACGATGTTGTCAGTGCAAGGAAAGAGGAGAGCTCCGGCAATTGTGAACCCTTTTATAAGCCCTTCTAAATGTTCATCATCCATCAACCCTTCTAAGACAGTCACGGTCCAGTCTGCGAGCTTTTGCAAGTTGACTCCCTTTCGGGTCTGAACGCCCTTTATAGTTCCAGATGGCATAAAGCTTCCAAGAACATCCTCGGTAGATACCCTCTTCCGCATCCGCAAAACCTTTATCCTGTCATCCTTCATCGACCGTCTTAAGCCTAGCAGAAGTTCTGCCTCCTCGAGGAGGACCGTTGCCTCAAAAGTAGGGAAGATAAAAGTGTGGGTTTCCGGATGCCAAACCTCCGCCAATGCACCCAGGGCCGCCCAATCCATGTAAATCTTGTCATAATGCTTGGCATGGACCACCAACCCCTGGAGGTGCCATTTTGAAATAACGGCCCTCATACTGATAGTGATGTTGGACGCAAGCTTCGATAGCCAGGGCAGCTTTGAGAATTTTCTCGGGCCCGGAAAAAGAGGATACGACTGAAAGGAAGGAAAAGAAAAGAATGAAAAAGCGAGGGAGAACTTACGAAGGAAACTAGGAGAAAGAACCAACTTACCGCCCGTGAGAGAATCCTCTCGCTCAGATGGCCTTCAATGTCGGTCAACCTCCTGAATTCGCGGCCGAACCTGCTCCTCTTGGCAGGGCGGGAAGGCCCACCTTCCATCTCAAAAGGGCAGGATTTCTCTCCCATCTCAAAAAAGAGCTTGACTCCCCGAACCACCAATGGATGATCTTTTGCTAAGGATCAAAGGGGTACTTATAGTGAAAAGGGGGGGTAAAAAGGTAAATGTAAAGCATTTATGACAAGTTACCGTGGTGAATTTTAACCGAATAAATCTTGTCTGATTTGCGTCGTGTTTTCCCCTGCTCCTGTATTGATGTGCGGACGTCCTGTACAGTTGAATGTAATTTTACTTCTTATCAAATAAATCCTTCTTCACTGCTTGCTGTTCGGTGCAGGTTCCAAGAATAAAATGAAAATAAGAGAGCAAGAGGGCGTCATTGCCCTACCATGTCCCACCATCAGTCACCCCGGTGACTGACCCCACTGTGTCATGCATCCTACTATGTGATATCTACGCTATTAGAGCACGTCAAGGACCTTATGCCTTGGATGAATCTGGAGTTTGAGTTCCCCTCTAACAAAAACAGTGATAACTCCAGAGGAGTTCAGGACATAAGGATAGGCCGTTAGGTTGTGATGGCTCGGGGACGATGGTTCCATTCGGTGAAGTCGGTGCGTGGATAAACGGGCCCCGGCTCAGTATCGGCTCATCGAATCGGTATCCTGACCCGTCCTTAGCAGCTTAACAATATTATCCTTGGCTATCTTCTATTTTTAGTTTGTTTTAATTTTTCCTTTAAACCCAGCATGCATTCATGTAGGACTTTGATATCACTGTGGAAGATCATTCATTTAACTCGATTGTGAGGGCCGCTGTGCTTAAATTCTTGACTAATACGGGATATTCCATTCTGAATCGAGTACTGAGTTTCTGTGAAACCATCCTGGGCTGGTTGGCCGAAACAGACCTTTGTTTGGATTTATCAGCTACCCTTTTTATTTACTCCATTGGACCCACCTTGGTCACAGCACTTCCACATTGGCTGGTAACCGCTCCCCAAGGTGAAACCTGCGGGTCTACGACTCAGGTACTTCCGTGCCGAGAAGTTGGTCCCTCTTTCTGTTAGTCTTTTGTTATTTCCAGCCAAACAATCGTTGATTTCGGAGGACCTTCTTCAAGGTTGTTTTGTTGGAACTCAGGAAAGATTCCAATCACGTAGTGTTAAAAACGTGTCTTATCACGCCTTGGCATCCACTTTTCAGTCCATTCTCCACTCCACTTCATTACACTTCTATTTCATTCCACTCCGTGTCATTCCCCTGCAAAGCAGACGCCAAGGCGGGGCAGCTGTAGACACGGCATTTTAGCACTATGCTGAGCAGATCACGTATTACACTAAGAAGTCCAAAGTGGCTCGCACGGTTAAGTTAGTCGAGTGACCTCCAATTTTTATCTGATAAACCTCAATTGTCGTTTCTTAATGAGACTCCTGCTAATGGGCTTGTGGCTATCTCTTTCCTACACAAAATAAAAAAAATGTTAATGGGCTTGCCTCATCTCTTAAACTCTAAAACAAATGGGGGAACAAATAAGGATTCTAATGGGCTTAGCCCGTTCTTGTTCAAATAAACTAAATCAATTTTTATGGGCTTGGCCCATTCTCCCATATATATATAAATAACAAGAGAAAATACTAAAAAATATATGTTAAATAGGTGTGGCACATCATTTATTCCTTACAAATATATATATATATATATATATATTGATAAAAATAATAAATGTTAATAGTTTGAGCCCAACATTTAATAAAAGAAAGAATAGAATAAATTTTTTTTTTTAAAAAAACTCCCCTATTAGCTACCCCCCTTTCTTTGGATCTTGTCCCCTCGTTTCATTTAGCACCTCTCCCCACTTACGTAACTCACCCCCCCCTTTTTTTTCATTAACACACTCATCATCACCCTCTCCCCACCACAACAACCCCATTCACGTAAACACTTCTGACCCCATCGCATGCATGCCCTCACTCCTATGCAACCCACCTCCACCTCCCTCCTCCCTTTTTCTTTCTCCCACGAGAGCCACCTTCAGGGGCAGATGGGTGAACCCCTCTCTCTTTCTCTCCTCTGCAGCCACCTCCACTTCCCACGATAGCCACCCCATCCTCCACCCTGACTCCCTTTTTTTCCCCATTCTCTGCTAACCCACAGCCACCTCCACCGTCTCCCTCCTCCCCTTTCCATTCCCTGCTAAGCTCCACCCCCCTCCACATCCTCTTCTTCTCTCCCTCACCCGCTCTCCCCACCTGCAGCCACCTCCACCGTCTCCCCTCCCTCTCTCCCTCTCTCCCTCTGCAGCCACCACCCAACCACCCACAGCCATCTCTCCCTCTTCCTCTCTCATCCTCCCTCTCTCTTCCCTCTATCTCTGCCTCTCGCCGCCCTCTCTCTTCACTTTTTTTTCTTTATTTTTATTCCTCCCTCACACCCTCCCTCTAACTCTCTCTCTCACCCTCTTTCCCCCGTGTTCTCTCTCCCTCTCTCCCCCTGCGTCTCTCTCTCTCCCTTTCTCTTCTCTCCTCTCTTTCTTCCCCCCTCCGTCTCACCCGCTCCCCCCCCCCTCTCTCTCTCTCTCTCTCTCTCTCTCTCTCTCAGTTCTTCTCTCTCTCTTCACCTCTCTCTTTCTCTTCTCTCTCCCTCACTCTCTCTCTTTTTCTTCCCTCTGCTCTCCCCCTCCCTCAACCTCTCTCTCTCTTTGCGTTTTTTTTCTTTAAAAAAAGGGCTTTTTTTTGAGTTCGCGGGGGGGGGGCTCGTCGCCTGTGCCCCCCCCATTTGAACGAAGAGGCCGTTGCAGCCTCTTCTTCTTCACCGACCCGCCGCGCCGCCCTGCTCCGTCGCACCCGCCTCTGGCCCCGCCTCCGGTCCCGCCTGCATCGCCGCCCTGCTCCGCCGCACCCGCCTCCGCCTCTCCTCCGGTCCCGCCTCCGCTCGCGGCTGCCTCCTGCCCCGCCTCCGGTCCCGCCTGCGCCGTCGCCCCGGGCCACCTTCGCGCCGTCCTCCACCGCCTCCACCGCCGCCATCGTCCTCTCTCTCCCGCCTCCTCTCTCTCCCTCTCTCCCCTTCTCTTCATCTCTCTCTCTCTCTCCCCCTCTCTCCGGCATCTCTCTCTTTGTCCCCCCCTCTCTCTGGTGTCTCTCTCTCTCTCTTCCCCTCTCTCACTCTCTCCACCTCCCCGTCTCTCTCTCTCTCCCTTTCTCTCCTCTCTCTCTCTCTCCGGTGTCTCTCTCTCTCTCTTTTTCCCTCTCCCTATTTCCCTCACCCTCTCACCTCTCTGCTTCTCTCTCCCTCTCGATCTCACTTATCTTTTTTTATTTTGTTTTTCTTCTCCTTTTTTTATCCTCTCTCCTTCTGTCTTCTCCCCCATCTCTCACCCTCTCTTCTCACCGTATTCCTTTTCCCCTCTCCCTGCTTCTCACTCTTCCAACCCCCTCTCACATATCCTCTTTCCCTCTTCTTTACTCCCTCTCTCCCCCACCTCTCGATCTCCCTGTCTCAAATTTTTTTATTTTCTTTTATCTCTGTCTCTTACTCTCTCCTACACATACCTCCTCTCTTACCCTCACTCTCTCTCTATTTATTCATTACTCTTATATATATATATAATATACTATACACATATTTCTTATATAGTTCGTGTATATATATCCTCTACATAAAAAAAAATCTAAAAAAAAGAAGGAAGAGTCTTCTCCTCCTTCTTCCTCTCTGCTCTACGCATATGTCCACATATATATATATATATATATTCATATGAGGATTTATATATATATACCTATATTTATATAAATATATACACATATTTGTGTAAGTGTCTTTGCAGGTGCGTGTGTGTGAGTGCTCGTATATGTCTGTGCGGAATGAAAGAGAAGTTCTGGCTCGATATTTGTTGAAGTCGTGAAATAAAGAAGGGCAAGTTTGCAAGCGTCCCGGTGCGGGAGCACGCCTCACTGTGCCGCGTGTTCACACCGCCCTCGTCTGAGAGAAGCTTCCTCGAGCCCGTCATCGGCCGCCCAATAAGTTTTCTCACCACGTCGTCTTATTTGCTTTGGTTTCTTTAGTTGCGTTGCATTGCATGAATCATTATCTGTCGTCCATATTGCATCTCTCTCCCTAAGAAATCCCTTTGCTTGTTCATTCATCATATTGTCTGTCCACCCTTTAGTCCTAAAAGGGGTTTCAAATACCACCAACCAGGTGCGTATTCGCTTATGCTATTTTCAATATCAACTTCTAAAGAATTGATGCTACACCACCGTCGTCCTTATCTCGTTGTTGTTTCTCTTCGTTTGTTTTCCGTGCAGGGTTAACCAGTCCGGGAGCCCGCTTCTTCAGTCGGCCGAAAGGGGACGAGGAGGAACTCACACGATCCCCAGTTCGGGGATAAAACGCGACCATCCCTCCTACTTTTGAGGTATCCGACCATCACCTTCACCATTCTATTCTAGTTCTCTGCCTTGTTGTTGTTATTTGTTGTTAAATCTCCATCTCCATCCTCCTTTACTTTTTGTTTAAAAATAAGTCTATCTTCTCTCTCTTGTTATTATCATATATCGTTAAATCTCCATCCCCGTTCTTTTCCGTTTTGTCTAAAATACGTCTCTCACTCTACCTATATTTTTCTTGGTGGTTTTTCCTTATATCATATTATCTTATTCTATCATCTATCTCTCGGTTTCTTTCTTCATTTTCTCACATCTCTTTAAAAATACATAAAAGTATAAAAAATAATAAAAGCAACAAAACCTAAAAAAATATAATAACAAAAGATAAAACAAAGTAAAAAGAATAATAAAATCAGGGTAACCAAAGAAGGCCCTCTTCGTCGGCCGGCCGACGGAAGAGGAAGAGAGGACCCGCACTGCTTCCGCTTCGGCGGTGAACGCGATCAGACATTTCCTGTGGGGTTCTCAGCCCCTGGCGATCACACTTCCCCTCCCCTCCTTTTGTTATTAATTTTTTGTCCAAGCCCCGTCGACAGAACTAGTTCCTCGCGGTGGTCTCATCTAACTGGTGCGGTGGGCTATCTCCCGCGACCGCTTTATTTTAGTAATTTAATTTCCGCATTCTAACACCCTAACCGCTAATTGCTTAACTCTAACCCTCCCCTATCATCGCTTCAAAACCCCGTGGAGAGTGACATCTCGCGGTGGTTTATTTAATCCCCTTTTCATTTATTCTAACCCCGATCAAGGAATTCGTTCCTCGCGGTGGTTTAATTTTCTGCACTTTCATTCCAACCCCGATCAAGGAACTCGTTCCTCGCGGTGGTTTAATTTTCTGTATTCTTTTGTTCCGACCCCGATCAAGGAACCCGTTCCTCGCGGTGGTCTCATCTAACTGGTGCGGTGGGTCATCTCCCGCGACCATTTTCATTCCAGTAATTTAATTTTCGCACGCTAACCTCCTAACCCCTAACCATTTAATTTTAGCATCCCCCCATCATCGCTTTAAAACCCTGCGGAGAGTAACATCTCGCGGCGGTTTATTTGATCCCTTTTTCTTTTCTCGTTATATACATATAGTTATTATAATAAAAACCCCGCAGAGGGTAATACCTCGCGGTGGTCCTTTGTATATAGTTATACTTATTACTTATATCGCTGCAAAAACCCCGCAAAGGCCAATGTCTTGCGGTGGTATGTATATATAATATTTATTATTTATATTGCAGTAAAAATCCCGTAAGGCCAATGTCTTGTGGTGGTTTCTATATGTACATATATATTCATTACTACTGATACTACTATATTGCTGTTAGAACCCCACAAAGACCAATGTCCTGTGGTGGTACGTCTTTGTTCGTATTGTCCTTATAATTGTTGGAAGAACGATATACCGTTACAATTTCTAAGTCTACGTGTCTCTCCATTTCTGTTACATCGATTCTCAGACTTCCTGGTATATGAAAAACTGCTCGTGGAACGGTAGGCCACGCTTACCTGGAAAGGGTCAGTTTGCGCGAGAGGGCCTTCGGACCCCTATCTCCGCCACGTACCGGAATTTGTTCCGCATCCCTCTCTTCCCTTTCTCTCTCCTTGATTCGGTCTCGTTATCCCCATCTTCTAGGATAGACGAGGGTGGACGACCCCCGCCGTCTACACCTCTCTGTCGGTCACCCTTTTACCATTACTTTGCATCATTATTTTTCCCCCGAGGGTGGACGACGACTCCTGTCGTCTACAAATGTGACGCTCCAAAGTTGCGCGTTCTGAACGCGCACCAGGAGAGTGTCACGTTCTGTTGTTAACGCGCACCAGGAGAGTGGCACGTTCTGAACGAGTCCTAGGGGGTGGCACGTTTGTAGACACGCCGTTTTGGCATTACTGTGAGTAAATCTCATATTACACTATGATACCCCAAGGTTGCCTTCACATTTTTAATTACTTTGGTGATTTCCTATTTTTATGAATTTTTTTCAGAATTTTTTGAATTTTTTTCGTGAGAAGTCTTTGACGTGTCAAGATGGTTAGACGTCTCACTTTGACGTGTCAAGGACCCTAGACGCCTTCTTTAGAAGCCTCATGTAGCGCGCAAGCGGCACCGCTCCGACCGTTTTTTTAACATTTTCGAATAAGTCTAATCATAGAGACGTCTTGTAGACTAGACGCGCCCTTCGAGAGTCACGGTTACCCGCAGAAACCACGAGTTTTCTCCACTGTCGACGGCTTTCGGCGACAATTCGATCGGCGAAAATAGGCGCGTCCAGGGTCCTGGACGCCTCAAATAAATTAAAAATAATAACAATAATAACAAAAGTATTGAGGCGTCCATATGGTTGGACGTCTCAAAGAACCCAAAAAAAAATAGAAAATATTAATGAGGCATCCAAGAACCTGGATGTCTCAATGTGGAGGCGTCCAGGAACCTGGACGCCTCACTCAGGTTTTCCTATATAAATAGAGGACCACCTCCTTCGAAGGAAGGGGGCTTCAGATCTGACAGAGGAAGGAGAGACTCTGTCGGATCCCATTTATAACCCGTGGGTCTTTACAGGGGGAGGTTCTGCCGGCTTCTCGGGTGTCCGCGCTCCCGAGAGGAAGGCTAGCTCCATCCATTCTACTTCCATGTCATCCCTACGCTACCGAAGCTCCGCCGAATCCCGCCATCAGCATCTTCAATAAGCCACTCTCTCCCCTTCTCTTTTGTCATTTCTGTCGCATGCATCGTCCCACCATATGTCATCTCCCTTCATAAGAGAGATCCGTTTCTTTACGCACGTTTGCATGATCTTCCATTCATCATAGCATTTTCCTTCTACTTGTGTCTGAGAGGGGTTTAAAAACAACACCAATCAGGTGTGTGTCTCATCACGATTTCACCATTTTTCATTACGAGGGACTAATACTACACTGCCATTTTTTCTGATCCACTTGTCATCTGTCTATTTCTTATTTTACAAGGGTAACCAAGGAAATCCCTCTTCATCGACCGGCCGAAGGGAGAGGAAGAAGTAACTCGCCATCTCATGCTCTTGAGGTAGGCGTGATCACCCTTTTTTTTATTTTGGGGTCTCCGGCCCCTGGCGATCACATCATATTCTCGAGGCCGCGGAGAGTCATTTCCCGCAATGGCCGTTTAAAGTTCTGTCATTTATATTCTGTGCTGTGCTTATATCTGCTCATATTCTCGAGACCGCGGAGAGTCATTTCCCACAATGGCCGTTTAAATTTCTGTCATTTATATTATGTGATGTGCTTATATCTGCTCATATTCTCGAGGCCGCGGAGAGTCATTTCCCGCAATGGCCGTTTAAAATTTTGTCATTCATATTCTGTATTGTGCTCATATTCTCGAGGCCGCGGTGAGTCACTTTCCGCAATGACCGTTTAATTTTTCACTCCTTATATCTTGTATTACTCTTATATCTGCTCATATTTTCGAGGCCGCGGCTAGGGGTGTGCATAAACCGGACCAACCCGTTGACCCGATCCAAACCGAACCGAAAAACTAGGTTTGGATCGGGTTATCCATGTTGATGTTCGGTGAACCGAACCGAACCGAACCGAACCAAACCGTTTTAAATTAAAACGGTTTGATTTGGTTTTCTTTTTGAAAAAACCGAATCAACCCGTTTAACCCGATTAGGTAGACTCGGCCACTCCCAGAGGACCCAGATGGCCAGACGTGAGAGGGCCCATACCCCACTCCCCAATCCGAGGCTCCCAGCCATCCCGTCCCATGCGGCGTGCGTGACTCCCGTGAGTCATGACCCGTCCCCTCCCAGCGGCCAGCCCCAACCTGCAAGAGTCTAAGACTCACTCCAAGTAGGGGTGTGCAGAAGATCTCCTCACTCCTCAGTCCTCCCGTCCTCCATCCGCCTCCATCTAAAATCCCTAACCCCTAGCCCTCCCCCAGTCGATAGTCGCCCCTCACCCATATGGAAGGCATATACTCGGTGACACTTGAAAATTGTTGAAACTTTATCACAAGTAGTTGGTTTTCTAGTGATATGAATGTGAACTATCTACTGCCGCCTTCCAAGAAATGTCTTGCCAATATGTTTTTTTTTGTGGTTGACATGAAATGCACCCTAGGGAGCCATTCTGTTGTATCATTCATACGCATGTTCCCACTGTGGTACATGTGAGAGCATGCATGCCAAGAGTTATTCCTTTGTAGACTGGGGGAGCCCAAGAAAATTGGTTTCGACTTTCGACGGACAGTTGACACAGCATAGTTAGAAGCCCTTTAGCTTTGGATACATTGTATTTTGAGAAAGTGCTAGGGATTCACATTCACTAAAATTAGGACTTTTGATAAATTTTAGCCCTTAAATTGCTAATTAAATGCACTTTTCAGACCTGGTTTTTTTTCCAACAGACCCATCTGATATCAATAATTGGAAAGATGATAAGCTGCAGAGAATCAATAATGCTAAGCAAAGACAAGCTCATTTAGAAACATGTAATTTCTTGAGCCCAAACCGTTGAACCGAACCGAACCGAACCGGTTTGGGTCGGTTTGGTTTGGTTCGGTTCACCATGTAAAATGGTTTGGTTTGGGTCAGTTTAAGACTCAAACCGTTTTGGTTCGATTTAAGAAAAAAAAGACGTGAACCGGACCAAATCGGACCGTGCACACCCCTAGCCGCGGCGAGTCATTTCTCGCAATGGCCGTTTAAATTTCTGTCATTTATATTCTGTATTATTTTCATATCTTCTCATATTCTCGAGGCCACGGCGAGTCACTTCCTGCAATGGCCGTTTAAATTGCTGTCATTTAAACTCTGCACTATTCCCATCCCCCGAGGTCGCGAAGAGTCATTTCTTGCTATGGCCGTTTAATCCCCATATCTTGTTACGTTGTATCTGTTTTGCACACCCGCCGGAGCAATCTCCCGTGGTGGTTTCTCCTCTCCTCTTCTCTCTTTTTCTGTGTCGCAGCAAAACGAGCCCGCGCGCTTCGCTTCGCCTCCTCCGGCGATCCGCGTGACGTTGCTCACATCTTGGCGATCACGGTGGGACATCTTTCACTTTCCCTCGGTTACCCTTGCAATTTCGGCACTGCCGTGTGCCCCTCCACCCTGGCGCCCTCGCGCGCTCCAGTTGTGCTCACGGTAGCACTTTCAGCTCTTATCCCTCGTGCACCTCGTGCACTTCACCCCTAATCCCTTGTAATTCATTGGGTGTTGATTATATCTTTGTTATCTCTATTTTTTTCTTATGTTCTGTATATCTATTCAGCACTTCATTGCATACATCCACCCCTTTTTTTATTATTTTTATTTCTTTTCTAATGATCACCCTCTCTCGGTGAAGGAAAGACTCTCCGTTCGGGAATTCATCTCGACGGACTAGGATCTCCTCCACCGGGACCTCCGTAAGTCCCCGACAGCGAAGGATTCCTTCTTTGTTCACTGGGTTGGTTGTACCATTGAAGTTCCCTGGAGTTAGTCAACCCATTCGTGGTGAGACGAGAGACCCTAATTGACACGGCGGTGAAACAAAAACTAACTATGGTCCCTATTTTTGTGTGAACTTCAGATCTGGTTTTTTTTTCTTCAAAGACCTGCCTAGAGGTGTAAAGATACCACTAGGAGGTTGTTTTTATTAAAGAATAACGGTAGAAAAATATTACAACCTCTTCGGGGCATACCCCTACAGGACCAACATGAATGGCACGACTCAATACTACACAGTTCGAATGGACACTAGGCCCATCTGATCAGTCAGAAGTGGCCCGACACAAACTCTAGGCAAATCCGCTTTCGTGAGGGCCACAAAATTAGCCTTGGTGGAGCAAGCAAGAGAGGCTAAGGAGTCTGCAACTCGGTTAGCTTCTCGGTACACATGGCAGACACTCATACCAGAACGAAGGATGTAGGTGCGGATTTCTCTCCACCAACGCAGAGAACCCCAAGGCACAGCAGTACCATATCTGGTTAAAAACACAAAAAAATTATCAAAATCAAAACACAAAAAAGGGGGGTAAAGGCATCCACTTGTTTGATAATCTCTGCTATCTGCTTGTTAGTGTATGTTTTTGCATTCCGGAAGAACGTTGAGCATGGCTCACGAGTCTTTTGAGGAGAACCACCCTGGTCGTGGTCAGTCAGTCGAGCCGCGAGTCCATGCTATGGACTCGGGTCCTTCTTATGAGCCATCACGTGAGGTGCAGGTTACCGCAGGGGACACATCCTTACCACAGGACATCTCCTCTTTGCTAGGTGTCCTCACCAACATGGAGCTTACCTCTGAGCACCTCCGGGCCTTCCACGCCATTCTGAAAGGGAAATCTATTTCTCCCGCCCCCCAGGAGTCAACTCCAGCCATCGCACCCCCCCAAGAGTCGGTGCAGGCCATCCCATCTCTTTCACTGGCGCAAGCCATCCAGTCTTCCTCGCTTCAAGGGCAGGAGAGCCAACAACCACCCTCGTTCCAGTTCCCTTCACAATCTCAAACCCCTGCTGTCCCCCACATACCGCTCCAGCCGAGGACAACTGTCGATAGTCCGGTAGCTCCCTCTCATTCGGGGTTTCCCCTTCAAGTCTCCGGGAGACATTTTCCTCCCCAGTGGCAGGTGCCACCTTCACCTCCCGAGGAGCTCGCCCAATTGCTCCTCAACAGGTTCAATAGAATGGACGAACAGTTTCAGAATTTGAAGAAAATGGTGGACGTGAAATCCACCATGGAGGTTGCTTTGCCAATCCTTCCGGTGATCCATCTTCCTCCCTCCAAAATGCCTACGTACCGGCGGTACAATGGCACCGGCAACCCCTTTATTCACCTCAAGGACTTCATGTATGAATCCTCCTATTGACAAAATGACCAGAGATCCCTGGCATACCTCTTTCGGAGATCATTGGATGGCCCTGCGCTAGAGTGGTTCTATTCTTTGGAGCCCGGTGAGGCCGAAAACTTTGATACGGCGCAAAGAAGATTCTTGCAAAAGTATCGGGATAGGGTCGGTCCCTCTCTTTCTATTACCGACATAGTGAACGAGAAAATGAAGCCTGACGAAGATTTTGTCCGCTATGCCAATAGATGGAGGTCCCTGGCAGAAAGAATACGAGATACCCTCTCAGAGTCTGAACAAGTAAAAATGATTGTGTCCAATGTAACCCCACAGTTCAGGCACGTCCTGGCCATGAACAAGCTCACCACAATGGAAGAGCTCTATGAAAGGGCCCGATATATCCAGACCCAGTTAAAAGACTCCCCCATTATGCACATGTTTGAGCCGCCAAAGCCCAAGGTGGTCAGAAAGACAGGCACTGGTGTCCCGAGTGGAGCGACAGAAGGGGTCGTGACAAATGAGCAAGTAAGTACAGTCAACAACGCCAACTATGCAGCCAACCCAAGGCCTCCACAAATGCTCCAACTTCCCCTCCAGCAAGGTCCTTTCCCCTCTCGTCCTCCACCCCAAAATAATCCACCCTAGAACAATATGCCTCAACCATTTCAACCCCAGCAACAACCCTGACCCCAGCAACAACAACCGTCACCTCAGTACCACCAAGTTCCACCCCCAGGGAATTATGGCCCCCCACAGCAACAAAGGATGCCGATTGGTCCCAAGAGAGCATATTACCCACCATTGCCAGAAATTTTGGCAGATATTTTCAGCACCCTCATGGCCTCAAACACACTCATCCTACCCAGGGAAAGGATCGCGTGGCCCCCGAATGTTGATACCTCCAGATACTGCGTCTACCACAGGCAGCCAGAACACACAGTAGAGAACTACTTTCAGTTTAAAGATTACATCTACGATATGAATGATGAAGGCAGAATTGACTGGGATGAAATGAGGCGATTCATCGCCACTCTCAAAGCCAGGAGACCACCTCCTAGGCCACAGTTCTAACAACAACAGTAGCCGCAGCTACAACCACAACAACAACAACAGCCTCAACAAGCACAACCACAACAGCCCAACATGGGTATAATTTAGAATCCATTACCGGAGCACCAACCGCCCAATCACCAGGTCAATCCCATCTCCTCCTTTCCGAAAGTTGGGAGAGAGCAGGTGTGGCACCCAGAAAGTACCTCCGTTCTTGCTACCACCAACCCTATCATCAGGTAACCCCCTCGCCCTGCCCGGGTAGCACCTCTCTCTCATCAGCCCGCATCACAACCTATAGTATGGTCTTCACCATTTCCACAGCCATTACGTCCTCGTATACGCACCCCTCCTACTAACTCACCAATGACCTATCAACTAACGCCTTCCACTATGCCCTCGCACCCTCTCACCTTCTCTCATCCCTCCATTTTGTCATCCACCTCTACTGCATCTACCCCTATGCCTTCCAAACCTATTATCATCTGTCAACCGTGTGTGATCCCGCCTGTCTCCACCATACCTCTACCAATGCCTTAAAAACCACGCATCACACACCATCCATCTCAAAACCATTACCCATCTCAAGCCTTATCCACTTCCACTTTGCCTCCACCTCCACCTTCCAAACCCCTTACCTTCCATAGCCCATATGATATCCCCTCTATCTCCACCTTCCAAACCCCTTACCTTCCATAGCACATATGATATCCCCTCTACCTCCACAATGCCTCCACCTAACAAACCCCTCATCAGAATCCCTGCTCCCATCGTTACCCCAGTTTCATCAACCATTCCTCCACCTGATGGGGGCATCTATCGCCCTTCACATTTTTTCCGCAGCTTTGATTGCTCGTCGGCATAGCTCCATTGTGTCCGTCATATTTTTCTGAATCGAGTCATGTAATTTTCATATTTTATTTGAGTCATGTCATTGTAATTTTCCTTTTATTTGAGTCAAGTACCTAGGTCATTGAGTCATCTACCTAAGTTTGAGTGTCATTAGGATTGATTAGGTTGTTATTGGGCCCAATTCATTGGGCTGGCCCATGGGCGCCCCCCACCTTTTTCGGTTATTCGTCATTAAGTCAAATGTCAGTGACTTTTTGTAAAATGTGGGTTGCCTATATATAGGACCCCATTCCCCTCATTTTGAACTAATGAATCAATGAATGAAAAAACTTGCCATTTTGAGAGTTCAAATTTCTTATCTAGTGGAGAGATTCCATTATTTGAGTGAGAGACCCTAGGGGAGAGATTCCCCACCCATCCCTCTCTTAATCTCTCTCTTTCACTCCCCTTTCTCTCTCCTCCACACCCAATTTTGAAAACTTTCTCTCTCCTCCCTTCCCAACCACCTCCACTCACCACCTAACCCAATAAAGTATCTTCCCTTCCCCACAACCCTCATCAATACCCCACCCCTTCCCAATACCCCCTCCACCAATCCTCACCTCACCTCCCAACCCCCAACTACCCCTCCCACTTTCCCAAGCACCCTTCCCACTACCTCAAGCACCACTCCACCTCCCTAGGCCATTTGAATTCAAGTTTCTCCTTCCCTCCACAGCCCTAGGTCGCCCAAGCCCCTTCCCCTTTGGTTGGGGTCACCCCCCCCTCTCTCTCATCTCCACCATTCTTCCTTGCTCCTCTCCATCACCTCTCAGCCCTAGTTCGCAGTTGAAGACCTGCAGAAGACCAGCAACTTGCAGCAGCGACTCCGACCACATCCCAGCGAGTTTGAAGACCCAAGAGCTATCCACAGAAGCATCTTCCTGTCTTCTTCGCAACGGAAGTAGTTTCATCTTCATCCGAGCTGTGTGCTGCCCGGGAGCTCCGTTCTCCCACAACTGCGCAGAGCTTCCCCTGCTGAGTACCAGAACTGGAGTAGAAGCTTCACCACGCCGAACCTTGGAAGAATCAGTTCAAGAGCGCTTCTGCAAAGTTCTTCCACGCCCTGTCTACTTTCAGAATCAAGAAGCAGAACTTCGATCGGCATTCGTGATCCAGAGTTATCAATTTTCTCCCTCAGCTACGCGGGTCTGCTACCCACAGTCTGCACTGACCTGTCATCATTGTTCAGAGTCCCCTGGTCTTCTCCGGCATTGTTTGGCTTCCTCGTCAGTTTTTTTGCGAAGAGGACTCATCCACAGTTCCAACGACTCCAACGGTGCTTGATTCCGAGTTTGGGAGCTATCGGGGCATCTTCTGCAACATTCTGTTGGAAACCAGGAGCTGCCAGTCCGAGACTCTGCCTCCCTCTTCGGGCCTCCACCCAGACCAGCAGCAGCAACAGAAGAAATTAACAAAATTTGGACGACTTCCCCGGCCTCCTACGAAGATTTTTCAGGTGGTTCCATCCCCAACAAAATTGGGTAGCAGTTGCAGCAGTCAATTCTTCAGTCCCCTATCAGCACTCATAAAACTGGACAGATTCGGCATCGGCTTCTTCTTTTGTGTTTTCATCGCTTTCTCCCCTCCCCGCTTGGCCGGCTGAAGGCCCCTCCCTGTGTGGAGGTAGTAATTGGGTGTATTCTTTGGTTTCCCTTCCCCAAGATCCCCCCCCCCCTTGCATGGGGTGTAGTGCATGTCATTTAAAATTTCAGGTCGAAGCTTCTCCGGCGCGGCGTGCGGGTAAGCCCACGCTTCCTCGCTCGCCCTCGTCTCCGGCTGGGATCGGTGTCTTCACACCGATCAGGTGAGCCACTGCACACTCCTCTTTGCTTAAATTCCCTTGCTTAATTGGTATCGCATCTTAGTGCCGTCGGTGGTAAGTGGAGCGCTCGAACCCGAATTTTGCTTATGATTGAGTGACTACCGCGGGTGAGTTGCGAGAGAGCCATTAACACCCACGCCCTCGGTGTGCTGGCTGCCTACAAGAGTGGGCATCCTAAGACCTTTGAGAGGTCCAATCCAAAGCTAGCCACCCCCCGGAGCAGCAAGGGCCCGTCCCGGACCCTCACCACTATCACCGGTTTGCCTACGGGCGGAAGAGTGCGCTTAGCGGGTGAGTCCGCCCGAGTAAAGTCACCGGTTCGTGCGTTGGTTGCTTGCTAGGTCCAAGTGCCATTTGATCATGTGATTATCACCCCAAGGTGGTCTCACATCAAGTGGTATCAGAGCAAGTCATTGACTTGTCTCTATCAAGTCAAGTCCTAGGGCATGCTTGCATTCTTGTCCGAACCGTGCATTGTCAAACCATCACTGTTAACATTGAGTCTTGGGTCACATGGCCCCTCTCCCAATCATATCCCATGCATACTTACCTAATGGAGAGCCCGTAGAAATTGATTTCATTAACCTAGAATCTGAAAATTGGGTGTCCCCCGATATCATTACCTCTCTTTGTAGGACCGGACAAATTGTGCACAATGGAGACCAAGTCTTTATTGAATTCCATAAATGGTTCGGGAAGACTAAGTATTTGGATGGGGCTTGGTGTCAAAAGGGAACATTGGCGGGTCCATGTATAATCCTAGGTAAGAAATGGTTAGATGAAAGGAATGCCGACATCGACCCAACACGTCGGACTTGTCTAGTGCATCCGCCACACCTTTCGGGAACCTTTAAATTCAACAACCTTGTATTCTCCCACCTGCGGGAATCCCGCCCTTGTTCACCACCCCGGGTGCACCATACTCCGGCCATCATCACCCCACCATCAAAGAATCTTCCCACTCCATTAGCTTTGGAAGAAGTAGTCCACCCGCTTTGCCACATGAAGATAAATACCCCTCAGGAACCTATCCCCTCCATGGAGAGCACCCATGTCCCAATTGAAGAGGAAGCCTCACACGAGGATCTTCACCCTACACCACCCCCTCTAGATAAGGCCAAAATCATCTTAGAAGAGTCTCTTGTTAGGTGGCTAAGGGAGAGCCTAATTAGAGAGATCTCGGCCCATATTTGCCCTCCCATAGAACAAAAATTTCCCCTAGTGCCCTTCTTCTCCTATCACACCACAATCCAAACATCCTATCAAGTGGAGACCTTAGAGGATTTTCTTAGGGGCTTAGCATGGCAAATTGAGTTCACTAGCATGTTGACCCCTATGGCCGAACAACCTAGGAGCCTTGGCCTCCTACACCTATGCATTGGGTCTATCACCTCGATTTGTACCATTGGTTGCTACACTAGCGACCTTCTTTTCCTTCTCCCTATGGTGGAAGAACCCATCTTGGTCCACTCCCCTACCATTGAGATCCCAAGTACTTTGGTCGGCCAACCCACTAACGACCATGGCCCAATTATCTTGGAGGAGGATGACCCATATTTTTGGGGCTTTGAGGATGTGGAGTTCCTCTCTCTGGGTAACTATTTCCACGATCCCTTTGACCCCTTCCTATACCCATGTGGCCCAACCATCTTACCCACCACCCACCCTTTCCTACCCCCACCCACCATATTGGGCCAAACCCACCTCATCCATGACCCGGGTTACACCTTGGGAGCCATGACCTTAGGCCACATATCCCTATGTAATGTGGTTGTTCCCCACCCCATGATGACCACCTTCTTAGATCCATTCGATCCTTTCCAATGGGAGTTCAAAGGTTGTCCCACACCTATACACATGGAAGTCACCTTTGGGAAAAGCATGTATGTGTCTAGGCTTACCACACCACTTGGCATGAACACTATGTTGGGTCCATTCATTCATATCACCCACATGTCAAGTTGAAAGCATGAGTGGTCCAAATTCGGATGTAATGGTCCACCTTCACTCATCATAAGTCTTAAGCATAATAGGAGCATTCTTGCATGTCCGAGTCCCCCGGCATTTGTCACCCCCATGCATGACCAGATCACCTACGGATGCCCCGGCCCTCCAACCTTTGTTAGAGAGTCTATGCATGATAGGGCCACATTTGGTTGCCTCGGCCCACCAAGGCTCATCAAGGTCTATATGGCATCATGGCATGATAGGTCTATCTATGGATGTCCTGGTCCACCTTTATCCACACACATTTTCACACACCCACCGCCCCGTAATACATGTCATGTGAATCCAAGCAAGCAAGCCGCAACGAGCGACGAGGTTTATAATGAGCGGGCAAAAACTCACGAGTGCCACTTGGGATTCCAAGTAGGCAAACCTACGATGGTGGCTTTGGAATGGCTCAATCTTAGGGTCACCTCCAAATCGAGGGCACGAGGACTTGGACCTTCCATGTTCCGAGTGGCTTTGGCAACTTGGCTTACGGGTTGGATTTACCGATGGGATTTTGGGATATACCCCACTTATTACGTGGCGGATCTAGCACCCTCTAAGGGCACCGCGGTGGATCCCAGTGAGCAGCTTGAGCCTACCCCAACCTTTATGAGTGACATCCTCGGAGAGCCTCCTTATATCAGCTTGAGAGTCCGACGTGTGCACACGGAGGTAATACTAAGCAAGCAGGGTACCATCGCCAGCAAGAGGGTGTGCCCGAGCCACCTTCAGAGGATGAAGAGCAGTCCCCGGCCAAGGACGCGAGGTTGAGTTTGGAGGTTGTGGCTCACCCGGAGCTGCATTGGAGGACCTTTTCCCCGGCGGACCTATACTCGACGGAGTCGAGTTCTTCGCACCCCGGGGGTATGATGGGGGCATCTCTCGCCCTTCACATTTTTTCCGCAGCTTTGATTGCTCGTCGGCATAGCTCCATTGTGTCCGTCATATTTTTCTGAATCGAGTCATGTAATTTTCATATTTTATTTGAGTCATGTCATTGTAATTTTCCTTTTATTTGAGTCAAGTACCTAGGTCATTGAGTCATCTACCTAAGTTTGAGTGTCATTAGGATTGATTAGGTTGTTATTGGGCCCAATTCATTGGGCTGGCCCATGGGCGCCCCCCACCTTCCTCGGTTATTCGTCATTAAGTCAAATGTCAGGGACTTTTTGTAAAATGTGGGTTGCCTATATATAGGACCCCATTCCCCTCATTTTGAACTAATGAATCAATGAATGAAAAAACTTGCCATTTTGAGAGTTCAAACTTCTTATCTAGTGGAGAGATTCCATTATTTGAGTGAGAGACCCTAGGAGAGAGATTCCCCACCCATCCCTCTCTTAATCTCTCTCTTTCACTCCCCTTTCTCTCTCCTCCACACCCAATTTCAAAAATTTTCTCTCTCCTCCCTTCCCAACCACCTCCACTCCCCACCTAACCCAATAAAGTCTCTTCCCTTCCCCACAACCCTCATCAATATCTCACCCCTTCCCAATACCCCCTCCATCAATCCTCACCTCACCTCCCAACCCCCAACTACCCCTCCCACTTTCCCAAGCACCCTTCCCACTACCCCAAGCACCACTCCACCTCCCTAGGCCATTTGAATTCAAGTTTCTCCTTCCCTCCACAGCCCTAGGACGCCCAAGCCCCTTCCCCTTTGGTTGGGGTCGCCCCCCCCTCTCTCTCATCTCCACCATTCTTCCTTGCTCCTCTCCATCACCTCTCAGCCCAAGTTCACAGTTGAAGACTTGCAGAAGACCAGCAACTTGCAGCAGCGACTCCGACCACATCCCAGTGAGTTTGAAAACCCAAGAGCTATCCACGGAAGCATCTTCCTGTCTTCTTCGCAACGGAAGTAATTTCATCTTCATCCGAGCTGTGTGCTGCCCGGGAGCTCCGTTCTCCCACAACTGCGCAGAGCTTCCCCTGCTGAGTACCAGAACCGGAGTAGAAGCTTCACCACGACGAACCTTGGAAGAATCAGTTCAAGAGCGCTTCTGTAAAGTTCTTCCTCGCCCTGTCTACTTTCAGAATCAAGAAGCGGAACTTCGATCGGCATTCGTGATCCAGAGTTATCAATTTTCTCCCTCAGCTACGTGGGTCTGCTACCCACAGTCTGCACCGACCTATCATCATTGTTCAGAGTCCCCTGGTCTTCTCCGAAATTGTTTGGCTTCCCCGTCAGTTTTTCTGCGAAGAGGACTCATCCACGGTTCGAACGACTCCAACGGTGCTTGATTCCGAGTTCGGGAGCTATCGGGGCATCCTCTGCAACCTTCTATTGGAAACCAGGAGCTGCCAATCCGAGACTCTGCCTCCCTGTTCGGGCCTCCACCCAGACCAGCAGCAGCGACAGAAGAAATTAACAAAATTTGGACGACTTCCTCGGCCTCCTAGGAAGATTTTCCAGGTGGTTTCGTCACCAACAAAATTGGGTAGCAGTTGCAGCAGTCAATTCTTCAGTCCCCTGTCAGCACTCATAGAACTGGACAGATTCGGCATCGGCTTCTTCTCATGTGTTTTCATCGCTTTCTCCCCTCCCCGCTTGGCCGGCTGAAGGCCCCTCCCTGTGTGGAGGTAGTAATTGGGTGTATTCTTTGGTTTCCCTTCCCCAAGATCCCCCCCTTGCATGGGGTGTAGTGTATGTCATTTAAAATTTCAGGTCGAAGCTTCTCCGGCGCGGCGTGCGGGTAAGTCCACGCTTCCTCGCTCGCCCTCGTCTCCGGCTGGGATCGGTGTCTTCACACCGATCAGGTGAGCCACTGCACACTCCTCTTTGCTTAAATTCCCTTGCTTAATTAATATCGCATCTTAGTGCCGTCGGTGGTAAGTGGAGCGCCCGAACCCGAATTTTGCTTATGATTGAGTGACTACCGCGGGTGAGTTGCGAGAGAGCCATTAACACCCACGCCCTCGGCGTGCTGGCCGTCTACAAGAGTGGACATCCTAAGACCTTTGAGAGGTCCAATCCAAAGCTAGCCACCCCCCGGAGCAGCAAGGGCCCATCCCGGACCCTCACCACTATCACCGGTTTGCCTACGGGCGCAAGAGTGCGCTTAGCGAGTGAGTCCGCCCGAGTAAAGTCACCGGTTCGTGCGTTGGTTGCTTGCTAGGTCCAAGTGTCATTTGATCATGTGATTATCACCCCAAGGTGGTCTCAGAGCAAGTCATTGACTTGTCTCTATCAAGTCAAGTCCTAGGGCATGCTTGCATTCTTGTCCAAACCGTGCATTGTCAAACCATCATTGTTAACATTGAGTCTTGGGTCACATGGTCCCTCTCCCAATCATATCCCATGCATGCTTACCTAATGGAGAGCCCGTAGAAATTGATTTCATTAACCTAGAATCTGAAAATTGGGTGTCCCCCAATATCATTACCTCTCTTTGTAGGACCGGACAAATTGTGCACAATGGAGACCAAGTCTTTATTGAATTCCATAAATGGTTCGGGAAGACTAAGTATTTGGATGGGGCTTGGTGTCAAAAGGGAACATTGGCGGGTCCATGTATAATCCTAGGTAAGAAATGGTTAGATGAAAGGAATACCGACATCGACCCAACACGTCGGACTTGCCTAGTGCATCCGCCACACCTTTCGGGAACCTTTAAATTCAACAACCTTGTATTCTCCCACCTGCGGGAATCCCGCCCTTGTTCACCACCCCGGGTGCACCATACTCCGGCCATCATCACCCCACCATCAAAGAATCTTCCCACTCCATTAGCTTTGGAAGAAGTAGTCCACCCGCTTTGCCACATGAAGACAAATACCCCTCAGGAACCTATCCCCTCCATGGAGAGCACCCATGTCCCAATTGAAGAGGAAGCCTCGCACGAGGATCTTCACCTTACACCACCCCCTCTAGATAAGGCCAAAATCATCTTAGAAGAGTCCCTTGTTAGGTGGCTAAGGGAGAGCCTAATTAGAGAGATCTCGGCCCATGTTTGCCCTCCCATAGAACAAAAATTTCCCCTAGTGCCCTTCTTCTCCTATCACACCACAATCCAAACATCCTATCAAGTGGAGACCTTAGAGGATTTTCTTAGGGGCTTAGCATGGCAAATTGAGTTCACTAGCATGTTGACCCCTATGGCCGAACAACCTAGGAGCCTTGGCCTCCTACACCTATGCATTGGGTCTATCACCTCGATTTGTACCATTGGTTGCTACACTAGCGACCTTCTTTTCCTTCTCCCTATCGTGGAAAAACCCATCTTGGTCCACTCCCCTACCATTGAGATCCCAAGTGCTTTGGTCGGCCAACCCACTAACGACCATGGCCCAATTATCTTGGAGGAGGATGACCCATATTTTTGGGGCTTTGAGGATGTTGAGTTCCTCTCTCTGGGTAACCATTTCCACGATCCCTTTGACCCCTTCCTATACCCATGTGGCCCAACCATCTTACCCACCACCCACCCTTTCCTACCCCCACCCACCATATTGGGCCAAACCCACCTCATCCATGACCCGGGTTACACCTTGGGAGCCATGACCTTAGGCCACATATCCCTATGTAATGTGGTTGTTCCCCACCCCATGATGACCACCTTCTTAGATCCATTCGATCCTTTCCAATGGGAGTTCAAAGGTTGTCCCACACCTATACACATGGAAGTCACCTTTGGGAAAAGCATGTATGTGTCTAGGCATACCACATCACTTGGCATGAACACTATGTTGGGTCCATTCATTCATATCACCCACATGTCAAGTAGAAAGTATGAGTGGTCCAAATTCGGATGTAATGGTCCACCTTCACTCATCATAAGTCTTAAGCATAATAGGAGCATTCTTGGATGTCCGGGTCCCCCGACATTTGTCATCCCCATGTATGACCAGATCACCTACGGATGCCCCGGCCCTCCAACCTTTGTTAGAGAGTCTATGCATGATAGGGCCACATTTGGTTGTCTCGGCCCACCAAGGCTCATCAAGGTCTATATGGCATCATGGCATGATAGGTCCATCTATAGATGTCCTGGTCCACCTTTATCCACACACATTTTCACACACCCACCGCCCTGTAATACATGTCATGTGAATCCAAGCAAGCAAGCCGCAACGAGCGATGAGGTTCATAATGAGCGGGCAAAAACTCACGAGTGCCACTTGGGATTCCAAGTAGGCAAACCTACGATGGTGGCTTTGGAATGGCTCAATCTTAGGGTTACCTCCAAATCGAGGGCACGAGGACTTGGACTTTGGCAACCTGGCTTACGGGTTGGATTTGCCGATGGGATTTTGGGATATACCCCACTTATTACGTGGCGGATCTAGCACCCTCTAAGGGCACCGCGGTGGATCCCAGTGAGCAGCTTGAGCCTACCCCAACCTTTATGAGTGACATCCTCGGAGAGCCTCCTTATATCAGCTTGAGAGTCCGACGTGTGCACACGGAGGCAATACTAAGCAAGCAGGGTACCATCGCCAGCAAGAGGGTGTGCCCGAGCCACCTTCAGAGGATGAAGAGCAGTCCCCGGCTAAGGACGCGAGGTTGAGTTTGGAGGTTGTGGATCACCCGGAGCTGCATTGGAGGATGATGAGGGCATCCCTTGCCCCTCCACATTTTCTCCGGACTCGGATTGTTCGTCGACAAGCGCCATTATGTTAGTCATGTATTTTTGAGTCTAGTCATGTAATCTTCACATTTTATTTGAGTCAATATCATGTAATTTTCCCTTTATTTGAGTCATGTACCTAGGTTAGTGTGTCATTTTTCTAAGTATTGTGTCATTAGGTTGGTTTGTTAGGCTAGTGGGCCCAATTCATTGGGCTTGGCCCAAGGGCACCCCTATCCCTTCGGTTATTTGTCATTGAGTCAAATGTCAGGGACTTTTGTAGAAATGTGAGTTGCCTATATATAGGACCCCATTCCCCTCATTTTGAAGTAATGAACAATTGAATGAAAATTGAAATCCACTTCCAAATCCCACTAGATCTCTCTCTCTCTCACTCTCTCTCTCTAAGGGGTCCCCCCCCTCTCTCTCTCTCTCTCCCTCCACCCCAATTTTCGGAATTTTCTCTCTCCTCCCCATTCACCCCTCATTAAGACCTCTCCCCTTCCCCATACACCCATTTAACTCCCCCCCAACCCAAGGTGGCATCCTCCAATCCACACCCCACCTCCCAACCCCCAACTACCCAACACCACTTCCTAAGCACCCCTTCCTCTCCCCAAGGTTGAAGGGGCTCTTCCCTAAGCCCAAATTCAAATTTCCCTCTCCCTAGGGCAGTGCCCTTCCATCTCCCCACCTCCCAAACCACCCAAAGTCGCAGCCCCCCTTCCCCATACCAGCCAAGTTCACCCTCCACCTCTTACTCTCTTGGCCATCCCCTTCCCCACCCCCTCATCTTCTTCTCATTCAGCCTCTGTTTCAGGCAGCAGAGTTGCAGTGAATTGCAGAGGTATCCACGACCGTCTCTCAAAGATTCAGGTGGCAAGGCCTACATTTCTGGAATCATCATCGAGATAGCTTTCCAACGGTGGTGGTCTCGCCGGCTTCCGAGTTCGGAGCTGTCCGGAGGAGCGCCATCTTCAACGATTGCGCAATCTGTCCCAGACTGAAGACCAGAGCGATCTTGGAAGCTGTTCTGCGGTCAACCTTGGAGGAATTGGAGCACACTTCCTTCTATAAAATTCTTCTTCGTCTAGTCCTCCATCAGTATCAGAAAGAACGACGCCAATCGCCTGCCCGAGCTATTTGTTCTGAATTATTTCGTCGGAGTGTGCAGTCTGCCACCAGTGGACTCAGGTTTGACCTGTCTTCATTTATCTGGCCACCATTCTCATCTCCGACCTCGGATTGTGGCCCCGTCAACTTCTGCTCGAAGCTACTCCGACCACGATCGCGTCACCACTAGTTTCGTTCAATTTGAAGTTTGGGAGCGACCGCAGCGCCTTCTGCAATCCACTGCATCAGTTCTGCATCAGTCCGAAGCAGAGTGTTGCTGTCCTGCTCCAGTCGCCGGTCCGATCAGCCCCGAGGTCCAGAGCTTCCCAAAAAATTCAGGCATCATCCTCTGTCAGTTGGGAAACTTTTGGCGCAGGTTTCGTCAAGATCTGAGCTCTGTGGAATTTGTGGCAGTGACATCACCGGCCCCCTGTCCAACAATTCTGAAGGTTGGCAGAACCGGCGGGGATCGGCAAATCGGGTTTCCTTAGCATAAGTCCCCACCCCGCTTGGCCGGCTGAAGGCCCCTCCCTGCGTGGAGGTAGTATTGGATGTAATAAGATTAATCCCCACCCCAAGATCACCCCTCCTGCGAGAGGTGTAGTGGTGTAATCTTTCCATTTCAGGTTGAAGCGACACCGACGCGGCGTGCGGGTGCATACCCTCGCCTCCCCGCTCGCCCCCGTCTCCGGCCGGAGTCGGCGTCTTCACGCCGGCTAGGTGAGCTCCTGAACATCTCTCATTGCTGTAATGGACTTGCTTAGCTTAGTATTGCTATAGTTACTCCGTCGGCGGTAAGAGAGTGTCCGATTTTAAATTGCTACCCAAATTGAGTGACCACCGCGGGCGAGTTGTGAGAGCATCCACTTAACCCACACCCTTGGTGTGTTGGCCGCCCATGATTTGGGCATCCTAGGCCCATTTGGGGTTCTCCCCAAGCTAGCCAACCATTGGAGCCTCAAGGTCCCGCCTCGGACCCTCTCCAACATCGCCTAGTCGCCATCGGGCACTAGTGTGCGCCATACGGGTGAGCTCGCTAGTGTGAGTCCGCTGCTCAAACTTGAATGCTTGCAAAATAGGTCCATAGGTGGTGTCACATCAAGTGGTATCAGAGCAAGTTCACAACTTGTCTCTATCAAGTTGGTCCTAGGGCATGTCTATGCATTTAGAGTCTTCAAGTGCATCACTCTTGTCCCCTAGTATGGCCACCTCATATCGACCTTACCAATCGGCCCACTCCATAAGTCCAAGCCACCAAGAGATGCCTACCACTAACACCCATAACTTCCCTGGCCATGTCAACTACTTCATGAAAGCCTTGACCTATGCCAATGAGCGGCTTGATAACATATCGGGCCGACTCAACCAACTTGGAGAAAATAGGCCCGCCCCAAGGACGGACGATAGGATGGTCCCTTTCCCACTTCCCACCTTTGATGGAACCTCTCCTAGAGAATATTTAGATTGGGAAGCTACAATGGACCAATACTTCACTTGGTATCATATGTCCGAGGATGAAAAGGCATTGGTTGCCAAAATGCAACTTACCAAACGGGCAGAAACTTATTGGATGCAAATTGTCGGGCTAAAGGTACTTAGAAGGGAAACTCCCATCACCACTTGGAAGGACATGAAGGAGCAACTTAGGGCTAGATATGTTTCCCCCTCATACTCAAATCACCAAGACCTAAGGAGCACTTCAACTCCTTCATCCCCACCTAGCCAACCCATGACCCTAATTCCCCATTCCACATCACTTCCCACCTATCCTACCCCAACCACCACACCAGCACCCTACCTACAAACTCCCACCACAACCATATGTCCACAAACCCAATTGGACCCCGTGTCCACCCATCCACCGAGGCCCATAATGGCCACCACCCCCAAACCCAAAACCCCTCACCAAACCCATACCCCACAAGCCCCCTTGACCACCACCACAAACCCACCATCATCCCCAAAAAGGGACACATCTCCCAAAACAAATCAACCCAAAATCCCTCACCCAACCCACCTCCCGCTTCCTACACCAATCTTTCCCCAACCTAGGCCTCCTCTACTTCCCCTTCCTATCCCAACCCAAGCCCATGCTTGTTCACCACCCCGGGTGTGTCATACGCTAGCTATCACCAAACCACCCCCCATAGATCCCCCTACTCCATTAGCAATAGAAGTTGCAACCCACACACCCACCCAAGTGGAGAAGGATGCCCATCCGGATCCACCTCCCAACATAGAGGAAATCCAAAGGCCAAACAACTCACACACCTCTAGCCTAGCTCCTCTAGAGACACCCAACCTCACCATAGGTAAGTCCATACTCCAATGGCTCAAGAAAGGTTTCACCATTCCTAGTTCACAACCATGCCACCTACCCATGGGATATCAATCCCAAATCATTCCCATTCAGCCACATGTCACTTATCAAACTTCCTATTGTGTGGAAGATTTGGGAGACTTAGTGAACTACCTACATTGGCAAATTCACTTGACCAATATGCTAGCCATGAGACCGTCCGAAACTAACACCATTAGCCTAGCATATCCCACCATTGGCTCCATCACTTCCATCTACACTAATGGCCAAGTTACTAGTGAGATCATCCTCCTTCTTCCCATGGAGGAAGAACCTATCCTATTCCACTCCCCAACCATAGAGATCCCAAGTGCTTTGATCGGCCAACCCATTAGCAACTTTGGCCCAATTATTGAGGAGGAGGACTCACCATTCGAGGACCTTGAGAGCATAGAGTACCCCTACCAAGGTGACCCTTACCATGATCCCTTTAACCCTTTTCTATGGGAGCCTAGATCTCCATGTAACCCACTCACCTTATTCACCACCCACCCTTTCCTACCCCCACCCACCATGTTGGGCCAAGCCCACCTCATCCATGACCCAGGTTACACCATAGGAATCATGACCTTAGGCAACACCCGCCTAGAGATCAAGAAGGTGCCCCACCCTATATCCACCTACCTAGATCCCTTCGACCCTTTTGAGTGGAAGCTCAAAGACCACCCCACCATCCCACATGAGGAAGTCATCTTTGGGAAAGGAATTCATATGTCTTGGCACATCACACCGCTTGGCATGATTAGTCCGTCGGGTACATTCATCCATATCACCCACATGTCAAGAAGAAAACATGAGTGGTCAATATTTGGTTGTAATGGTCCACCATCATTCATCATAAATCTCAAGCATGTTAGGAGCATTCATGGATGTCCGGGTCCTCCAACATTCATCACACTCACTCACAAGAGGGACACCTATGGATGCCCCGGTCCTCCCAAATCCTTCAAAGTCTTCATAACATCAATGCATGATAGGTCTATATGTGGTTGTCCTGGACCCCCTTTGCATACCATACATTGTCAACTCACACCGCATCATAGTACATGGCATATGCATTCAAGCAAGTATCAAGCAACAAGCGGTGGGATTCACAAGAAACGAGCACAAACTCCTAAGCACCACTTTGAGTTCCAAGTTGACAACTTGGCGATGATGGCTTTGGAGTGGCTCTACTTTAGGGTCACCTCCAATCTGAGGGCACGAGGACTTGGACCTTGCCAAGTTCCGAGTGGCTTTGGCAACCAAGCTTATGGGTTGAACTTTCAAAAGGGTTTTGGGATTCTCCCCATTTCTCATGTGGCGGATCCAGCACGCTCTAAGGGCACCGCGGTGGATCCTAGTGAGTGCCTCGAACTTACACCTACCCTTGTGAGAGACACCCTCGGAGTGCCACCACAAATAGCCTGAGAGCCCGACGTGAGCACACAGCGGCAATACTAGGCAAGCAAGATCCCATCGCCAGCATGAGGGTATGACCAAGCCACTTTGTCGAGCTGAAGCGCCGTTCCCCGACTATGGTCGCGGGTTGAGTATGGAGATCGTGGATCACCCAGAGCCGCAGTTCGATGTACTACTTCCCTGGTGGACCCATACTCGACGGGGTCGAGTTTTCCCCACCCCGGGGGTATGATGAGGGCATCCCTTGCCCCTCCACATTTTCTCCGGACTCGGATTGTTCGTCGACAAGCGCCATTATGTTAGTCATGTATTTTTGAGTCTAGTCATGTAATCTTCACATTTTATTTGAGTCAATATCATGTAATTTTCCCTTTATTTGAGTCATGTACCTAGGTTAGTGAGTCATTTTCCTAAGTATTGTGTCATTAGGTTGGTTTGTTAGGCTAGTGGGCCCAATTCATTGGGCTTGGCCCAAGGGCACCCCTATCCCTTCGGTTATTTGTCATTGAGTCAAATGTCAGGGACTTTTGTAGAAATGTGGGTTGCCTATATATAGGACCCCATTCCCCTCATTTTGAAGTAATGAACAATTGAATGAAAATTGAAATCCACTTCCAAATCCCACTAGATCTCTCTCTCTCTCACTCTCTCTCTCTCTAAGGGGTCCCCCCCTCTCTCTCTCTCTCCCTCCACCCCAATTTTTGAATTTTCTCTCTCCTCCCCATTCACCCCTCATTAAGACCTCTCCCCTTCCCCATACACCCATTTAACTCCCCCCCAACCCAAGGTGGCATCCTCCAATCCACACCCCACCTCCCAACCCCCAACTACCCAACACCACTTCCTAAGCACCCCTTCCTCTCCCCAAGGTTGAAGGGGCTCTTCCCTAAGCCCAAATTCAAATTTCCCTCTCCCTAGGGCAGTGCCCTTCCATCTCCCCACCTCCCAAACCACCCAAAGTCGCAGCCCCCCTTCCCCATACCAGCCAAGTTCACCCTCCACCTCTTACTCTCTTGGCCATCCCCTTCCCCACCCCCTCATCTTCTTCTCATTCAGCCTCTGTTTCAGGCAGCAGAGTTGCAGCGACTTGCAGAGGCAGCCACGACCGTCTCTCAAAGATTCAGGTGGCAAGGCCTACATTGCTGGAATCGTCATCGAGATAGCTTTCCAACGGTGGTGGTCTCGCCGGCTTCCGAGTTCGGAGCTGTCCGGAGGAGCGTCATCTTCAACGACTGCGCAATCTGTCCCAGACTGAAGACCAGAGCGATCTTGGAAGCTGTTCTGCGGTCAACCTTGGAGGAATTCGAGCACACTTCCTTCTACAAAATTCTTCTTCGTCTAGTCCTCCATCAGTAGCAGAAAGAACGACGCCAATCGCCTGCCCGAGCTATTTGTTCTGAATTATTTCGTCGGAGTGTGCAGTCTGCCACCAGTGGACTCAGGTTTGACCTGTCTTCATTTATCTGGCCACCATTCTCATCTCCGACCTCGGATTGTGGCCCCGTCAACTTCTGCTCGAAGCTACTCCGACCACGATCGCGTCACCGCCAGTTTCGTTCAATTTGAAGTTCGGGAGCGACCGCAGCGCCTTCTGCAATCCACTGCATCAGTTCTGCATCAGTCCGAAGCAGAGTGTTGCTGTCCTGCTCCAGTCGCCGGTCCGATCAGCCCCGAGGTCCAGAGCTTCCCAAAAAATTCAGGCATCATCCTCTGTCAGTTGGGAAACTTTTGGCGCAGGTTTCGTCAAGATCTGAGCTCTGTGGAATTTGTGGCAGTGACATCACCGGCCCCCTGTCCAACAATTCTGAAGGTTGGCAGAACCGGCGGGGATCGGCAAATCGGGTTTCCTTAGCATAAGTCCCCACCCCGCTTGGCCGGCTGAAGGCCCCTCCCTGCGTGGAGGTAGTATTGGATGTAATAAGATTAATCCCCACCCCAAGATCACCCCTCCTGCGAGAGGTGTAGTGGTGTAATCTTTCCATTTCAGGTTGAAGCGACACCGACGCGGCGTGCGGGTGCATACCCTCGCCTCCCCGCTCGCCCCCGTCTCCGGCCGGAGTCGGCGTCTTCACGCCGGCTAGGTGAGCTCCTGAACATCTCTCATTGCTGTAATGGACTTGCTTAGCTTAGTATTGCTATAGTTACTCCGTCGGCGGTAAGAGAGTGTCCGATTTTAAATTGCTACCCAAATTGAGTGACCACCGCGGGCGAGTTGTGAGAGCATCCACTTAACCCACCCCCTTGGTGTCTTGGCCGCCCATGATTTGGGCATCCTGGGCCCATTTGGGGTTCTCCCCAAGCTAGCCAACCATTGGAGCCTCAAGGTCCCGCCTCGGACCCTCTCCAACATCGCCTAGTCGCCATCGGGCACTAGTGTGCGCCATACGGGTGAGCTCGCTAGTGTGAGTCCGCTGCTCAAACTCGAATGCTTGCAAAATAGGTCCATAGGTGGTGTCACATCAGAGGACCTCTTCCCCGGAGGACCTATACTTGACGGAGTCGAGTTCTTCGCACCCCGGGGGTATGATGGGGGCATCTCTCGCCCTTCACATTTTTTTCGCAGCTTTGATTGCTCGTCGGCATAGCTCCATTGTGTCCGTCATATTTTTCTGAATCGAGTCATGTAATTTTCATATTTTATTTGAGTCATGTCATTGTAATTTTCCTTTTATTTGAGTCAAGTACCTAGGTCATTGAGTCATCTACCTAAGTTTGAGTGTCATTAGGATTGATTAGGTTGTTATTGGGCCCAATTCATTGGGCTGGCCCATGGGCGCCCCCCACCTTCCTCGGTTATTCGTCATTAAGTCAAATGTCAGGGACTTTTTATAAAATGTGGGTTACCTATATATAGGACCCCATTCCCCTCATTTTGAACTAATGAATCAATGAATGAAAAAACTTGCCATTTTGAGAGTTCAAACTTCTTATCTAGTGGAGAGATTCCATTATTTGAGTGAGAGACCCTAGGGGAGAGATTCCCCACCCATCCCTCTCTTAATCTCTCTCTTTCACTCCCCTTTATCTCTCCTCCACACCCAATTTCAAAAATTTTCTCTCTCCTCTCTTCCCAACCACCTCCACTCCCCACCTAACCCAATAAAGTCTCTTCCCTTCCCCACAACCCTCATCAATATCCCACCCCTTCCCAATACCCCCTCCACCAATCCTCACCTCACCTCCCAACCCCCAACTACCCCTCCCACTTTCCCAAGCACCCTTCCCACTACCCCAAGCACCACTCCACCTCCCTAGGCCATTTGAATTCAAGTTTCTCCTTTCCTCCACAGCCCTAGGTCGCCCAAGCCCCTTCCCCTTTGGTTGGGGTCGCCCCCCCTCTCTCTCATCTCCACCATTCTTCCTTGCTCCTCTCCATCACCTCTTAGCCCTAGTTCACAGTTGAAGACCTGCAGAAGACCAGCAACTTGCAGCAGCGACTCCGACCACATCCCAGCGAGTTTGAAGACCCAAGAGCTATCCACAGAAGCATCTTCTTGTCTTCTTCGCAACGGAAGTAGTTTCATCTTCATCCAAGCTGTGTGCTGCCCGAGAGCTCTGTTCTCCCACAACTGCGCAGAGCTTCCCCTGCTGAGTACCAGAACCGGAGTAGAAGCTTCACCACGACGAACCTTGGAAGAATCAGTTCAAGAGCGCTTCTGTAAAGTTCTTCCTCGCCCTGTCTACTTTCAGAATCAAGAAGCAGAACTTCGATCGGCATTCGTGATCCAGAGTTATCAATTTTCTCCCTCAGCTACGCGGGTCTGCTACCCACAGTCTGTACCGACCTAGCATCATTGTTCAGAGTCCCCTGGTCTTCTCCGAAATTTTTTGGCTTCCCCGTCAGTTTTTCTGCGAAGAGGACTCATCCACGGTTCCAACGACTCCAACGGTGCTTGATTCCGAGTTCGGGAGCTATCGGGGCATCCTCTGCAACCTTCTATTGGAAACCAGGAGCTGCCAATCCGAGACTCTGCCTCCCTGTTCGGGCCTCCACCCAGACCAGCAGCAGCGACAGAAGAAATTAACAAAATTTGGACGACTTCCTCGGCCTCCTAGGAAGATTTTCGAGGTGGTTTCGTCCCCAACAAAATTGGGTAACAGTTGCAGCAGTCAATTCTTCAGTCCCATGTCAGCACTCATAGAACTGGACAGATTCGGCATCGGCTTCTTCTCTTGTGTTTTCATCGCTTTCTCCCCTCCCCGCTTGGCCGGCTGAAGGCCCCTCCCTGTGTGGAGGTAGTAATTGGGTGTATTCTTTGGTTTCCCTTCCCCAAGATCCCCCCCTTGCATGGGGTGTAGTGTATGTCATTTAAAATTTCAGGTCGAAGCTTCTCCGGCGCGGCGTGCGGGTAAGTCCACGCTTCCTCGCTCGCCCTCGTCTCCGGCCGAGATCGGTGTCTTCACACCGATCAGGTGAGCCACTGCACACTCCTCTTTGCTTAAATTCCCTTGCTTAATTAGTATCGCATCTTAGTGCCGTCGGTGGTAAGTGGAGCGCCCGAACCCGAATTTTGCTTATGATTGAGTGACTACCGCGGGTGAGTTGCGAGAGAGCCATTAACACCCACGCCCTCGGTGTGCTGGCCGCCTACAAGAGTGGGCATCCTAAGACCTTTGAGAGGTCCAATCCAAAGCTAGCCACCCCCCGGAGCAGCAAGGGCCCGTCCTAGACCCTCACCACTATCACCGGTTTGCCTACGGGCGCAAGAGTGGGCTTAGCGGGTGAGTCCGCCCGAGTAAAGTCACCGATTCGTGGGTTGGTTGTTTGCTAGGTCCAAGTGTCATTTGATTATGTGATTATCACCCCAAGGTGGTCTCACATCAAGTGGTATCA
This sequence comes from Amorphophallus konjac, assembly GCA_022559845.1. Lineage (NCBI taxonomy): Eukaryota > Viridiplantae > Streptophyta > Magnoliopsida > Alismatales > Araceae > Amorphophallus > Amorphophallus konjac. The sequence continues at coordinate 13,884,574 of CM040126.1, read as the reverse complement.
GAGCAAGTCATTGACTTGTCTCTATCAAGTCAAGTCCTAGGGCATGTTTGCATTCTTGTCCGAACCGTGCATTGTCAAACCATCATTGTTAACATTGAGTCTTGGGTCACATGGCCCCTCTCCCAATCATATCCCATACATGCTTACCTAATGGAGAGCCAGTAGAAATTGATTTCATTAACCTAGAATCTAAAAATTGGGTGTCCCCCGATATCATTACCTCTCTTTGTAGGACCGGACAAATTATGCACAATGGAGACCAAGTCTTTATTGAATTCCATAAATGGTTCGGGAAGACTAAGTATTTGGATGGGGCTTGGTGTCAAAAGGGAACATTGGCGGGTCCATGTATAATCCTAGGTAAGAAATGGTTAGATGAAAGGAATGCCGACATCGACCCAACACGTCGGACTTGCCTAGTGCATCCGCCACACCTTTCGGGAACCTTTAAATTCAACAACCTTGCATTCTCCCACCTGCGGGAATCCCGCCCTTGTTCACCACCCCGGGTGCACCATACTCCGGCCATCATCACCCCACCATCAAAGAATCTTCCCACTCCATTAGCTTTGGAAGAAGTAGTCCACCCGCTTTGCCACATGAAGACAAATACCCCTCAGGAACCTATCCCCTCCATGGAGAGCACCCATGTCCCAATTGAAGAGTAAGCCTCTCACGAGGATCTTCACCCTACACCACCCCCTCTAGATAAGGCCGAAATCATCTTAGAAGAGTCCCATGTTAGGTGGCTAAGGGAGAGCCTAATTAGAGAGATCTCGGCCCATGTTTGCCCTCCCATAGATTAAAATTTTCCCCTAGTGCCCTTCTTCTCCTATCACACCACAATCCAAACAGCCTATCAAGTGGAGACCTTAGAGGATTTTCTTAGGAGCTTAGCATGGCAAATTGAGTTCACTAGCATGTTGACCCCTATGGCCGAACAACCTAGGAGCCTTGGCCTCCTACACCTATGCATTGGGTCTATCACCTCGATTTGTACCATTGGTTGCTACACTAGCGACCTTCTTTTCCTTCTCCCTATCGTGGAAGAACCCATCTTGGTCCACTCCCCTACCATTGAGATCCCAAGTGCTTTGGTCGGCCAACCCACTAACGACCATGGCCTATTTATCTTGGAGGAGGATGACCCATATTTTTGGGGCTTTGAGGATGTGGAGTTCCTCTCTCTGGGTAACCATTTCCACGATCCCTTTGACCCCTTCCTATACCCATGTGGCCCAACCATCTTACCCACCACCCACCCTTTCCTACCCCCACCCACCATATTGGGCCAAACCCACCTCATCCATGACCCGGGTTACACCTTGGGAGCCATGACCTTAGGCCACATATCCCTATGTAATGTGGTTGTTCCCCACCCCATGATGACCACCTTCTTAGATCCATTCGATCCTTTCCAATGGGAGTTCAAAGGTTGTCCCACACCTATACACATGGAAGTCACCTTTGGTAAAAGTATGTATGTGTCTAGGCTTACCACACCACTTGGCATGAACACTATGTTGGGTCCATTCGTTCATATCACCCACATGTCAAGTAGAAAGCATGAGTGGTCCAAATTCGGATGTAATGGTCCACCTTCACTCATCATAAGTCTTAAGCATAATAGGAGCATTCTTGGATGTCCGGGTCCCCCGGCATTTGTCACCCCCATGTATGACCAGATCACCTACGGATGCCCCGGCCCTCCAACCTTTGTTAGAGAGTCTATGCATGATAGGGCCACATTTGGTTGCCTCGGCCCACCAAGGCTCATCAAGGTCTATATGACATCATGGCATGATAGGTCCATCTATGGATGTCCTGGTCCACCTTTATCCACACACATTTTCACACACCCACCGCCCTGTAATACATGTCATGTGAATCCAAGCAAGCAAGCCGCAACGAGCGATGAGGTTCATAATGAGCGGGCAAAAACTCACGAGTGCCACTTGGGATTCCAAGTAGGCAAACCTACGATGGTGGCTTTGGAATGGCTCAATCTTAGGGTCACCTCCAAATCGAGGGCACGAGGACTTGGACCTTCCATGTTCCGAGTGGCTTTGGCAACCTGGCTTACGGGTTGGATTTACCGATGGGATTTTGGGATATACCCCACTTATTACGTGGCGGATCTAGCATCCTCTAAGGGCACCGCGGTGGATCCCAGTGAGCAGCATGAGCCTACCCCAACCTTTATGAGTGACATCCTCGGAGAGCCTTATATCAGCTTGAGAGTCCGACGTGTGCACACGGAGGCAATACTAAGCAAGCAGGGTACCATCGCCAGCAAGAGGGTGTGCCCGAGCCACCTTCAGAGGATGAAGAGCACTCCCCGGCTAAGGACGCGAGGTTGAGTTTGGAGGTTGTGGCTCACCCGGAGCTGCATTGGAGGACCTCTTCCCCCGCGGACCTATACTCGACGGAGTCGAGTTCTTCGCACCCCGGGGGTATGATGGGGGCATCTCTCACCCTTCACATTTTTTCCGCAGCTTTGATTGCTCGTCGGCATAACTCCATTGTGTCCGTCATATTTTTCTGAATCGAGTCATGTAATTTTCATATTTTATTTGAGTCATGTCATTGTAATTTTCCTTTTATTTGAGTCTAGTACCTAGGTCATTGAGTCATCTACCTAAGTTTGAGTGTCATTAGGATTGATTAGGTTGTTATTGGGCCCAATTCATTGGGCTGGCCCATGGGCGCCCCCCACCTTCCTCGGTTATTCGTCATTAAGTCAAATGTCAGGGACTTTTTGTAAAATGTGGGTTGCCTATATATAGGACCCCATTCCCCTCATTTTGAACTAATGAATCAATGAATGAAAAAACTTGCCATTTTGAGAGTTCAAACTTCTTATCTAGTGGAGAGATTCCATTATTTGAGTGAGAGACCCTAGGGGAGAGATTCCCCACCCATCCCTCTCTTAATCTCTCTCTTTCACTCCCCTTTATCTCTCCTCCACACCCAATTTCAAAAAATTTCTCTCTCCTCCCTTCCCAACCACCTCCACTCCCCACCTAACCCAATAAAGTCTCTTCCCTTCCCCACAACCCTCATCAATACCCCACCCCTTCCCAATACCCCCTCCACCAATCCTCACCTCACCTCCCAACCCCCAACTACCCCTCCCACTTTCCCAAGCACCCTTCCCACTACCCCAAGCACCACTCCACCTCCCTAGGCCATTTGAATTCAAGTTTCTCCTTTCCTCCACAGACCTAGGTCGCCCAAGCCCCTTCCCCTTTGGTTGGGGTCGCCCCCCCTCTCTCTCATCTCCACCATTCTTCCTTGCTCCTCTCCATCACCTCTCAGCCCTAGTTCGCAGTTGAAGACCTACAGAAGACCAGCAACTTGCAGCAGCGACTCCGACCACATCCCAGCGAGTTTGAACACCGAAGAGCTATCCACGGAAGCATCTTCCTGTCTTCTTCGCAACGGAAGTAGTTTCATCTTCATCCGAGCTGTGTGCTGCCCGAGAGCTCCGTTCTCCCACAATTGCGCAGAGCTTCCCCTACTGAGTACCAGAACCGGAGTAGAAGCTTCACCACGACGAATCTTGGAAGAATCAGTTTAAGAGCACTTCTGCAAAGTTCTTCCTCGCCCTGTCTACTTTCAGAATCAAGAAGCAGAACTTCGATCGGCATTCGTGATCCAGAGTTATCAATTTTCTCCCTCAGCTACGCGGGTCTGCTACCCACAGTCTGCACCAACCTGTCATCATTGTTCAGAGTCCTCTGGTCTTCTCCGGCATTGTTTGGCTTCCCCGTTAGTTTTTCTGCGAAGAGGACTCATCCACGGTTCCAACGACTCCAACGGTGCTTGATTCCGAGTTCGGGAGCTATCGGGGTATCCTCTGCAACCTTCTGTTAGAAACTAGGAGCTGCCAGTCTGAGACTCTGCCTCCCTGTTCGGGCCTCCACCCAGACCAGCAGCAACGACAGAAGAAATTAACAAAATTTGGACGACTTCCTCGGCCTCCTACGAAGATTTTCCAGGTGGTTTCGTCCCCAACAAAATTGGGTAGCAGTTGCAGCCCTCAATTCTTCAGTCCCCTGTCAGCACTCATAGAACTGGACAGATTCGGCATCGGCTTCTTCTCTTGTGTTTTCATCGCTTTCTCCCCTCCCCGCTTGGCCGGCTGAAGGCCCCTCCCTGTGTGGAGGTAGTAATTGGGTGTATTCTTTGGTTTTCCTTCCCCAAGATCCCCCCCTTGTATGGGGTGTGTAGACACGCCAAAATTAACGTTTTGTTGATCAAATCTCATATTATTATATAAACGCCCCAAGTGGACTTCAATATTCCTATAACATAAAGTTTTTCTATTTTTGTGAGTTTTTCTGCATTTTTCCTGCATTTTTGTGAATCACGACTTGACGAAGGGCGTTACTTTCTAAAGTAACGACCTGTCATAGGGCGTTTTAAAAGAAAGGACGACCGTAGATGAGGGCGTCAATTCCTGGTGTTATCCGTTAATTTCTGGAATTATCTATTTTCAAAAATAAAAGGCATTTTGTGAGTAACGCCTTTCCTCAGGGCGTGTTTTGAAGAAACGCCGTTATCTCAGGCGTTTTCCATTAATTTCCAAACAGAGGAGGTTTTTATTTCCAAAATTAAATCCAGGAAGAAACGGCCTTTCCTAAGTCGTTTTTCAAGAAACGTCTTTGTGCAGGTCGTCAATTCATAAATAGACGCCCTGTCTTAAGGCGTGTTTCACTCCAGAGTCCTTCTTTTTTTCCATCTTTCCCCCACAGTTCCCTGCTATCCTTGGACTCTTGCTCGATCTTAATCCTTCCTTGGATGCCTCATTACCCGTTCTTATCAATTCCCTTGTTTGATCACATCCGATTGAACATTATATAAGAGGCTCCATGTCGAGCGTAAAGAGGGTTGGGTGGTTGTTGATTATTATTATTGTTGTTGAACGCCTTGAACCCAGAAGACCACGATTGCAAGCATAATCTCCCCCTCTTTGCACTTCATCCTGCTGCAGCGTGGTGTATTACTGCATCCGATCGGGCTTCATCCTACTGCATCCATCTTTCTGCAATCCATCCAACATCATTCACGGTTTCCCTTTACTCTCGTCAGGGAGAGCAGGGTTATCTATATATCGTGTTTGTTTCGTTCGTCTCGTTTTTCATCATATTATTATTGTCCTCTGTCGTTATTTCTTGCATTAAGCATTATCATATCCCTTCCCTAGTTCTCTGCTAGGGGTTTATAAAACAAAAAAGAGGTGCGCATGTTGATGTCTTTTCATCATTTTATGTTGTTTTTTTGACTGATACTATTGCACTTTGGCTGATCCCCCTCTCTTTTGCTTGTTTTTCATTGTCCTTTTTTACAAGGTAATCAATCAAGAAAACCCACTTCATCGGCCGGCCGATTGGAGTTGGAGGAGGAAATCCACATTCATCCCGCATCCCACTCTTCACCAGGTACACGCGATCTCATTTTCTTCTTATTGAGGTAAACCCTCTGGCGATCACAACTCCCCTTTAGCACCTCGTGCTATATCTTTTTTTATCACATCTTATACATGTTGTTGTCATGTTATTTATTTTTCACTCCCAAAAGTGAGGATTTTTAATCCGATCTACAAATTGGCGATCACGGTGGGACTTCCACTGTTTTCTTTATTGATTACCATCTCCATTGGCACCCTCGTGTGCCCTTTCCCTTTGACACCCTCGTGTGTCCTTTCCCCTTAGGCACCCTCGCGTGCCCTTTCCCCTCGGTACCCTCGGTACCCTTTCCCTTGTGCCCCTCGGGCACCCTCCATTGTGCACCCTGCACACTCCCCGGATCAGTCAATTTCTGCTTAATAACGCCTTCAACAAGGGCGTCTTTTCATTTAACGCCCCTCACAGGGACGTGTTTTGATTAATTAACGCCTCCCTCCAGGGCGTGTGTTTATTGCACCTGTTGGCGTTTTGTTAGAATTTTTCTCGTCTGCCATTTAACGCCCCTCTCAGGGACGCGTTTCGTTGAGTAACGCCCACCTCCAGGGCGTCTTCTACCATAACTGCTGTCTGCTGCATGCTTATTATACTGTCTGTGGAATAACGCCCCTCTTCGAGGCGTTTCATTTATTATCAACGCCTGTCATTAGGGCGTTTCTCTTTATCATAACTGCTGTCTGCTGCATCCTTATCATATTGCCTGTGAATTAACGCCCCTCTCAGAGGCATTTCATTTATTATCAGCGCCTCTCATCAGGGCGTTTTCTCTGAGTTTTGACGCCCTTTTCCGTAGGCGTCCTTTCTTTAGAACGCCTCACCTCAAGGCGTGTTTTTCCTACCGTCTGTGAGCCCCTCACAGAATTTACGACAGTCACGCTGCCGTGTTTTCATTTTGTCACGACCTACCGCAGGGCATGTCTTTCCTCTTGCTGTGAACACGACCTTTCCAAGGGCGTGTCTTTACTGTTCTTTTTCACAGATTGGCTCTTATTCATTGCTGGGCATTTGTCTTGATATTACATTGTTGCTTGGATTGTCTTGATTTGTTGGCTTGGTTGAGAGACCTCCTCTCTCTATCCTAGGATCCACACACCCTTCTTGGAATCGGGACGACCCTCCATTGAGCATTCCGTCTCTTTGGACCGGAAATCCCTTTTCCAAGACCTCCGTAAGTCCTCGCACCCGTGGATTCCCTCACGGACGCCGGGCTGGTTGTACCCTCGAAGTACCTGGAGTTTAGAGAACCTATACGTTGTTAAAAGAGAGAAGAACTTAGTTGACCCGGAGGTTGCACTCGGATCAAACTAGGTCTCATTTGGCAAAAGAGTGAACTTTCACAAATAATCCACCCTAAATTCAAACATCAAACATTAAAACCTTGCGTTTCTTGCCAACCTTGTTTGCATAAACATAGTTGGGTGATTTGATTGCTTTGTTTGGATTGAATATTTTGTGATAGTTCCTTCATTAAACATCCTCTCTCTTAAGAATGAAACTCCGTTCAGGTAAAACCATCAACATGTCAGGTCACGGGTATTCTTATGATGATGAGAATGAGAACATATTTGGTCAATATGAGGACCCTCTCCAGGATTCTGTTTATTATGAGGGGAACTACCTTCCTCCTCACCCCCATTACTCACAAGTCCATGTGGTCGATACCACCATCCATGAGGCGGACCCTTCGTCTCAAGTTCCATCTTCCAACACTTCGGGGAACCCTTCCCCATCCATCAACGTCACAGATTTGATCCAAGCTCTCTCCCAGTTGGATGACTCCCAGCGGCAAGCCATTCAGGCCGCTTTAAAGGGGAAATCCGTCCTTTCATCTTCCTCTAATCCCCCTCCGGCCGTGAGTGGCCATCAGATTGCTAATGACCAGGCGGTCTTGCATCCCCCTTCCTCTCGTCCACAAACGCCTACTGCGGCCATGCCGGCCCAGCAGGCGAGCTATTCAGCGGTTAGGCATCAATCCTTCCAACCTCCTCGGATTCTACGAACGCCCGTACCGCCTTCTTTTGCTCAGAATCAGGCCCCGGTCGAGCCCGATACCAACACTCTCTTGCTTCAGAAGCTAGCCAGCATGGAGGAGCAGCTCAAGAAGGTTACAGCAACTAAGAATGCTCCGGAAATTTCTCTTCCTACGTTGCCAGTGTTCCATTTACCACCTTCTGAAATGCCGAATTTCCGGTGATATAATGGAACAGGCAACCCATTCATTCATTTAAAGGATTTCCGATATGAGACTTCTTTCTGGCAAGATAATAAGGCCTCCCTGGCCTATTTATTCAGGAGATCTCTTGAGGGACCCACCCTCGAATGGTTTTATTCCCTGGAGCCAGCTGATGCCGGTGATTTTGATGTTATCCAAAGGAAATTCTTGCAAAAGTACAGAGACCGGGTGGGACCTTCCCTTTCTGTTACAGATCTGGTCGCTGAGAAAATGAAGCCCGAGGAAGACTTCATTGTATTTGCTGACAGGTGGCGGTCTATGGCCGAGAAATTGAAGGACACATTGTCAGAACAAGAGCAAGTGAAAATGGTCATTTCTAACGCAACTCCTCAATTCCGGCATATTTTGGCCATGAATCGGCTGACAACTATGGAAGAGCTCTATGAAAGAGCTCGTTATATACAAACACAAATGAAGGATTCGCCCATCATGGGCATGTTTGAGCCGAAGCCTCGGCTGTTTAAAAAGAATACAAATGTCAACAGTGGGCCCACGACTGAGGGCACTGTCACAAACGAGCAGGTTAGCGTAGTTGGCCACCCCCACCACCAGTCAAACCCTCGACCTCCGCCACCTCCACAGCAAAACCCCCATTTTACCTCCGCTCCACAACGCCACTTCACACCCCAACCTTCTTTTGCTCCATCACCAAGCCAAGCACCTCGCACCGACCCTCCAGCACCACCACAATACCATCAGGTCCCCCCACCTCCAACTATGGCCAACAACAACGGAGACCACCGCTTGGCCCCAAGAGGGCCCATTATCCGCCACTCCCAGAGAGTCTCCCTGACATTTTTAATGCTTTGATGGCCGCCAACCTGCTCGTCCTACCAAAAGAAAGAACGGTGTGGCCCGACAATGTTGACACATCCCGTTACTGTGCATTTCACCGCGCCCCTGGTCACAACCTTGATCGTTGTTTCCATTTCAGAGATCATATTTATGATTTGAATGACCAGGGTGGCATTAATTGGGATGAAATGAGGCAAGTCATCGCCACCATGAAAGAGAGAAGGCCGCATCGGCAACAGCAAAATCAGCAACAACAGCAGCCAGCTCCGCAGCAAGTTCAGCCACAGCAAGCTCCAGCACCCCAGCAGGATATGGGGATTGTCCGTAATCCATTGCCGGAGCACGCTCCTAATCAACACGTGAACCCTGTCACGTCTCTCTACGAGGTGGAGAGAGGGCAGGGATGGCACGAAGAAAACGCCTCTGTCGGGGCATTCCACCATGATCCAACCCAAAATCAAACTCCGCGTCTTTTGCGCGTTCCTCCTTCTCCTTCTAGTCTCCTATCGGGACGTTCTCTTTTACGCCCCGTCAACCCATCTACCACCACCAATTCCACGGCCTTGCCGGCTCGCTCTCTTCTTAACCGCTTACCACCACAGCAATCTACCATTCCACCTTCCACCACCAATCCCACATCCGCGCCCTCCAGACCACTCCTACTCCGCTCACCACCAGCACCCGCTACTCCCTCTACCACTCCTACACCGGCAAGAGTTCCTCCACCATCAGTACAACCACCTTTTGTGCCACGATCTCTCCTTATTCCACCACCTGCCAATACTCCTCGCATTCGGATATCCCTCTCTTCTCCCACGCCTCCTGCGAGGGCACCTTCTTCAAATACTCCTCCCATGCCTCCCGCGGGGGCATCTTTATTAAACGCCACTACTACGCCTCCTACGGGGGCGCCCCTTTCATTGAATTCCCCTTTGGTATCCCCTAGCAGGATCTCTGTTACCGACATTCCTTCGTCTTCTTCCAACCCTCCTCCCATTTCCGCCCCGACAGAGGCGCGTCAAGGCGTAGCGCCGCTCCGCAGTGGACGGATATTCCACCGTGTTTTCCCACAGAGAGAGCTAGAGCCCGTGCAGGGGCCACAAGAGCAAGAGCAGGAACGAGATTCAGTGCCGGGAACCCAGTATGATTTATTAAAGCACCTGGATCGCACTCCAGCCAGAATCTCCATTCTTGAATTAATCAAGAGGTCCACTACTCATCAGCTGGCCCTGAAGGAATACCTGCAGAAGGTCATGGTCAATGAGGACCTTCCAGTTGAACAGATAATTACAGTCTTAACCCCTGCCTGCAGTCAGCCGGCAATCACATTCCATGAACATGAGTTAGCATCTCTACCGGCAAGAAAATATGCCCTATGTATCTCGGTTGATATCAACAAAGTGGCCGTTAAGCAGTGTTTGGTAGACACCGGTGCATCTATCAATGTGTTGCCTCCGAGCACTCTAAAGTTATGCGGTATCCCTGAGAGCCAGATTCGGCCATCTACCATTACTGTCACAGCATATGACAATACAAAGAAACCCCCTCTGGGTATGATTACTCTCAAAGTCAGCTTGGGTCCAGCCACCATTACGGCAGATTTTCATATTCTGGATATGGACCCGACCTTTAATGGCATCCTGGGTCGCCCTTATATTCAGCAGCTTGATGCAGTGCCCTCTACAAACCATCAGTGCCTTAAGTTTCCGCACAAGGGCCGCATTATCAAGGTGACCAGCGTGCCAATCTTGCCAGAGGAGGACATTCATGTAGCTTCATCAGTTCCTTCCATATGGCCAGCCAACAAGCCGTTATTATCTGTGCTGGACATTCCCCACTCTCAGCCAATGCTATCTGAGACTGTTACAACAGTTGCTATGACACCCCTGCCTTCTAAGGGGAAGAAGAAAAAGAAAAATATGATGAATACCCCCGGCTGGAACATTCTGATAAGAATGGGATATCAAGATGGCAAGGGCCTGGGCGCCAAACTCCAGGGCAAGATTAGGCCCATTAAGCCTCAAAAGGTGGTTGCACGAGGCGGCTTAGGCTACAAAGCACCGGGCAAGAATGAAGGAGAGCCGTGGGCTGTTATGACGTCCACCTTCAAGCCAGATCGCCAGCCGCTCACCTGGACTTTAAAGACACATTTTGTCACCGGTGGCGTTCAGAACAATGAACAGACTACCATCATTACTTCATTGCTTGATTGTCAAGATGTGCACGCTAGACAGTTTGCTCGTCACATTGCCCCACTGGCCACTTACAAAGCCCTGGAGTCGTTAAGGCCAGATAAAAGAAGAAAAATGGGTGATCCGGAATGTGACTGGTACAGGTGGTTTGACATGAATGACATCACTTTCTCTTTAAGCCGCCTGTTCATGCCGACAGATCCGGAATGGCCTCCGCTGATTCAAGAACTGATTGAAATGCCTACCGCAATCACAGATAAAAGGCAGATGTTAAGTGACTACACAGATACGGGGGAGCCAGATGTCCCCTTTGAAGAAGGATTTTCCGTGGATAGGCTGTGGGCCGGCCTTTTCTCCCTCACTTCTGTGCATCCGTCGGTGATGGTTTCTCTTTATTCCCGTTGGTTTGGTCACGTGCCGCGACCACCACCGATTACCATCAACTTGTCTCCTGATTCAATTCAGATTTCCCTTCCGATTGCTCCTTCGCTCCTCGAGCGATTTTCTAAAATCTCCATCTCGCCCCCGCGTGGGCCCTCTTTGATTAAATCTTTCTCCAAACTTGCAATCTCCACTCCACCTACTATTCTCCCTTCACATTGCTTTTTACTTGAAAAAGAAAATAAAAACAAAGGAAAACATGAAAACGAAAAAAAAACGCCAAATCTCCAACATTCCAATCCTCCATTTATATTGAGGAGACCTCCTATTTTTCTCCCGAGCGCGTCCCAACCCAGGGGCCGCTCTTCCAAGATTCCTTGGTAAATCTTTTCTCCCCCTCTGGTGAGGGGCCATCCTCTGTATCACCTCCTGTATCTGATTTTTCACCTCTTTCTTTCCTTTCTAATCGAGCTAGTTGCTCTTCCTCCTCTTTTTCCTCTTCTTCTAATAAAAATCATGGGGTAAATTCACACAAGAAGGCCAAGGGTAAGCAGATTCCTCGCAGATTTTTGTTGGAATTGGCCATCAGATGCCAAGCTTGTTTAGCCCTCCCCGAATTTGTGGAAGATCCGATTATCCTGCCAGAGTTAGAACATGAGGATTTTGTTGCTTCTTATGAGGGTTTGGGCGTTTATGAAATCATGAATGATGAAGACCCTATTGAAGAGGGGGATGAAAGTTATGAAGAATATGAGGACGAGGCTGATGCTTTTGCTAGTGGTATAAGAAGATTCGACGAACCATCAGCCTCTGTAGAAGAACCGACCAAAGAAATCAATCTGGGTACTGAGGAAGACCCTAGGATTGTCCTCATAAGCAAAAATTTACCGCCCTCCGAAGAGGAGGCGCTCATTTTGGTTCTGCAAGAATACAAGGACACGTTCGCATGGAGCTATGAAGATATGCCTGGATTAGACCCTGCGCTCGTTGAACATCGCCTTACACTTAAGCCAGGGTCTGTCCCGGTAAAACAACGGTTGAGGCGTTTCCACCCTAGTATGGCTTTGAAAATGAAAGAAGAGGTCGATAAACTCCATAAAGCTAGATTTGTTAGAGTCGTCCTTTATCCCAATTGGGTGGCTAACATTGTCCCGGTTATGAAGAAAGATGGAAAAGTTCGAATTTGCATAGATTTCCGGGACCTCAACCGGGCGTGTCCTAAAGATGACTTCCCCCTCCCTCATATCGATGTATTGATTGATAACACGGCAGGATTTGAGACTCTTTCTTTTATGGATGGCTTTTCAGGATATAATCAAATTCGTCTGTCTGAAGAAGATCAAGAGAAAACTTCATTCACTACACCATGGGGCACATATTGTTATGTGGTCATGCCCTTTGGACTTAAGAATGCTGGAGCCACCTATCAGAGGGCTATGATGGCAATTTTTCATGACATGATTCATATTTATATTGAGGTGTATGTGGATGACTTGGTTGTGAAATCAAGGACGAGGATTGAGCATCCTGGGGTTCTGGCTAAGGTTTTGCAGAGATCACGAGAATTTCAATTAAAAATGAACCCCAAGAAGTGCGTATTTGGCGTTTCTTCAGGGAAGTTGCTTGGTTTCATTGTTAGCAAGAGGGGAATTGAAGTTGATCCTAACAAGGCGAGAGCCATTAGAGATATGCCTCCTCCCAAGAATTTGAAGGAAGTCCGAGGATTAATCGGGAGGTTGCAATTCATTCGCCGCTTCGTCTCCCAGCACTCGCAGAGATGTAGGCCGTTTTACGAGCTTACTAAGCCGGGAGTCAAGTTTAATTGGGATGACAAATGTCAGGCAGCCTTTGACGGATTGAAGGATTATTTGGTCAATCCTCCTGTCCTGAGGCCGCCAATTCCAGGCAAGCCACTTATTCTCTATGTTTCGGTCCTGGATGACTCCGTAGGTGCTGTCTTAGCTCAAGTGGATGAGGAAGGTAAAGAGAGGGCAGCATACTACTTGTCTAAACTTCTTAACCCCTGTGAGCAGAGGTACTCAGCCATGGAGAAGACTTGTGCAGCTTTGGTTTGGGTAGTTCAGAAGCTAAAACACTATTTCCTAGCTCACGAGGTTCACCTCATTGCTCGCATGAATCCAATCAAATTCCTCCTTGAAAAATCTGTCCTCACTGATCGATTAGCACGCTGGCAAAGCTTCCTTTCTCAATTTGACATCACTTACATTCAGCAAAAAGCTATCAAAGGTTATGCCATTGCCGAACATCTTGCTCACCACCCTCTCCCCCGCTTTGATCCTGTCAATTCAGAGTTCCCAGATGAAGAATTAATGTCCATTAATCAACCCCATGATCCTATGTGGACATTACATTTTGATGGAGCTCTTAATTCTCAAGGAAGAGGGATCGGCATGGTTCTTTTAACACCTGAAGGGGTCACCATTCCATTTGCTGCTCGGCTCACTTTTCCCGTCACCAATAACATAGCCGAGTATGAAGCTCTTTTGGCCGGTCTTAAAACCGCTCATCAATATGGTGTCACTCATTTGCGAATTGTCGGTGACAGTCAGCTTATTCTACGCCAAGTGTTGGTCAAGTGCCGCACCATCAATCCTAAGCTCAAGCCCTACCAGGAACTCGCTTCAGCTTACGCCAAACTCTTCACTAAATTGATTTTCGTTCATGTCCCGCGTAGCCAGAACATCTTGGCCGACGCACTTGCTTCTTTAGCTTCCGCTTTAGTCTTCCCTCCTGAGCGTGATTTTCATGTCCCCCTGATTCATCAGCGTGATACTCCAGCCATTAGGGATCGTGCTTTTCTTGATATTAGGGATCAGGTGCTTGAGAAGGTTAGACGGAAAGAAGCTCTTGAAGGCAAAGAGGTCATGCTATTGGATTGGCAAGAAGAGTTGGCTGACGAAGAAAAGCCTTGGTATTATGAGATTGCCAGATACTGTAATGATCAGTCTTATCCCGAGGAAGCCACAGCAGAAGAAAAGAAAGCAATTAGGAGAGTGGCTCAACGTTATACTTTGGTTGGAGGTGTGCTCTACAGAAGAGGGCTCACCGGTGTTTTATTGAGATGCCTCGATGATGATGAATCTTGGAAAGTTGTGGAAGAGGCGCATTCTGGTGTGTGTGGTGGTCATGTGAACAGCCAGATGCTAGCTAAGAAGATTCTTAGACTAGGGTTCTATTGGCCCACTCTAGAAGAGGATTGCTCTATCTATGTTCGAAGGTGTGTTAAGTGCCAACTGCACGCCGACAAGATTCATTCTCCTGCTTCTTCACTCCATCCTACGTCCTCCCCATGGCCTTTTTCCATGTGGGCTTTTGATATCATTGGACCTCTTGGTGATTCGAACCTCCTGACCAAGCAAAAATCATTCATTCTCACGGCAACGGAGTACTTCACCAAGTGGGCGGAAGCGGAAGCCTATGTGGAAATTAAAGCATCAACCGTCTGCAAATTTATCATGAAGAACATCATCACGAGGTTCGGCATCCCGAGCACCATCGTCACCGACAATGGGCCCCAATTTATCTCTCAAGATCTCAAGGATCTCTGCAACAGGTATAACATTGCATTGCATCATTCTTCTCCCTATTATCCGCAGGGCAATGGCCAAGCAGAGGCCACTAATAAAACCTTAATCAAAATTGTTAAGAAGACGTGCGAGGCTAATAAATTCTCGGACTGGCCAGACAAGCTGGTTGAAGCTCTTTGGGCCTACCGCACTTCCATTCGAACCCCCACTGGGCAAACTCCTTTCGCCCTCACTTATGGAATGGAGGCCGTAGTCCCTTATGAGATTCTTATCCCCTCTCTACGAGTACAATTGGATGAGGAACTTTCTATTGATGAACGTCGTGATTCACTCCTTGCCCAATTGGAACTCCTAGACGAGAAGCGTCTGGTCGCCGCTGAGCATGCGCGCGTTTATCAAAACAGGCTCTCACTTTTTTATCAAAAGAAGGTAATTGAGAGAAAATTTAAGGTCGGTGAAATGGTAATCAAAAGAATTTTTGTAAAGCCGGGTGGCCCTCGTTCAAAGCTACAACCAAATTGGGAAGGGCCGTTCGTCATAAAAGAGGTTTTTCCTGGCAATGCTTATAAACTGGTTAATGCTGAAGGAGAGGAATTAGCTCACCCCTGGAACGGTTTGTATCTCAAGAAATATTACCCCTGAACAAAAATCCAAACAAAAATTGAGAATTTCACAAAAATCCAAAGAAAATAAAAATCTCCCAGATAATCCAAAAAAAATCGAATATTTTCAAAAAAAAATAAAAAGAGTTTTCTTTCATGGTTCTCCTTTTTGGGCTGACATGACATGCAAAGGTCCACGGTCCGAAAGGTCAAAATTCAGAATCCATTCGTCAGTCTTGCTAATTTAAAATGGGAGTTGACCCCGCACACACTACACACTTTACTCTTGAGCTCAAGCAGTGCAAAATCTGATGGAAAGTCGAAACCGGACTAAAGGCGAAAGACGATATCCATTCTTTTCTTCTTCGGCCCACAAGGGAGGAAGGGAGGTCTCAAGGTAGACACGCCAAGCCTATCCGCCGCCCTAGTAGGAGGAAGTCAGGGCCCAAAAGGGAACAAATGCCACAAAAAGCCCAAGTACAATTAGGTTGTTCATCAGTTCAAATCTATTCAATGCAAATCAATTCCAAAGTGAAAGTCAAATGGTGAAAAGAAAAGCATGTCAAGAGGGCAAAGTCCCCGCAAGGAAAACCTTGGGCGTATGCATGCAATATAAAGAGGCAAAAGGCAACAAAGCGTCCCTACGCCAAAGACCGAACCCCAACAGGCATAGGGTAGGGGAGGTAGCTTTGCCTCAGGCATCTTTAATCTTTTGTGGGCTTCCTTATACCTTCTTTTTTATTTTTGGAAAAGTCATGAACCAGCAGAATGGTCGAGACAAACTGAAGAGAATGCACTGTACGAAATCTTGTGTATAAGTTCAACCATTATGCACGCCAAATTCCCCTTTTAATTATTCAAGAAAGGTTAATGGATCTTAGATGATGACCAAGTAGGGCCCACTACCTTAACCTCTTTATCAGCTCAATTTGGGAGGAATAAAATTAACGCCTTTGTTCAAGGCGCTTTTATGTTAATTCACGCCTAGATCTTAGTCGTTTCTTTAAAAATAACGCCTCTTGGAAGGTCGTGTTTTCAACAAAATTCAAAAAATCTTTTCACAGTAACGCCGTCTCCGAGGGCGTCTTTTACGAGAGTAACGACCTAATCTAAGGCGTGTTTTTCAGAAAATCCCCCAAAAATATATATATATATACTGAAAAGAACAAAAATAAATTCTTCATGTTGCATGAATTGCATTCTTGCCTGGACATCTTTTAATTATTGTTTGCATATGTGTGATTGCATGAGGCATCTCCCAGATTTGGTTATTTACTTTGCCTTATTTGATTAAAGGCTTGGCCCCTTGACCCATTACTAAGGTCAGAATATTGACACCCCTTGCTCACCGGGCAAGGGGCCAAGTCGAACAGATGAATTAACCTGTTTGTTCAAGTGAAAACCGCAGCTGCAGATACAGGGCAAAGTAAAGCAAACACGAGGAACGTGGAAAGAAAAAGTACACAAACACAAGTCCACAACCATACAAGTGCTCAGGTAACAAAAGCTCAAATCTCATATATATATATATATATCATCATGTCTATCATGTACAGGTGTGAAGGTGGAGGAGTACAAGTACAAAACTCTCAGCTCTCGCCTCCACCCTCCTCTACTCTCCTGCTCTCAACCTCCTCCTCACCGTCCCGAGCTGGCGCTGGTGGAGGAGGCATAGGCCCCCGCGAAGAAGCCGGAACCCGAACGTGTCCCCCTGCCTCACTCCTCTCTCGGAGGGAAGAACCCGCCACGAAGGTGGAGCTGGTGAAGGAGTACCCCGCAGCCCGTGCTCGCTCACGGCCTCGCTGCAACCGCTCCTCGGACACTCGCAGCCGCTCCTGGGAAAGGATCAACTGGGTCCTCGAGTCCGCCAGCTCACGCTCCCGTGCCGCCAGCTGCTCCTGGAACCGGGCACGCTCCGCCTGGTGCTCCTCCCGCTCACGAGCCCGCTCCTCGCGCTCCCGAGCACGCTCCCTCCTCTCCAGCTCCAGGGCAACTCGCAGCTCGGCTACGTCCTGAGGAAGCTCACTGCGTCGCTGCAGGGTCCGCTGAAGCTCTACGATCCGCTGATCGCGGATCGACAACTCGGTACGTATCGCCTTCAGCTGAGCAGCCTACAAACAGGTAAACAAATCATCAGTTCCACAGTTCAATAATTCATGAAATGAAATAACAACATGTGACTGAAGGTAGATCACGCACATGTGAGCTCGTCGCTCGGAAGCCCTCATCTACGCAGATAAGAGTGGCTCGAAGCTCTTCAGTCTGTAAAAATGAATTTTTATCAGTATACAATGTTATATCTAATCATTATTTGAATGAGGTTTTGAGTTCAGAATTTACCCGTGAGGCAAGGTCACGCTCCGCCGCCTCGGCTCGCGCTATCGCACCAGCCAGCTGCTCCGTCAGTGCAGTCACCTCTGCACTAGGCCCCCTCGAGCTGGAGGCCTCCCCCGGATCTCTCCTCGCTGCTCCCTGCTGGGCGCGCTGCATTCATTAAGACCGTCAGTGGCTAATCATTAATTCAAAAAAAATTCATTTGCATATAGGAATAATTTAAACACTCACCAGGGTCTCCAGATCTGCCCGTGTGGCGGCTAGCTGGTCCTCCAGGCTGTGGAGGTGGCCTGGGCATCCATCGCCGCTATGTCTCTCGCATCCTGCATCCATTGCATGTTAGTCGCATAATAGACATATATAAGCATAAGCATTTAGAAATCATTGCATTCATACATACCCCTAAGACCCTCATCTGAGGTCTGCCGGCGTGAACCTCCCAGTAGCGCCGGAGGTACTCGGAGCTGTCAGTCGCGTGGGAAACGACTGTGGTCCCGCCACGCTGCCAGTCGGCGTACTGCTCCTCGAATCGCACCCTCCAGTCGGTCGTCTTGGTGCGACCGCGGGTCTTCTTGCCAATCCCTCGAGGCTCTCCGACCTCGATCCACTCCTGGGGCAGGCCCAGGGTCCTCATCACCAGCCGAAGCCGTAACGGCTCAATCTCGCTCAAGCAGTGTAGCCACAGCTCACGCCCGAAGCGAGGTCGCCCCGATACGACCCAAGGCTGGCCCTCATCTGTCATCCCCTCATATGGCCTCCACTGCACCTGCATTCATGAACACGCATCATTATCATTTCATCATAATCAAGTAAACACACAAAAAGAAATGCATATCATTCATTCATACATACCAGCGAGGGAGGGAAGTCGCGGAACTCTCTCCGTAGAACCCACAACTCGTAGTCGAGTGGGGCACCAAAGACGACGGGCAACCAGCGTCGCGCCAGAGGGAAGGATCCCTCAGCTCCTGGCCGTGGGTCAACGCGCCCCATCGGCATGTATAGGTGGCTCCACACCTGCATCCATGCATTGCAATTAGTACTATATTCACATGCATCATAATAAAGGAAAAGATATAAAAATGAGAAATTGCATACCTGAAGAAGAGGTGAGAAGCCACTGACGGTCGTCTCACGACCTGTCCCCGTGGACAGATCGGCCATCAAATGCGCCAGCAGGGCCGCTCCCCAAGCATATGTGCCAACTGTCTCCAGATCCTCGAGGATGCCTAAGAAGCGGCAGTTGATGACGTCAGCTTTCGTCCCCAGCAATAATCTCCCGAGCAGCAGCAGCAGGAACCTCCTCAGGTCTCGGTCCGCTCTCTCATGGTCAGTCGGGTCCTGGCAGCATGCCGCTCTCACCCCGTCGGTCAGTCGCTGTGCAAACTCGCCTAAGGTCTCCCCCGACCTATGCCTGGCATCTCCTAGACCCATCGCTGTAGTCAGGTCCGTACGGAAAATGGTCCTACACTCGCTAGGTCCCACATAGACCATCTCAAGCCCTAGTAGCCTCTGGGCCATCTCCGTATAGTCAGAATAGGTGAACCCACTCACGGCCTCACCATCTACCCGTAAACCTGTGATCCTGGCTACATCCTCTAAACTAGGAACCATATGCCCCCAGGGCATCAGAAAAGTCCGGCTAACCCTATCCCATCTCTCCCTCAAAACCTGGATCAGTGCTAGGTCAGGTCTAAAAGGCTCAATGGATAGAAAAGCCCCAAACCCCATGGCCTCTACCCTAACCCTCTGGAAGTCGGGGAGACCCTGGTATGCTGCCCAGACCATGACCCATGAGATACGGGTCCTCATCAGCCCCTGCATGCATTAAAAGAGGATTATTTTTCTTAATTGTTTGAATATCCATGTGGAATTACATTTGATTTGGGCTTTAACGTTTTGGAATTCACGGCCATCCTCAGGTCGTTTCTTGATAAATTCACGCCCCTGTGGGGGGCGTTTTTCTGAATGTACCTTAATGTAACGTCCTGGATAAGGGCGTTTTTCATCTTTATTACGCCTCCGTGTTGGACGTATTTTGGTGGCTCTAAAACATATTTCTAATCACGTCTCCGTGTTGGGCGTTTCTTGTTGAGTTCACGCCCTGTGGTAGGGCGTTTTCCTAAAGGTGGTTAATTTTAAACCGTTAATGAATGAAGCGACGCCCTCTGGTTTGGGCGTCTCTTGTTGAATTAACGCCCTACTGGAGGGCGTGGGTTTCTTAATTTAACAGAAAATCAAAAAGCTAACAGCATGCGAAATAATTCATGAAAATATTTTTGGAAATTGTTTAATGAGCATGGAATTCATGAAAAATCTTAAGTTTTAAGAAACGACATGCTGCGGGGCGTGTTTCATGAAGATTAATTACTAGAAGGATTTAACGCCCTGGGTCAGGGCGTTTCGTTTGTGAGTAACGCCCCCGTGGGAGGCGTGTCTTTTCTGAGTTGCAGGTTTCGTGCCCGAGGGCTATGGAAAATCAAGAAAAATATAAATAAAATAAAAAAAATGGAATTGGGGAGGGGGAACCTACCTTCTTGTGCTTCTGGGGTTGTGGCCGAGGCAGCGGCCGTCTGGGCCGCCGGAGTTGGCCCCGGGGAGCGACCGCCGCCGTGGGCGGTGGTCCTTCTTCTTCTCCATCTCCTTCTTCCTCATCTTCTTCTTCTCCACCTTCTGCATCTTCTGTTTCTTCTATTGCTTCGCTCGTTGCTCCGTCGGCCTCGTCGCCGCCGGCCATCACCGCTCTTCTTCAAAGCCACGACGGCGAGCTCCTCCACGGAGAGTTCTTCTCTTGGGCGCGGGAGGCGTCGAGGTCAACAACCTCTGGGGCGGCTACCCTCTGGCGTTTCTGTCCTCCACCGGCCATGGCTAGGGTTAGGGTAGGGGGAGATGGAGAGAGTGAGGGAAGAGAACGAGAGAGAGGCTTTGAGGGCTTCGGTTAGGGTTTGCAGAGAAAAGGGCGAAATGAGATGGAAGGAGGAAGGAGAAGGAGGCCTGACGGCTTTTGGGTTTCGAAAAGAAGACACGCCCTAAGAGGAGGCGTTTATAATAGAATTCACGTCCATTCTCTGGGCGTTTTATGAAATTGACGACGATGATTAAGGCGTTAATTTATTTTGCATGGGGAACGATAACCGTCGTCAGACGCATTGAATGGGCGTTGATTGATGTAAGGGAAGTCATCATTGCTGTTTGAAGTAACGCCTCTGGTAAAGGCGTGTTATTCTTGAAACGTGACTATGGAAAAGGCGTTATTTTTGATGAGTCAACGATTATATTCTTTTGGGTTTGAATCTATTCACGCCTTGTCTGAGTCGTTATTTAAGTAACGCCCACTGATGCAGGCGTCAATTGTTGACGATGGGCCGACTGAAGCGCCTTGAGATAAGGCGTGTATTTTTTAATTCACGGCATTCTTGGAGGCGTTATTCACAACAGAAACACAGGTTTTGGATGATTTGGTTCATAATCACAGTGGCAATTGGCTCAATCAGAAAGCAATCTTTATTATTATTTTGAAGAAGGAACTACAATGACTAATGAGCCACTTTGGGCCTTAATTTTCTCAATGAAGTTACATAATTTTTCCACTGTTCCTTGTCTTCATCCAAGTCTTCTACAGGTTGATGAAGCTTGCTTAGCCTCCACAGAGCTTGAATGGTGATAACCTCCTCACCATCTTCATTACTGCCTAGATCCCTTGATTTGATGGGAGGTAGATGGGAGATGTCTTCCAGCACTTGCCTTGGGAGCCCAAGCTGAGGAAGGCACCGGTGTGCATTATATAAGACGAGCTCGGATGCGCCAATAAGACGAAGGTCCGTCCCGATGGAGAAGCGTGCACGAAGCTCCTGCATTTTGAATACACCCGGGGCACAAGTAAAAAGATTCTTTGGCATTACCTTTAAATGCTCCCTCCAATCCCCTCTCTTCTTGATTTGAGGAATCCGGTTGGTCACTCTATTGCTTATACCTAATGAGCCGGTTATATATGAGAGTGGGCTCTTTGAGAAAATTCTTGAGGGTTGTTGGGCTTCGTGGCATGAGTCGAATTTGAAGTGTAGATCAACCCAACTTGAGAGTGCTAGCATGCACCCGTAGATGGGCCTTCCCATGGCCGCTGATGTAAGCCCGCTATAGAGATATGCTAGGATCGCCGGTCCAACTCTTTCTTCTTCCCATAAGCTCACCACTGCGCTCAATTGGGACTCCTCTAGAAAGTCCTCCGTGGATGGGAATAGGAGTGCTCCTGCCAAGCACACCACGAAGGCTTTGGTCACTCTTTCTATCTCCTCTTCCTCTTTAGCTTGACCCGCTCTCTTGTACACCCACGAGGCGAGCTTCAAGAGGTTAACTCCTTTAGTGACCTTGATTTGGTTCACTATATTTGGGCTAGGTATTAACGAGGTTAGCAACTCATGGGAGGAGATGGGCCTTGGCATGATGGCCATCTTTTCTTCTTCTCCGTGTTTCATCCTTTTCAAGCCTAGGATCATCTCTACTTCTTCCAGCAAGATGGTAGCCTCAAATGTAGAAAATAAGAAAGTATGGGTGGAAGGATGCCATGTTTCAATCAATGCTCCTATGGCAGCCCAATCTATGTGGATTTGATCATAATGCTTGGCATGGGTTATCAACCCCAAGAGATGCCATCTAGCTATATATACCCTCATGTCTGAAGTAAACTTGGAGAGGATGAGGGGCAACCATTTGACTTGGACATATCTTCGAGCTCCTGGAAGGTTTGGATAGTCCTGTGAAGAATAGAACACATGTAGTAACGAACAGGAACACATGCAGTAATATGAGATGAGAGTTTGGCAGAAGGAGCATCGCAAAGGCAATTAGCAGAAGAAAAGCTTACTTGATTCAAAGCAATTCGATTGCTTATGTGCCCTTGTATTTCGGTAATCCTGAGAGTAGAAATCTTAGGTTTCTTCATCACCCTGTCCATTGCTTGATTTTGCAGAAGAAGCTCGTACAGAGGCCTGCGGTTGAAGAAGAACAGAAACAGAAAAAAGAAAGAAAGAAGCGATTTGGTCGCGCAGGGAGGTTCTGATGATTTGGTTAAAGAAAGCCTTCCGTTTTATAAGGATTTGAAGAGTCCTAAAGAGTCCCGAAGATAGAAGTTTGATTAGGTTAAGGACTGTGTTCCTAATTTGGAAACGGAGGTTCGTGCTGAATTAACGCCTTGTATCAGGGCGTCTCTTTTTTATTTGACGACCTTACCAGTGGTCGTGTTTTATGTAACGCCCTTGATGAGGTCGTGTTTCTTCTAGGCTTTCGTTATTGTTAACGCCTTGTGTCAGGGCGTCTCTTTTTGATTTGACGACCTTACCAGTGGTCGTGTTTTATGTAACGCCCTTGATGAGGTCGTTTTTCTTCTAAGCTTCCTCTATTGGTTACGCCTTTGAGAAGGGCGTGTTTTAAAGATTAACGACCTATAGTCAGGCGTCTTTTATGATGTTAACGCCCTGTTCTTAGGCGTGTTTTATTGGCCTACGGATTTTTACCCTCCCCATGCTTTGATGAACTTAAGTGCTATTATTTGATGAAATTGTTTATGATTAAGCACTTATGATCATGTCATGTTCTGAATTGATAAATGAAGTCTAATAAATCTCAAAGTGCAGAAGTTTGCAGGATTCGAAGCGTTTGGATCGCTCATGGAGTAACATCTTGTCACCTTATATCCGTTTCTTGTAAGCATTGTTATTATATGATATCTACGATATTATAGTATATCAAGGACCTTGTGGTTCTGATGAACCTGAAATTTGAGTTCCCCTTCATCAAAAACGATGACGATTTCAGGAGAATCTTGATCACACGGATAGGCCGTTGAGTTGTTAAAGGCTTGGGACGATGGTTCCACTTTCTGAGTTGATGCGCGGACAAACGGGCTTCGGCTTAGTGTTAGCTCAGAGAAATGGATTCTTGACCAGACCTAAACAGCTTAGCAATATTATCCTTGATTATTTTCTATTTTTAGTTTGTTTTAATCTTTTCCTTTAGCCCAGCATGCATCATGTAGGACTTTGAGTTTCATGCTGAAAATCTTCATATTATGGCAATAATGAAGTTCACTCGTTCTCGATTGAGTTGACATGAGATATTCCATTCCAAATCAAGTACTTCGTTCTATTTGAAGCCGTTCAGGCTGATTCCTTGAAAGTATCCCTTTGTTGGATCTCTATCCCAATTCTCTTTACTTTTCTGCAAAATTTACCTTGGTTGCAGCACGTCCACATTGGCTGGTAATCGCTCTCCAATGGTCTTTCCCTGTCGTGCCCGCGCGCACACCCTTTGTTTACTTAGTTTAATCTCCTTTTATCCAACAAATCGATGTTTCCTTGGAACCACTCAGAGTTGTTTCACTCAGAATCTTGGAAAGATTTCAAATGCTTAGTGTCTGAGGCGTGTCCCATCACACCTTGGCGTCTCCTTATCAGTTCGTTCCACTTCATTCCTTTCATTACACTTCATTCCATTTCCGTCTCACTCCCTTGCAAAGCAGACGCCAAGGCGGGGCAGCTGTAGACACGCCAAAATTGACGTTTTGTTGATCAAATCTCATGTTATTATATAAACGCCCCAAGTGGACTTCAATATTCCTATAACATAAAGTTTTTCTATTTTTGTGAGTTTTTCTGCATTTTTCCTGCATTTTTGTGAATCACGACTTGACGAAGGGCGTTACTTTCTAAAGTAACGACCTGTCATAGGGCGTTTTCAAAGAAAGGACGACCGTAGGTGAGGGCGTCAATTCCTGGTATTATCCGTTAATTTCTGGAATTATCTATTTTCAAAATAAAAGGCATTTTGTGAGTAACGCCTTTCCTCAGGGCGTGTTTTGAAGAAACGCCGTTATCTCAGGCGTGTTCCATTAATTTTCAAACAGAGGAAGTTTTTATTTCCAAAATTAAATCCAGGAAGAAACGGCCTTTCCTAGGTCGTGTTTCAAGAAACGTCTCTGTGCAGGTCGTCAATTCATAAATAGACGCCCTGTCTTAAGGCGTGTTTCACTCCAGAGTCCTTCTTTTTTTCATCTTTCCCCCACAGTTCCCTGCTATCCTTGGACTCTTGCTCGATCTTAATCCTTCCTTGGATGCCTCATTACCCGTTCTTATCAATTCCCTTGTTTGATCACATCCGATTGAACGTTATATAAGAGGCTCCATGTCGAGCGTAAAGAGGGTTGGTGGTTGTTGATTATTATTATTGTTGTTGAACGCCTTGAACCCAGAAGATCACGATTGCAAGCATAATCTCCCCCTCTTTGCACTTCATCCTGCTGCAGCGTGGTGTATTACTGCATCCGATCGGGCTTCATCCTACTGCATCCATCTTTCTGCAATCCATCCAACATCATTCACGGTTTCCCTTTACTCTCGTCAGGGAGAGCAGGGTTATCTATATATCGTGTTTGTTTCGTTCGTCTCGTTTTTCATCATATTATCATTGTCCTCTGTCGTTATTTCTTGCATTAAGCATTTTTTCCTTCCCTAGTTCTCTGCTAGGGGTTTATAAAACAAAAAAAGAGGTGCGCATGTTGATGTCTTTTCATCATTTTAGGTTAGCTTTTGACTGATACTATTGCACTTTGGCTGATCCCCCTCTCTTTTGCTTGTTTTTCATTGTCTTTTTTACAAGGTAATCAATCAAGAAAACCCACTTCATCGGCCGGCCGATTGGAGTTGGAGGAGGAAATCCACATTCATCCCGCATCCCACTCTTCACCAGGTACACGCGATCTCATTTTCTTCTTATTGAGGTAAACCCTCTGGCGATCACAACTCCCCTTTAGCACCTCGTGCTATATTTTTTTATCACATCTTATACATGTTGTTGTCATGTTATTTATTTTTCACTCCCAAAAGTGAGGATTTTTAATCGATCTACAGGGTGTAGTGCATGTCATTTAAAATTTCAGGTCGAAGCTTCTCCGGCGCGGCGTGCGGGTAAGCCCACGCTTCCTCGCTCGCCCTCGTCTCTGGCCGGGATCGGTGTCTTCACACTGATCAGGTGAGCCACTGCACACTCCTCTTTGCTTAAATTCCCTTGCTTAATTAGTATCGCATCTTAGTGCCGTCGGTGGTAAGTGGAGCACCCGAACCCGAATTTTGCTTATGATTGAGTGACTACCGCGGGTGAGTTGCGAGAGAGCCATTAACACCCACGCCCTCGGCGTGCTGGCCGCCTACAAGAGTGGGCATCCTAAGACCTTTGAGAGGTCCAATCCAAAGCTAGCCACCCCCCGGAGCAGCAAGGGCCCGTCCCGGACCCTCACCACTATCACCGGTTTGCCTACGGGCGCAAGAGTGCGCTTAGCGGGTGAGTCCGCCCGAGTAAAGTCACCGGTTCGTGCGTTGGTTGCTTGCTAGGTCCAAGTGTCATTTGATCATGTGATTATCACCCCAAGGTGGTGTCACATCACCACCGCTATCCCTCAAATCTTTGTTAAAACCCACAGCTACCCCCATAGAGGTACAAAAGCCGCAGGCAATGGTGCTCCGGAGTGGAAGGATTTTCCACAGGGTTTCCCCCCAGAACAGTCAGAACCCCGAGCAGTCTCAGCCAGAGATGGACAATGGAGAACAGCCATAAAAACCCATCCCTGGAACATAGTATGATTTGTTAAAACACTTGGACAAGACGCATGCTCGGATCTCCATTCTTGAGCTGCTTCAAAGATCCACATCCCATCAGGCAGCCTTAATGGAATATCTTCAAAAGGTCATGGTGAATGAGGACCTCCCTGTAGAGAAGATTTCGGCCGTTCTGATGCCGACGGACACACAACCGGCCATTGTGTTCCACAACCATGAGCTCGCCCCCAAGGAAGCTCGAAAGTATGCGTTGTGTGTTTCAATAAAAATCAATGGAGTGTCCATACACCCGTGCTTGGTGGACACGGGCGCGTCCATAAATATGATCTCCATGAGCACCCTCCAGTTATGTGGGGTCGGTGAGGAACAGATAAGACCGTCTTCAATCACAGTCACGGCTTATGACAATAGCAAAAGGCCACCACAGGGGATGATTATCCTGAGGGCATAGTTAGGCCCTGCGTCAGTCTCTACGGAATTCCATGTCCTCGACATGGATCCCACATTCAAGGCTATACTGGGTCGCCCCTATATTGAAGTCATGGATGATGTGCCTTCCACCAACCACCAATGCCTAAAGTTTTCATACAATGGGAGGATTATTAAAGTGATCAGTACACCTGTCATTCATACAGTGGATGCTATTAATACCTCTCTGCCATCTGTTTGGCCGTCTCATCGGCCCATATTGTCACTGCTGGATGTAGGGGACCCATCCTGCATTCCTCTGACACCAAAGAAGCCACCCTCAACACCAACGTCACGTCTCCCTTCTCATTCTAAAGAATGAGAGATAATGAGAAATATCGGCTATCAACAGGGCAAAGGCTTGGGCACACAATTGCAAGGAAGACTGAAACCACCAAAGAAAATAAGGTTGAGCCACAAGTTTGGCCTAGGCTTTGAAGGACCGCTCGAGGCGGAGTGGAAACCCCTCACATGGACCATGTCCTCTCACTTCAAGAAGGGGCCCGTTGTTCAGATGGGGGATTACCCGCAATAAACACATGAGGGATCGCATGTTGTATACTTGGCTGGAAAATGTTCAAGGGCCGCTAAGAGAGGCAAGATCAAAGATCCGAAATGTGAATGGAGTAAATGGTTCGACATACAAGATATTTCCATTGCACTAGAGAGAATGTTCTCGCCCTCACAGCTGGAAGGGCCGCCATTGATCTCTGAAATGCCAGGGGATATCACTACTGTTGCCAAAATTCCAAACCATCCTCGTCAAGAGGACTCTGTTACTGGCGGATCCGCATCCATCATCAACATTGCCATCGACGACTCGTTAGTTGTCATCTTCTCATTTCACTCACCTCAGCCCTCATTGTTGTCTTCTTCCTGGGTCAGAGGTTGTCTGATGATCTTCCCAGGTCCCCTTCTTTACTTACATACCTGCTCAGGTTTCTCAAACCGCGCCAGGTTTTCAATCATGATCTGCTCTATGAGCCTCCCAACCCTTTAGCCATAATCACTTTGCCCCCTCCTCCGATCTCTTTTCATTACTTTGTCATCAAAAATGAAAATGAAAAAAATGTCAATTTTCAAACCCCTCAACAGCACATCATCGTTGAGGAAACCTCTTACATCTCCCACGAGTGCGTCCCGCCCTGCGGGCCACTCATCCAAGGTCCTATGAGCGACCTTTTCTACCCCTCCTCTGAGGGGTCTTTCCCTGTAGATTCTTCACCATCCCCTTCAGCCTTTTCTCCTTCTGTAAATAATGTGAGTCAAGCTAGGGATAATAAGTCAAGGGTAGTACCCAAAAGGAAATTCAAGGGTAGGCAGATCCCCCGTCGATTCCTTCTAGATTTAGTCACCAGGTGTCAAGCCCTTCTATCCATCCCTCAGTTGCTAGAAAATCCCATCCAGCTACCGAAGATAGAATGTGAGGACAATTATGCGATTGATGAAGGATATGGGGTTTATGAAATCACCGATGAAGAATGCCCTATTGAAGAAGAGGATGAAGAATATGAGGACGCGGCCGACGCATATGCTAGTGGGATGAGGAGATTCGACGAGCCGTCAGCCGCCGTAGAAGAGTCCACTAAAGAAGTCAACTTGGGAACCGAGGAAGACCCTAGGATCGTCCTCATAAGTGATAATTTACCACCCTTTGAAGAAGAGGCATTAATTGAAGTTCTCAAAGAGTATAAGGACAAGTTTGCATGGAGCTACGAGAATATGCCGGGTTTGGATTCTACCTTGGTCGAACACCACTTAACTCTAAAACCAGAGTCCGTCTCGGTAAAACAAAGGTTAAGGCATTTCCACCCTCAGATGGCTTTGAAAATGAAAGAAGAGGTCGACAGCTCCACA